>JAEIHA010001060.1:0-148614 GCA_018904595.1 Zaprionus indianus | reverse complement strand
GTTCAGCCTGTGTCTAGCCTGTGTCTAGCCTCTGTCTAGCCCTGCTGGCTGTCTAGCCTGTGTCTAGCCAGTGTCCCTGTGTCTAGCCTGTGGCCTGGCCTGTGTCTGTGCCTGTGCATGTGTCTAGCCTGCTGCCTAGCCTGTGCCTAGCCTGTGCCTAGCCTGTGCCTAGCCTGTGCCTACAGTGTCTAGCCTGTGTCTAGCCTGTGTCTAGCCTGTGCCTTGCCTGAGACCGGCATGTGCAATAGCCTGTGCCTAGCCAGTGTCTAGCCTGTGTCTAGCCTGTGCCTTGCCTGAGACTGGCATGAGCATAGCGTGTGCCTAGCCAGTGTCTAGCCAGTGCCTAGCCTGTGCCTAGCCAGTGTCTAGCCTGTGCATAGCCAGAGTCTAGCCTGTGCCTAGCCAGTGTATAGTCTGTGTCTTGACGGTGTCTAGCCGGTGTCTAGCGGGTGTCTAGCCTATGCTTAGCCTGTGCCAAGCCTGTGCCTAGCCTTTGCCTAGCATGTGCCTAGCCAGTGCCTAGCCAGTGCCTAGCCTGTGCCTAGCCTGTGCCTAGCCTGTACCTAGCCTGTGCCTAGCTAGTGCCTAGCCTGTTCCTAGCCTCTGCCTAGCCTGTGCCTAGCCTCTGCCTAGCCTGTGCCTAGCCTGTGCCTAGCCTGTGCCTAGCCTGTGCTTAGCCAGTGTCTAGTCTGTGCCAAGCCAGTGTCTAGCCTGTGCCTAGCCAGTGTCTACCCTGTGTCTAGCCTGTGCCTTGCCTGAGACTGGCATGAGCATAGCGTGTGCCTAGCCAGTGTATAGCCTCTGTCTAGCCTTGACGGTGTCTAGCCGGTGTCTAGCCAGTGTCTAGCCTGTGCTTAGCCTGTGCCTAGCCTGTGCCTAGCCTGTGCCTAGCCTGTGCCTAGCCTGTGCCTAGCCTGTGCCTAGCCTTTGCCTAGCCAGTGCCTAGCCAGTATCTAGCCTGTTCCCAGCCAGTGTCTAGCCTGTGTCTAGACTGTGTCTAGCCAGTGTCTAGTCTGTCTAGCCTGTGTCTAGCCTGTGTCTATCCTGTGTCTAGCCTGTGTCTAGCATGTGTCTAGCCTGTGTCTAGCCTGTGCTTAGCCAGTGTCTAGTCTGTGCAAAGCCAGTGTCTAGCCTGTGCCTAGCCAGTGTCTAGCCTGTGTCTAGCCTGTGCCTGGCCTGTGACTGGCATGTGTATAGCCTGTGCCTAGCCTCTGCCTAACCTGTACCTAGCCAGTGCCTAGCCTGTACCTAGCCATTACCTAGCCAATGTATAGCCTGTACCTAGCCAATGTATAGCCTGTGCCTAGCCAGTGTCTAGCCTGTGCCTAGCCAGTGTCTAGCCTGTGCCTAGCCATAGTCTAGCCTGTGCCCAGCCAGTGTCTAGCCTGTGTCTGGCCTGTGCCTTGCCTGTGACTGGCATGTGCATAGCCTGTGCCTAGCCAGTGTCTAGCCTGTGTCTAGCCTGTGCCTCGCCTGAGTATGGCATGTGCATAGCGTGTGCCTAGCCAGTGTCTAGCCAGTGCCTAGCCTGTGCCTAGCCTGTGTCAAGCCTTTGTCTAGCCAGAGTCTAGCCTGTGCCTAGCCAGTGTATAGCCTCTGTCTAGCCTGTGTCTAGTCTGTATCTTGACGGTGTCAAGCCGGTGTCTAGCCTGAGTCTAGCCTGTGTCTAGCCTGTGTCTAGCCTGTGTCTAGAATGTGTCTAGCCTGTGTCTAGCCTGGGTCTAGAATGTGTCTAGCCTGGGTCTAGAATGTGTCTAGCCTGTGTCTAGCCTGGGTCTAGCCTGTGTCTAGCCTGTGTCTAGACTGTGTCTAGCCTGTGTCTAGACTGTGTCTAGCCTGTGTCTAGACTGTGTCTAGCCTGTGTCTAGACTGTGTCTAGACTGTGTCTAGCCTGTGTCTAGACTGTGTCTAGCCTGTGTCTAGACTGTGTCTAGCCTGTGTCTAGCCTGTGCCTGGCCTGTGACTGGCCTGTGCCTAGCCAGTCCCTAGCCAGTGCCTAGCCAGTGCCTAGCCAGTGCCTAGCCAGTGCCTAGCCAGTGCCTAGCCAGTGCCTAGCCAGTGCCTAGCCAGTGCCTAGCCAGTGCCTAGCCAGTGCCTAGCCAGTGCCTAGCCAGTGCCTGGCCAGTGCCTAGCCAGTGCCTAGCCAGTGCCTAGCCAGTGCCTAGCCAGTGCCTAGCCAGTGCCTAGCCAGTGCCTAGCCAGTGCCTAGCCAGTGCCTAGCCAGTGCCTAGCCAGTGCCTAGCCAGTGCCTGGCCAGTGCCTAGCCAGTGCCTAGCCAGTGCCTGGCCAGTGCCTAGCCAGTGCCTAGCCTGTGCCTAGCCAGTGCCTAGCCTGTGCCTAGCCAGTGCCTAGCCTGTGCCTAGCCTTTGCCTAGCCAGTGCCTAGCCAGTGTCTAGCCTGTGTCTAGCCTGTGTCTAGCCTGTGTCTAGCCTGTGTCTAGCCTGTGTCTAGCCTGTGTCTAGCCTGTGTCTAGCCTGTGTCTAGCCTGTGTCTAGCCTGTGTCTAGCCTGTGTCTAGCCTGTGTCTAGCCTGTGTCTAGCCTGTGTCTAGCCTGTGTCTAGCCTGTGTCTAGCCTGAGTATTGCATGTGCATAGCGTGTGCCTAGCCAGTGTCTAGCCAGTGCCTAGCCTGTGCCTAGCCTGTGTCAAGCCTTTGTCTAGCCAGAGTCTAGCCTGTGCCTAGCCAGTGTATAGCCTCTGTCTAGCCTGTGTCTAGTCTGTATCTTGACGGTGTCAAGCCGGTGTCTAGCCTGTGTTTAGCCTGTGTCTAGCCTGTGTCTAGCCTGTGTCTAGAATGTGTCTAGCCTCTGTCTATCCTGGGTCTAGCCTGTGTCTAGCCTGTGGCTAGCCTGTGCCTAGCCAGTGCCTAGCCAGTGCCTAGCCTGTGGCTAGCCTGTGCCTAGCCTGTGGCTAGCCTGTGCCTAGCCTGTGGCTAGCCTGTGCCTAGCCTGTGCTAGCCTGTGCCTAGCCTGTGCCTAGCCTGTGGCTAGCCTGTGGCTAGCCTGTGTCTAGCCTGTGTCTAGCCTGTGCCTAGCCTGTGTCTAGCCTGTGTCTAGCCTGTGTCTAGCCTGTGTATAGCCTCTGTCTAGCCTATGTCTAGCCTGTGTCTAGCCTGTGTCTAGCCTGTGCCTAGCCTGTGTCTAGCCTGTGCCTAGCCAGTGTCTAGCCTGTGCCTAGCCAGTGTCTAGCCTGTGCCTAGCCAGTGCATAGCCAGAGTCTAGCCTGTGCCTAGCCAGTGTATAGTCTGTGTCTTGACGGTGTCTAGCCGGTGTCTAGCCGGTGTCTAGCCTATGCTTAGCCGGTGTCTAGCCTATGCTTAGCCTGTGCCAAGCCTGTGCCTAGCCTTTGCCTAGCATGTGCCTAGCCAGTGCCTAGCCAGTGCCTAGCCTGTGCCTAGCCTGTACCTAGCCTGTGCTAGCTAGTGCCTAGCCTGTGCCTAGCCTCTGCCTAGCCTGTGCCTAGCCTGTGCCTAGCCTGTGCCTAGCCTGTGCCTAGCCTGTGCTTAGCCAGTGTCTAGTCTGTGCCAAGCCAGTGTCTAGCCTGTGCCTAGCCAGTGTCTAGCCTGTGTCTAGCCTGTGCCTTGCCTGTGACTGGCATGTGCATAGCCTGTGCCTAGCCAGTGTCTAGCCTGTGTCTAGCCTGTGCCTTGCCTGAGACTGGCATGAGCATAGCGTGTGCCTAGCCAGTGTCTAGCCAGTGCCTAGCCTGTGCCTAGCCAGTGTCTAGCCTTTGTCAAGCCTGTGCATAGCCAGTGTCTAGCCTGTTCATAGCCTGTTCATAGCCTGTTCCTAGCCTGTGCCTAGCCTGTGTCTAGCCTGTGCCTAGCCTGTGCCTAGCCAGTGCCTAGCCAGTGCCTAGCCAGTGCCTAGCCAGTGCCTAGCCAGTGCCTAGCCAGTGCCTAGCCAGTGCCTAGCCTGTGCCTAGCCTGTGCCTAGCCTGTGCCTAGCCTGTGCCTAGCCTGTGCCTAGCCTGTGCCTAGCCTGTGCCTAGCCTGTGCCTAGCCTGTGCCTAGCTTGTGCCTAGCTTGTGCCTAGCCTGTGCCTAGCCTGTGCCTAGCCTGTGCCTAGCTTGTGCCTAGCCTGTGCCTAGCCTGTGCCTAGCTTGTGCCTAGCCTGTGCCTAGCCTGTGCCTAGCCTGTGCCTAGCCTGTGCCTAGCCTGTGCCTAGCCTGTGCCTAGCCTGTGCCTAGCCTGTGCCTAGCCTGTGCCTAGCCTGTGCCTAGCCTGTGCCTGTGCCTAGCCTGTGCCTAGCCTGTGCCTAGCCTGTGCCTAGCCTGTGTCTAGCCTATGTCTAGCCTGTGTCTAGCCTGTGTATAGCCTCTGTCTAGCCTATGTCTAGCCTGTGTCTAGCCTGTGTCTAGCCTGTGTCTAGCCTGTGTCTAGCCTGTGCCTAGCCAGTGCCTAGCCTGTGCCTAGCCAGTGTCTAGCCTTTGTCTAGCCTGTGCATAGCCAGAGTCTAGCCTGTGCCTAGCCAGTGTATAGCCTCTGTCTAGCCTGTGTCTTGTCTGTGTCGTGACGGTGTCTAGCCGGTGTCTAGCCGGTGTCTAGCCTATGCTTAGCCTGTGCCAAGCCTGTGCCTAGCCTTTGCCTAGCCTGTGCCTAGCCACTGCCTAGCCACTGCCTAGCCAGTGCCTAGCCTGTGCCTAGCCTGTACCTAGCCTGTGCCTAGCTAGCGCCTAGCCTGTGCCTTGCCTCTGCCTAGCCTGTGCCTAGCCTGTGCCTAGCCTGTGCCTAGCCTGTGCCTAGCCTGTGCTTAGCCAGTGTCTAGTCTGTGCCAAGCCAGTGTCTAGCTTGTGCTTAGCCAGTGTCTAGCCTGTGTCTAGCCTGTGCCTTGCCTGTGACTGGCATGTGCATAGCCTGTGCCTAGCCAGTGTCTAGCCTGTGTCTAGCCTGTGCCTTGGCTGAGACTGGCATGAGCATAGCGTGTGCCTAGCCAGTGTCTAGCCAGTGCCTAGCCTGTGCCTAGCCAGTGTCTAGCCTTTGTCTAGCCTGTGCATAGCCAGAGTCTAGCCTGTGCCTAGTCTGTGTCTTGACGGTGTCTAGCCGGTGACTAGCCAGTGTCTAGCCTGTGCTTAGCCTGTGCCTAGCCTGTTCATAGCCTGTTCCTAGCCTGTGCCTAGCCAGTGCCTAGCCAGTGCCTAGCCAGTGCCTAGCCTGTGCCTAGCCTGTGCCTAGCCTGTGCCTAGCCTGTGCCTAGCCTGTGCCTAGCCTGTGCCTAGCCTGTGCCTAGCCTGTGCCTAGCCTGTGCCTAGCCTGTGCCTGGCCTGGCCTAGCCTGTGCCTAGCCTGTGCCTAGCCTGTGCCTAGCCTGTGTCTAGCCTGTGTCTAGCCTGTGTCTAGCCTGTGTCTAGCCTGTGTCTAGCCTGTGTCTAGCCTGTGTCTAGCCTGTGTCTAGCCTGTGTCTAGCCTGTGTCTAGCCTGTGCCCTGTGTCTAGCCTGTGTCTAGCCTGTGTCTAGCCTGTGTCTAGCCTGTGTCTAGCCTGTGTCTAGCCTGTGTCTAGCCTGTGTCTAGCCTGTGTCTAGCCTGTGTCCAGCCTGTGTCTAGCCTGTGTCTAGCCTGTGTCTAGCCTGTGTCTAGCCTGTGTCTAGCCTGTCTCTAGCCTGTGTCTAGCCTGTCTCTAGCCTGTGTCTAGCCTGTGTCTAGCCTGTGTCTAGCCTGTGCCTAGCCAGTGTCTAGCCTTTGTCTAGCCTGTGCATAGCCAGAGTCTAGCCTGTGCACAGCCAGTGTATAGCCTCTGTCTAGCCTGTGTCTTGTCTGTATCTTGACGGTGCCTAGCCGGTGTCTAGCCGGTGTCTAGCCTGTACTTAGCCTGTGCCAAGCCTGTGCCTAGCCTTTGCCTAGCCTGTGCCTAGCCATTTCCTAGCCTTTGCCTAGCTAGTGCCTAGCCAGTGCCTAGCCTGTGCCTAGCCTGTGCCTAGCCTGTGCCTAGCCTGTGCCTAGCCTGTGCCTAGCCTGTGCCTAGCCTGTGCCTAGCCTGTGCCTAGCATGTGCCTAGCCTGTTCCTAGCCTGTGTCCAGCCTGTGTCTAGCCTGTGTATAGCCTGTGTCTAGCCTATGTCTAGCCTGTGTCTAGCCTGTATCTAGCTTGTGTCTAGCCTGTGTCTAACCTGTGTCTAGCCTGTGTCTAGCCTGTGTCTAGCCTGTGTCTAGCCTGTGTCTAGCCTGTGTCTAGCCTGTGTTTAGCCTGTGTCTAGAATTTGTCTAGCCTGTGTCTAGCCTGTGTCTAGCCAGTGCCTAGCCAGTGCCTAGCCTGTGCCTAGCCAGTGTCTAGCCTGTCTCTAGCCTGTGTCTAGCCTGTGTATAGCCTCTGTCTAGCCTATGTCTAGCCTGTGTCTAGCCTGTGTCTAGCCTGTGTCTAGCCTGTGTCTAGCCTGTGTCTAGCCTGTGTCTAGCCTGTGTCTAGCTTCTGTCTAGCCTGTGTCTAGCCTATATCTAGCCTGTGTCTAGCCTGTGTCTAGCCTGTGTCTAGCCTGTGTCTTGCCTGTGTCTAGCCTGTGTCTAGCCTGTGTCTAGCCTGTGTCTAGCCTGTGTCTAGCCTGTGTCCAGCCTGTGTCTAGCCTGTGTCTAGCCTGTGTCTAGCCTGTGTCTAGCCTGTGTCTAGCCTGTGTCTAGCCTCTGTCTAGCATATGTCTAGCCTATGTCTAGCCTGTGTCTAGCCTGTGTCTAGCCTGTGTCTAGCCTGTGTCTAGCCTGTGTCTAGCCAGTGTCTAGCCAGTGTCTAGCCTGTGTCTAGCCTGTGCCTTGCCAGTGTATAGCCTGTGCCTTGCCAGTGTATAGCCTCTGTCTAGTCTGTGTCTAGTATGTGTATTGACGGTGTCTAGCCGGTGTCTAGCCTGTGCCTAGCCAGTGCCTAGCCTGTGCCTAGCCTGTGCCTAGCCTGTGCCTAGCCTGTTCCTAGCCTGTGCCTAGCCTCTGCCTAGCCTGTGCCTAGCCTGTGCCTAGCCTGTGCCTAGCCTGTGCCTAGCCTGTGCCTAGCCTGTGCCTAGCCTGTGCCTAGCCTGTGCCTAGCCTGTGCCTAGCCTGTGCCTAGCCTGTGCCTAGCCTGTGCCTAGCCTGTGCCTAGGCCTGTGCCTAGCCTGTGCCTAGCCTGTGCCTAGCCTGTGCCTAGCCTGTGCCTAGCCTGTGCCTAGCCTGTGCCTAGCCTGTGCCTAGCCTGTGCCTAGCCTGTGTATAACCTGTGTCTAGCCTATGTCTAGCCTGTGTCTAGCCTGTGTCTAGCCTGTGTCTAGCCTGTGTCTAGCCTGTGTCTAGCCTCTGTCTAGCCTGTGTTTAGCCTGTGTCTAGAATTTGTCTAGCCTGTGTCTAGCCTGTGTCTAGCCTGTGTCTAGCCTGTGTCTAGCCAGTGCCTAGCCAGTGCCTAGCCTGTGCCTAGCCAGTGTCTAGCCTGTGTCTAGCCTGTGTCTAGCCTGTGTCTATCATGTGCCTAGCATCTGCCTAACCTGTACCTAGCCAATGCCTAGCCTAAACCTACCCAGTACCTAGCCAGTACCTAGCCTGTACCTAGCCAGTACCTAGCCTGTACCTAGCCAGTGCCTAGCCTGTGCCTAGCCAGTGTCTAGCCTGTGTCTAGCCTGTGCCTTGCCTGTGACTGGCATGTGCATAGCCTGTGCTAACCTGTGCCTAGCCTCTGTCTAGCCTATGTCTAGCCTTTGTCTAGCCTGTGTCTAGCCTGTGTCTAGCCTGTGTCTAGCCTGTATCGAGTTTCTGTCTAGCCTGTGTCTAGCCTGTATCTAGCCTGTATCTAGCCTGTGTCTAGCCTGTGTCTAGCCTGTGTCTTGCCTGTGTCTAGCCTGTGTCTAGCCTGTGTCTAGCCTGTGTCTAGCCTGTGTCCAGCCTGTGTATAGCCTGTGTCTAGCCTGTGTCTAGCCTGTGTCTAGCCTGTGTCTAGCCAGTGCCTTGCCTGAGCCTAGCCAGTGTCTAGCCTTTGTCTAGCCTGTGCATAGCCAGAGTCTAGCCTGTGCCTAGCCAGTGTATAGCCTCTGTCTAGCCTGTGTCTTGTCTGTGTCTTGACGGTGTCTAGCCTGTGCTTAGCCTGTGCCAAGCCTGTGCCTAGCCTTTGCCTAGCCTGTGCCTATCCAGTGCCTAGCCTGTGCCTAGCCTGTGCCTAGCCTGTGCCTAGCCTCTGCCTAGCCTGTGCCTAGCCTGTGCCTAGCCTGTGCCTAGCCTGTGCCTAGCCTGTGCCTAGCCTGTGCCTAGCCTGTGCCTAGCCTGTGCCTAGCCTGTGCCTAGCCTGTGCCTGGCCTGTGCCTAGCCTGTGCCTAGCCTGTGCCTAGCCTGTGCCTAGCCTGTGCCTAGCCTGTGCCTAGCCTGTGCCTAGCCTGTGCCTAGCCTGTGCCTAGCCTGTGCCTAGCCTGTGCCTAGCATGTGCCTAGCCTGTTCCTAGCCTGTGTCTAGCCTGTGTCTAGCCTGTGTATAGCCTGTGTCTAGCCTATGTCTAGCCTGTGTATAGCCTGTGTCTAGCCTATGTCTAGCCTGTGTCTAGCTTGTATCTAGCTTGTGTCTAGCCTGTGTCTAGCCTGTATCTAGCCTGTGTCTAGCCTGTGTCTAGCCTGTGTCTAGCCTGTGTCTAGCCTGTGTCTAGCCTGTGTCTAGCCTGTGTTTAGCCTGTGTCTAGCCTTTGTCTAGCCTGTGTCTAGCCTGTGTCTAGCCAGTGCCTAGCCAGTGCCTAGCCTGTGCCTAGCCAGTGTCTAGCCTTTGTCTAGCCTGTGCATAGCCAGAGTCTAGCCTGTGCCTAGCCAGTGTATAGCCTGTGCCTAGCCAGTTTCTAGCCTGTGTCTAGCCTGTGTTTAGCCAGTGTCTAGTCTGTGCCAAGCCAGTGTCTAGCCTGTGCCTAGGCAGTGTCTAGCCTGTGTCTAGCCTGTGCCTGGCCTGTGCCTAGCCTGTGCCTAGCTTGTGCCTAGCCTGTGCCTAGCCTGTGCCTAGCCTGTGCCTAGCCTGTGCCTAGCCTGTGCCTAGCCTGTGCCTAGCCTGTGCCTAGCCTGTGTGCCTAGCCTGTGCCTAGCCTGTGCCTAGCCTGTGCCTAGCCTGTGCCTAGCCTGTGTCTAGCCTGTGTCTAGCCTGTGCCTTGCCTGAGACAGGCATGTGCATAGCGTTTGCCTTGCCAGTGTCTAGCCTGTGCCTAGCCTGTGTCTAGCCTTTGTCTAGCCTGTGCATAGCCAGAGTCTAGCCTGTGCCTAGCCAGTGTATAGCCTGTGCCTAGCCAGTTTCTAGCCTGTGTCTAGCCTGTGCTTAGCCAGTGTCTAGTCTGTGCCTAGCCAGTGTCTAGCCTGTGCCTAGGCAGTGTCTAGCCTGTGTCTAGCCTGTGCCTGGCCTGTGTCTAGCCTGTGCCTGGCCTGTGCCTAGCCTGTGCCTAGCCTGTGCCTAGCCTGTGCCTGTGCCTAGCCTGTGCCTAGCCTGTGCCTAGCCTGTGCCTAGCCTGTGCCTAGCCTGTGCCTAGCCTGTGCCTAGCCTGTGCCTAGCCTGTGTCTAGCCTGTGTTTAGCCTGTGTCTAGCCTTTGTCTAGCCTGTGTCTAGCCTGTGTCTAGCCAGTGCCTAGCCAGTGCCTAGCCTGTGCCTAGCCAGTGTCTAGCCTTTGTCTAGCCTGTGCATAGCCAGAGTCTAGCCTGTGCCTAGCCAGTGTATAGCCTGTGCCTAGCCAGTTTCTAGCCTGTGTCTAGCCTGTGCTTAGCCAGTGTCTAGTCTGTGCCTAGCCAGTGTCTAGCCTGTGCCTAGGCAGTGTCTAGCCTGTGTCTAGCCTGTGCCTGGCCTGTGCCTAGCCTGTGCCTAGCTTGTGCCTAGCCTGTGCCTAGCCTATGCCTAGCCTGTGTCTAGCCTGTGCCTGGCCTGTGCCTAGCCTGTGCCTAGCTTGTGCCTAGCCTGTGCCTAGCCTATGCCTAGCCTGTGCCTAGCCTGTGCCTAGCCAGTGCCTAGCCTGTGCCTAGCCAGAGTCTAGCCTGTGCCTAGCCAGTGTATAGCCTGTGCCTAGCCAGTTTCTAGCCTGTGTCTAGCCTGTGCTTAGCCAGTGTCTAGTCTGTGCCAAGCCAGGGTCTAGCCTGTGCCTAGGCAGTGTCTTGCCTGTGTCTAGCCTGTGCCTGGCCTGTGCCTAGCCTGTGCCTAGCCTGTGCCTAGCCTGTGCCTAGCCTGTGCCTAGCCTGTGTCTAGCCTATGTCTAGCCTGTGTCTAGCCTGTGTATAGCCTCTGTCTAGCCTATGTCTAGCCTGTGTCTAGCCTGTGTCTCGCCTGTGTCTAGCCTGTGTCAAGCCAGTGTCTAGCCTGTGTCTAGCCAGTGCCTAGCCTGTGCCTAGCCAGTGTCTAGCCTTTGTCTAGCCTGTGCATTGCCAGAGTCTAGCCTGTGCCTAGCCAGTGTATAGTCTCTGTCTAGCCTGTGTCTTGTCTGTGTCTAGCCGGTGTCCAGCCTATGCTTAACCTGTGCCAAGCCTGTGCCTGGCCTTTGCCTAGCATGTGCCTAGCCTTTGCCTAGCATGTGCCTAGCCAGTGCCTAGCCAGTGCCTAGCCTGTGCCTAGCCTGTGCCTAGCCTGTGCCTAGCCTGTGCTTAGCCAGTGTCTAGTCTGTGCCAAGCCAGTGTCTAGCCTGTGCCTAGCCAGTGTCTAGCCTGTGTCTAGCCTGTGCCTTGCCTGTGACTGGCATGTGCATAGCCTGTGCCTAGCCTGTGCCTAGCCAGTGTCTAGCCTGTGTCTAGCCTGTGCCTTGCCTGAGACTGGCATGAGCATAGCGTGTGCCTAGCCAGTGTCTAGCCAGTGCCTAGCCTGTGCCTAGCCAGTGTCTAGCCTTTGTCTAGCCTGTGCATAACCAGAGTCTAGCCTGTGCCTAGTCTGTGTCTTGACGGTGTCTAGCCGGTGTCTAGCCAGTGTCTAGCCTGTGTCTAGCCAGTGTCTAGCCTGTGCTTAGCCTGTTCCTAGCCTGTTCATAGCCTGTTCCTAGCCTGTGCATAGCCAGTGCCTAGCCAGTGCCTAGCCAGTGCCTAGCCAGTGCCTAGCCAGTGCCTAGCCAGTGCCTAGCCAGTGCCTAGCCAGTGCCTAGCCAGTGCCTAGCCAGTGCCTAGCCAGTGCCTAGCCAGTGCCTAGCCAGTGCCTAGCCAGTGCCTAGCCAGTGCCTAGCCAGTGCCTAGCCAGTGCCTAGCCAGTGCCTAGCCAGTGCCTAGCCAGTGCCTAGCCAGTGCCTAGCCAGTGCCTAGCCAGTGCCTAGCCTGTGCCTGTGCCTGGCCTGTGCCTAGCCTGTGCCTAGCCTGTGCCTAGCCTGTGCCTAGCCTGTGCCTAGCCTGTGCCTAGCCTGTGCCTAGCCTGTGCCTAGCCTGTGCCCTAGCCTGTGCCTAGCCTGTGCCTAGCCTGTGCCTAGCCTGTGCCTAGCCTGTGCCTAGCCTGTGCCTAGCCTGTGCCTAGCCTGTGCCTAGCCTGTGCCTAGCCTGTGCCTAGCCTGTGCCTAGCCTGTGTCTAGCCTATGTCTAGCCTGTGTCTAGCCTGTGTATAGCCTCTGTCTAGCCTATGTCTAGCCTGTGTCTAGCCTGTGTGTAGCCTGTGTCTTGTCTGTATCTTGACGGTGCCTAGCCGGTGTCTAGCCGGTGTCTAGCCTGTACTTAGCCTGTGCCTAGCCTGTGCCTAGCCTTTGCCTAGCCTGTGCCTAGCCTGTGCCTAGCTAGTGCCTAGCTAGTGCCTAGCCAGTGCCTAGCCTGTGCCTAGCCTGTGCCTAGCCTCTGCCTAGCCTGTGCCTAGCCTGTGCCTAGCCTGTGCCTAGCCTGTGCCTAGCCTGTGCCTAGCCTGTGCCTAGCCTGTGCCTAGCCTGTGCCTAGCCTGTGCCTAGCCTGTGCCTAGCCTGTGCCTAGCCTGTGCCTGGCCTGTGCCTAGCCTGTGCCTAGGCCTGTGCCTAGCCTGTGCCTAGCCTGTGCCTAGCCTGTGCCTAGCCTGTGCCTAGCCTGTGCCTAGCCTGTGCCTAGCCTGTGCCTAGCCTGTGCCTAGCCTGTGCCTAGCCTGTGCCTAGCCTGTGCCTAGCCTGTGCCTAGCCTGTGCCTAGCCAGTGCCTAGCCAGGGCCTAGCCTGTGCCTAGTTTGTGCCTAGCCTGTGCCTAGCCTGTGCCTAGCTTGTGCCTAGCCTGTGCCTAGCCTGTGCCTAGCCAGTGTCTAGCCTTTGTCTAGCCTGTGCATAGCCAGAGTCTAGCCTGTGCACAGCCAGTGTATAGCCTCTGTCTAGCCTGTGTCTTGTCTGTATCTTGACTTGCCTAGCCGGTGTCTAGCCGGTGTCTAGCCGGTGTCTAGCCTGTACTTAGCCTGTGCCAAGCCTGTGCCTAGCCTTTGCCTAGCCTGTGCCTAGCCTTTGCCTAGCCTGTGCCTAGCTAGTGCCTAGCCTGTGCCTAGCTAGTGCCTAGCCAGTGCCTAGCCTGTGCCTAGCCTGTGCCTAGCCTGTGCCTAGCCTGTGCCTAGCCTGTGCCTAGCCTGTGCCTAGCCTGTGCCTAGCCTGTGCCTAGCCTGTGCCTAGCCTGTGCCTAGCCTGTGCCTAGCCTGTGCCTAGCCTGTGCCTAGCCTCTGCCTAGCCTGTGCCTAGCCTGTGCCTAGCCTGTGCCTAGCCTGTGCCTAGCCTGTGCCTAGCCTGTGCCTAGCCTGTGCCTAGCCTGTGCCTAGCCTGTGCCTAGCCTGTGCCTAGCCTGTGCCCTAGCCTGTGCCTAGCCTGTGCCTAGACTGTGCCTAGCCTGTGCCTAGCCTGTGCCTAGCCTGTGCCTAGCCTGTGCCTAGCCTGTGCTTAGCCAGTGTCTAGTCTGTGCCAAGCCAGTGTCTAGCTTGTGCTTAGCCAGTGTCTAGCCTGTGTCTAGCCTGTGCCTTGCCTGTGACTGGCATGTGCATAGCCTGTGCCTAGCCAGTGTCTAGCCTGTGTCTAGCCTGTGCCTTGCCTGAGACTGGCATGAGCATAGCGTGTGCCTAGCCAGTGTCTAGCCAGTGCCTAGCCTGTGCCTAGCCAGTGTCTAGCCTTTGTCTAGCCTGTGCATAGCCAGAGTCTAGCCTGTGCCTAGTCTGTGTCTTGACGGTGTCTAGCCAGTGTCTAGCCTGTGCTTAGCCTGTGCCTAGCCTGTTCATAGCCTGTTCCTAGCCTGTGCCTAGCCTGTGCCTAGCCTGTGCCTAGCCTGTGCCTAGCCTGTGCCTAGCCTGTGCCTAGCCTGTGCCTAGCCTGTGCCTAGCTTGTGCCTAGCCTGTGCCTAGCCTGTGCCTAGCCTGTGCCTAGCCTGTGCCTAGCCTGTGCCTAGCCTGTGTCTAGCCTGTATCTAGCCTGTGTCTAGCCTGTGTCTAGCCTGTGTCTAGCCTGTGTCTAGCCTGTGTCTAGCCTGTGTCTAGCCTGTGTCTAGCCTGTGTCTAGCCTGTGTCCAGCCTGTGTATAGCCTGTGTCTAGCCTGTGTCTAGCCTGTGTCTAGCCTGTGTCTAGCCTGTGTCTAGCCTGTCTCTAGCCTGTGTCTAGCCTGTCTCTAGCCTGTGTCTAGCCTGTGTCTAGCCTGTGTCTAGCCTGTGTCTAGCCAGTGCCTAGCCTGTGCCTAGCCAGTGTCTAGCCTTTGTCTAGCCTGTGCATAGCCAGAGTCTAGCCTGTGCACAGCCAGTGTATAGCCTCTGTCTAGCCTGTGTCTTGTCTGTATCTTGACGGTGCCTAGCCGGTGTCTAGCCGGTTTCTAGCCTGTACTTAGCCTGTGCCAAGCCTGTGCCTAGCCTTTGCCTAGCCTGTGCCTAGCCTGTGCCTAGCCTGTGCCTAGCCTGTGCCTAGCCTGTGCCTAGCTAGTGCCTAGCCAGTGCCTAGCCTAGTGCCTAGCCAGTGCCTAGCCTGTGCCTAGCCTCTGCCTAGCCTGTGCCTAGCCTGTGCCTAGCCTGTGCCTAGCCTGTGCCTAGCCAGAGCCTAGCCAGTGCCTAGCCTGTGCCTAGCCAGTGCCTAGCCAGTGCCTAGCCTGTGCCTAGCCTGTGCCTAGCCTGTGCCTAGCCTGTGCCTAGCCTGTGCCTAGCCTGTGCCTAGCCTGTGCCTAGCCTGTGCCTAGCCTAGCCTGTGCCTAGCCAGTGTCTAGCCTTTGTCTAGCCTGTGCATAGCCAGAGTCTAGCCTGTGCACAGCCAGTGTATAGCCTCTGTCTAGCCTGTGTCTTGTCTGTATCTTGACGGTGCCTAGCCGGTGTCTAGCCGGTGTCTAGCCTGTGCTTAGCCTGTGCCTAGCCTTTGCCTAGCCTTTGCCTAGCCTTTGCCTAGCCTTTGCCTAGCCTTTGCCTAGCCTTTGCCTAGCCTTTGCCTAGCCTTTGCCTAGCCTTTGCCTAGCCTTTGCCTAGCCTTTGCCTAGCCTTTGTCTAGCCTTTTTGTCTAGCCTTTGCCTTTTTTGCCTAGCCTTTTGCCTAGCCTTTGCCTGTTTAGCCTTTTGTTTAGCCTTTGTTTAGCCTTTTGCCTAGCCTTTGCCTAGCCTTTGCCTAGCCTTTGCCTAGCCTTTGCCTAGCCTTTGCCTAGCCTTTGCCTAGCCTTTGCCTAGCCTTTGCCTAGCCTTTGCCTAGCCTTTGCCTAGCCTTTGCCTAGCCTTTGCCTAGCCTTTGCCTAGCCTTTGCCTAGCCTTTGCCTAGCCGGTGTCTAGCCTGTACTTAGCCTTTGCCTAGCCTTTGCCTAGCTAGTGCCTAGCTAGTGCCTAGCTAGTGCCTAGCTAGTGCCTAGCTAGTGCCTAGCTAGTGCCTAGCTAGTGCCTAGCTAGTGCCTAGCTAGTGCCTAGCTAGTGCCTAGCTAGTGCCTAGCTAGTGCCTAGCTAGTGCCTAGCTAGTGCCTAGCTAGTGCCTAGCTAGTGCCTAGCCTGTGCCTAGCATGTGCCTAGCCTGTGTCTAGCCTGTGTCTAGCCTGTGCCTAGCCAGTGTATAGCCTCTGTCTAGTCTGTGTCTAGTATGTGTATTGACGGTGTCTAGCCGGTGTCTAGCCTGTGTCTAGCCTGTGTCTAGCCTGTGTCCAGCCTGTGTCTAGCCTGTGTCTAGCCTGTGTCTAGCCTGTGTCTAGCATGTGCCTAGCATCTGCCTAGCCTGTACCTAGCCAATGCCTAGCCTGTACCTAGCCAGTACCTAGCAAGTACTTAGCCTGTGACTGGCATGTGCATAGCCTGTGCTAACCTGTGCCTAGCCTCTGTCTAGCCTATGTCTAGCCTGTGTCTAGCCTGTGTCTAGCCTGTGTCTAGCCTGTGTCTAGCCTGTGTCTAGCCTGTGTCTAGCCTGTGTCTAGCCTGTGTCTAGCCTGTGTCTAGCCTGTGTCTAGCCTGTGTCTAGCCTGTGTCTAGCCTGTGTCTAGCCTGTGTCTAGCCTGTGTCTAGCCTGTGTCTAGCCTGTGTCTAGCCTGTATCTAGCCTCTGTCTAGCCTGTGTCTAGCCTGTGTCTAGCCTGTGTCTAGCCTGTGTCTAGCCTGTGTCTAGCCTGTGTCTAGCCTGTGTCTAGCCTGTGTCTAGCCTGTGTCTAGCCTGTGTCTAGCCTGTGTCTAGCCTGTGTCCAGCCTGTGTCTAGCCTGTGTCTAGCCTGTGTCTAGCCTGTGTCTTGCCTGTGTCTAGCCTGTGCCTAGCCTGAGCCTAGCCAGTGTCTAGCCTTTGTCTAGCCTGTGCATAGCCAGAGTCTAGCCTGTGCCTAGCCAGTGTATAGCCTCTGTCTAGCCTGTGTCTTGTCTGTGTCTTGACGGTGTCTAGCCTGTGCTTAGCCTGTGCCAAGCCTGTGCCTAGCCTTTGCCTAGCCTGTGCCTAGCCAGTGCCTAGCCTGTGCCTAGCCTGTGCCTAGCTTGTGCCTAGCCTGTGCCTAGCCTGTGCCTAGCCTCTGCCTAGCCTGTGCCTAGCCTCTGCCTAGCCTGTGCCTAGCCTGTGCCTAGCCTGTGCCTAGCCTGTGCCTAGCCCTGTGCCTGTGCCTGGCCTAGCCTGTGCCTAGCCTGTGCCTAGCCTGTGCCTAGCCTGTGCCTAGCCTGTGCCTAGCCTGTGCCTAGCCTGTGCCTAGCATGTGCCTAGCCTGTGTCTAGACTGTGTATAGCCTGTGTCTAGCCTGTGTCTAGCCTGTTTCTAGCTTGTGTCTAGCCTGTGTCTAGCCTGTGTCTAGCCTGTGTCTAGCCTGTGTCTAGCCTGTGTCTAGCCTGTGTCTAGCCTGTGTCTAGCCTGTGTCTAGCCTGTGTCTAGCCTGTGTCTAGCCTGTGTCTAGCCTGTGTCTAGCCTGTGTCTAGCCTGTGTCTAGCCTGTGTCTAGCCTGTGTTTAGCCTGTGTCAAGCATTTGTCTAGCCTGTGCCTAGCCTGTGTCTAGCCAGTGCCTAGCCAGTGCCTAGCCTGTGCCTAGCCAGTGTCTAGCCTTTGTCTAGCCTGTGTCTAGCCTTTGTCTAGCCTGTGAATAGCCAGAGTCTAGCCTGTGCCTAGCCAGTGTATAGCCTGTGCCTAGCCAGTTTCTAGCCAGTTTCTAGCCTGTGTCTAGCCTGTGCTTAGCCAGTGTCTAGTCTGTGCCAAGCCAGTGTCTAGCCTGTGCCTAGGCAGTGTCTAGCCTGTGTCTAGCCTGTGCCTGGCCTGTTCCTAGCCTGTGCCTAGCTTGTGCCTAGCTTGTGCCTAGCCTGTGCCTAGCCTATGCCTAGCCTGTGCCTAGCCTGTGCATAGCCTGTGTCTAGCCTATGCCTAGCCAGTTTCTAGCCTGTGTCTAGCCTGTGCTTAGCCAGTGTCTAGTCTGTGCCAAGCCAGTGTCTAGCCTGTGCCTAGGCAGTGTCTAGCCTTTGTCTAGCCTGTGCATAGCCAGAGTCTAGCCTGTGCCTAGCCAGTGTATAGCCTCTGTCTAGCCTGTGTCTTGTCTGTGTCTTGACGGTGTCTAGCCTGTGCTTAGCCAGTGCCTAGCCTGTGCCTAGCCTGTGTCTAGCCTGTGCCTTGCCTGTGACTGGCATGTGCATAGCCTGTGCCTAGCCAGTGTCTAGCCTGTGTCTAGCCTGTGCCTTGCCTAGCCTATGCCTAGCCTGTGTCTAGCCTGTGTCTAGCCTGTGTCTAGCCTGTGCCTTGCCTGTGACTGGCATGTGCATAGCCTGTGCCTAGCCAGTGTCTAGCCTGTGTCTAGCCTGTGCCTTGCCTAGCCTATGCCTAGCCTGTGTCTAGCCTGTGTCTAGCCTGTGTCTAGCCAGTGCCTAGCCTGTGCCTAGCCAGTGTGTAGCCTGTGTCTAGCCTGTGCCTTGCCTGTGACTGGCATGTGCATAGCCTGTGCTAACCTGTGCCTAGCCTCTGTCTAGCCTATGTCTAGCCTGTGTCTAGCCTGTGTCTAGCCTGTGTCTAGCCTGTGTCTAGCCTGTGTCTAGCCTGTGTCTAGCCTGTGTCTAGCCTGTGTCTAGCCTTTGTCTAGCCTGTGTCTAGCCTCTGTCTAGCCTGTGTCTAGCCTGTGTCTAGCCTGTGTCTAGCCTGTGTCTAGCCTGTTTCTAGCCTGTGTCTAGCCTGTGTCTAGCCTGTGTCTAGCCTGTGTCTAGCCTGTGTCTAGCCTGTGTCTAGCCTGTGTCTAGCCTGTGTCTAGCCTGTGTCTAGCCTGTGTCTAGCCTGTGTCTAGCCTGTGTCTAGCCTGTGTATAGCCTGTGTCTAGCCTATGTCTAGCCTGTGTCTAGCCTGTGTCTAGCCTGTGTCTAGCCTGTGTCTAGCCTGTGTCTAGCCTGTGTCTAGCCTGTGCCTTGCCTAGCCTATGCCTAGCCTGTGTCTAGCCTGTGTCTAGCCTGTGTCTAGCCAGTGCCTAGCCTGTGCCTAGCCAGTGTGTAGCCTGTGTCTAGCCTGTGCCTTGCCTGTGACTGGCATGTGCATAGCCTGTGCTAACCTATGCCTAGCCTCTGTCTAGCCTATGTCTAGCCTGTGTCTAGCCTGTGTATAGCCTCTGTCTAGCCTATGTCTAGCCTGTGTCTAGCCTGTGTCTAGCCTGTGTCTAGCCTGTGTCTAGCCTTTGTCTAGCCTGTGCATAGCCAGAGTCTAGCCTGTGCCTAGCCAGTGTATAGCCTCTGTCTAGCCTGTGTCTTGTCTGTGTCTTGACGGTGTCTAGCCTGTGCTTAGCCAGTGCCTAGCCTGTGCCTAGCCTGTGCCTAGCCTGTGCCTAGCCTGTGCCTAGCCTGTGCCTAGCCTGTGCCTAGCCTGTGCCTAGCCTGTGCCTAGCCTGTGCCTAGCATGTGCCTAGCCTGTGCCTAGCCTGTGTCTAGCCTGTGTCTAGCCTGTGTCTAGCCTGTGTCTAGCCTGTGTCTAGCCTGTGTCTAGCCTGTGTCCAGCCTGTGTATAGCCTGTGTCTAGCCTGTGTCTAGCCTGTGCCTAGGCAGTGTCTAGCCTGTGTCTAGCCTGTGCCTGGCCTGTGCCTAGCCTGTGCCTAGCTTGTGCCAAGCCTGTGCCTAGCCTATGCCTAGCCTCTGCCTAGCGAGTGCCTAGCCTGTGCCTAGCCAGTGTCTAGCCTGTGCATAGCCTGTGTCTAGCCTGTGCCTAGCCAGTTTCTAGCCTGTGCCTAGCCTGTGCTTAGCCAGTGTCTAGTCTGTGCCAAGCCAGTGTCTAGCCTGTGCCTAGGCAGTGTCTAGCCTGTGTCTAGCCTGTGTCTAGCCTGTGTCTAGCCTGTGCCTTGCCTGTGACTGGCATGTGCATAGCCTGTGCCTAGCCAGTGTCTAGCCTGTGTCTAGCCTGTGCCTTGCCTGAGACTGGCATGTGCATAGCGTGTGCCTAGCCAGTGTCTAGCCAGTGCCTAGCCTGAGACAGGCATGTGCATTGCGTGTGCCTAGCCAGTGTCAAGCCAGAGTCTAGCCTGTGCCTAGCCAGTGTGTAGCCTCTGTCTATCATGTGTCTGGTCTGTGTCTTGACGGTGTCTAGCCTGTGTCTAGCCTGTGTCCAACCTGTGTCTAGCCTGTGTCTAGCCTGTGTCTACCCTGTGTCTAGCCTGTGTCTAGCCTGTGTCTAGCCTGTGTCTAGCCTGTGTCTAGCCAGTGCCTAGCCAGTGCCTAGCCAGTGCCTAGCCTGTCCTTGGCCTGTGCCTAGCCTGTGCCTAGCTTGTGCCCAGCCTGTGCCTAGCCTATGCCTAGCCTGTGCCTAGCCTGTGCCTAGCCTGTGCCTAGCCTGTGCCTAGCCTGTGCCTAGCCTGTGCCTAGCCTGTGTCCAGCCTGTGCCTAGCCTGTGCCTAGCCAGGCCTGTGCCTAGCCTGTGCCTAGCCTGTGCCTAGCCTGTGCCTAGCCAGTGTCAAGCCTGTGTCTAGCCTGTGCCTTGCCTGAGACAGGCATGTGCATAGCCTGTGCCTAGCCAGTGCCTAACCTGTGCCTAGCCAGTGTCTAGCCTTTGTCTAGCCTGTGTCTAGCCTGTGCCTAGCCAGTGTATAGCCTCTGTCTAGCTTGTGTCTAGTCTGTGTCTTGACGGTGTCTAGCCGGTGTCTAGCCGGTGTCTAGCCTGTGCCTAGCCTGTGCCTAGCCTGTGCCTGGCCTGTGCCTAGCCTGTGCCTAGCTTGTGCCTAGCCTTTGCCTAGCCTGTGCCTAGCCTATGCCTAGCCTGTGTCTAGCATGTGTCTAGCCTGTGTCTTACCTGTGTCTAGCCTGTGTCTAGCCTGTGTCTAGCCTGTGTCTAGCCTGTGTCTAGCCTGTGTCTAGCCTGTGTCTAGCCTGTGTCTCGCCTGTGTCTGGTTTGTGTCTAGCCTGTAACTAGCCTGTGTGTAGCCTGTGTCTAGCCTGTGTCTAGCCTGTGTCTAGCCTGTGTCTAGCCTGTGTCTAGCCTGTGTCTAGCCTGAGTCTAGCCTGTGTCTAGCCTGTGTCCAACCTGTGTCTAGCTTGTGTCTAGCCTGTGTCTAGCCTGTGTCTAGCCTGTGTCTAGCCTATGTCTAGCCTGTATCTAGCCTGTGTCTAGCCTGTGTCTGGCCTGTGTCTAGCCTGTAACAAGCCTGTGTCTAGCCTGTGTCTAGCCTGAGTCTAGCCTGTGTCTAGCCTGTATCTAGCCTGTGTCTAGCCTGTGTCTGGCCTGTGTCTAGCCTGTAACTAGGCTGTGTCTAGCCTGTGTCTAGCCTGTCTCTAGCCTGTGTCTAGCCTGTGTCTAGCCTGAGTAGAGCCTGTGTCTAGCATGTGTCTAGCATGTGCCTAGCCTTTGCCTAGCCTGTACCTAGCCAGTGCCTAGCGTGTACCTAGCCAGTACCTAGCCTGTACCTAGCCAGTTCCTAGCCTGTACCTAGCCAGTGTATAGCCTGTGCCTAGCCAGTGTCTAGCCTGTGCCTAGCCAGTGTCTAGCCTGTGCCTAACCAGTGTCTAGCCTGTGCCCAGCCAGTGTCTAGCCTGTGCCTAGCCTGTGTCTAGCTTGTACCTAGCTTATGCCTAGCCTTTGCCTAGCCTGTGCCTAGCCTGTGTCTAGCCTGAGTCTAGCCTGTGTCTAGCCTGTATCTAGCCTGTGTCTAGCCTGTGTCTGGCCTGTGTCTAGCCTGTAACTAGCCTGTGTCTAGCCTGTGTCTAGCCTGTCTCTAGCCTGTGTCTAGCCTGTGTCTAGCCTGAGTATAGCCTGTGTCTAGCATGTGTCTAGCCTGTGTCTAGCCTGTGTCTAGCCTATGTCTAGCCTGTATCTAGCCTGTGTCTAGCCTGTGTCTGGCCTGTGTCTAGCCTGTAACAAGCCTGTGTCTAGCCTGTGTCTAGCCTGTGTCTAGCCTGAGTCTAGCCTGTGTCTAGCCTGTATCTAGCCTGTGTCTAGCCTGTGTCTGGCCTGTGTCTAGCCTGTAACTAGCCTGTGTCTAGCCTGTGTCTAGCCTGTCTCTAGCCTGTGTCTAGCCTGTGTCTAGCCTGAGTATAGCCTGTGTCTAGCATGTGTCTAGCATGTGCCTAGCCTTTGCCTAGCCTGTACCTAGCCAGTGCCTAGCGTGTACCTAGCCAGTACCTAGCCTCTACCTAGCCAGTTCCTAGCCTGTACCTAGCCAGTGTATAGCCTGTGCCTAGCCAGTGTCTAGCCTGTGCCTAGCCAGTGTCTAGCCTGTGCCTAACCAGTGTCTAGCCTGTGCCCAGCCAGTGTCTAGCCTGTGCCTAGCCTGTGCCTAGCTTGTACCTAGCTTATGCCTAGCCTTTGCCTAGCCTGTGCCTAGCCTGTGCCTAGCCTGTGCCTAGCCTGTGCCTAGCCTGTGCCTAGCCTGTGCCTAGCCTGTGGCTAGCCTGTGGCTAGCCTGTGCCTAGCCTGTGCCTAGCCTGTGCCTAGCCTGTGCCTAGCCTGTGTCTAGCCTGTGTCTAGCCTGTGTCTAGCCTGTGTCTACCCTGTGTCTAGCCTGTGTCTAGCCTGTGTCTAGCCTGTGTCTAGCCTGTGTCTAGCCTGTATCTAGCCTGTGTCTAGTCTGTGTCTAGCTTGTGTCTAGCCTGTGTCTAGCCTGTGCCTAGCCAGTTTCTAGCCCAAGTCTAGCCTGTGCTTAGCCAGTGTCTAGTCTGTGCCAAGCCAGTGTCTAGCCTGTGCCTAGCCAGTGTCTAGCCTGTGTCTAGCCTGTGCCTTGCTTGTGACTGGCATGTGCATAGCCTGTGTCTAGCCAGTGTCTAGCCTGTGTCTAGCCTGTGCCTTGCCTGAGACTGGCATGTGCATAGCGTGTGCCTAGCCAGTGTCTAGCCAGTGCCTAGCCTGTGCCTAGCCAGTGTATAGCCTTTGTCTAGCCTGTGCATAGCCAGAGTCTAGCCTGTGCCTAACCAGTGTGTAGCCTCTGTCTAGCCTGTGTCTATACTGTGTCTTGACGGTGTCTAGCCGGTGTCTAGCCCGTGCCCAGCCAGTGTCTAGCCTGTGTCTAGCCTGTGCCTAGCCAGTTTCTAGCCTGTGTCTAGCCTGTGCTTAGACAGTGTCTAGTCTGTGCCAAGCCAGTGTCTAGCCTGTGCCTAGCCAGTGTCTAGCCTTTATCTAGCCTGTGCATAGCCAGAGTCTAGCCTGTGCCTAGCCAGTGTGTAGCCTCTGTCTAGCCGTGTCTATACTGTGTCTTGACGGTGTCTAGCCGGTGTCTAGCCCGTGCCTTGCCTGTGACTGGCATGTGCATAGCCTGTGCAAAGCCAGTGTCTAGCCTTTGTCTAGCCTGTGCCTTGCCTGAGACTGGCATGTGCATAGCGTGTGCCTTGCCAGTGTCTAGCCAGTGCCTAGCCTGTGCCTAGCCAGTGTCTAGCCTGTGTCTAGCCTGTGCCTTGCCTGAGACTGGCATGTGCATAGCGTGTGCCTAGCCAGTGTCTAGCCGGTGCCTAGCCTGTGCCTAGCCAGTGTATAGCCTCTGTCTAGCCTGTGTATAGTCTGTGTCGTGACGGTGTCTAGCCGGTGTCTAGCCGGTGTCTAGCCTGTGCCTAGCCTGTGTCTAGCCTGTGTCTAGCCTGTGTCTAGCCTGTGTCTAGCCTGTGTCTAGCCTGTGTCTAGCCTGTGTCTAGCCTGTGTCTAGCCTGTGTCTAGCCTGTGTCTAGCCTGTGTCTAGCCTGTGTCTAGCCTGTGTCTAGCCTGTGTCTAGCCTGTGTCTAGCCTGTGTCTAGCCTGTGTCTAGCCTGTGTCTAGCCTATGCCTTGCCTGAGACTGGCATGTGCATAGCGTGTGCCTAGCCAGTGTCTAGCCAGTGCCTAGCCTGTGCCTAGCCAATGTCTAGCCTTTGTCTAGCCTGTGTCTAGTCTGTGTCATGACGGTGTCTTGCCTGTGTCTAGTCTGTGTCATGACGGTGTCTAGCCTGTGTCTAGTCTGTGCCTAGCCTGTGTCTAGCCTGTGTCTAGCCTGTGTCTAGCCTGTGTCTAGCCTATGTCTAGCCTGTGTCTAGCCTGTGTCTAGCCTGTGACTAGCCTGTACCTAGCCTGTGTCTAGCCTGTGTCTAGCCTGTGCCTAGCCTGTGCCTAGCCTGTGCCTAGCCTGTGCCTAGCCTGTGCCTAGCCTGTGCCTAGCCTGTGCCTAGCCTGTGCCTAGCCTGTGTCTAGCCTGTGTCTAGCCTGTGTCTAGCCTGTGTCTAGCCTGTGTCTAGCCTGTGTCTAGCCTGTGTCTAGCCTGTGTCTAGCCTGTGTCTAGCCTGTGTCTAGCCTGTGTCTAGCCTGTGTCTAGCCTGTGTCTAGCCTGTGTCTAGCCTGTGTCTAGCCTGTGTCTAGCCTGTGCCAAGCCAGTTTCTAGCCCAAGTCTAGCCTGTGCTTAGCCAGTGTCTAGTCTGTGCCAAGCCAGTGTCTAGCCTGTGCCTAGCCAGTGTCTAGCCTGTGTCTAGCCTGTGCCTTGCCTGTGACTGGCATGTGCATAGCCTGTGCCAAGCCTGTGTCTAGCCTGTGCCTAGCCTGTGCCTTGCCTAAGACTGGCATGTGCATAGCGTGTGCCTAGCCAGTGTCTAGCCAGTGCCTAGCCTGTGCCTAGCCAGTGTCTAACCTTTGTCTAGCCTGTGCATAGCCAGAGTCTAGCCTGTGCCTAGCCAGTGTGTAGCCTCTGTCTACCCTGTGTCTATACTGTGTCTAGACGGTGTCTAGCCGGTGTCAAGCCCGTGCCTTGCCTGTGACTGGCATGTGCATAGCCTGTGCAAATCCAGTGTCTAGCCTTTGTCTAGCCTGTGCTTTGCCTGAGATTGGCATGTGCATAGCGTGTGCCTTGCCAGTGTCTAGCCAGTGCCTAGCCTGTGCCTAGCCAGTGTCTAGCCTGTGTCTAGCCTGTGCCTTGCCTGAGACTGGCATGTGCATAGCGTGTGCCTAGCCAGTGTCTAGCCAGTGCCTAGCCTGTGCCTAGCCAGTGTCTAGCCTTTGTCTAGCCTGTGCATAGCCAGATTCTAGCCTGTGCCTAGCCAGTGTATAGTCTGTGTATAGTCTGTGTCGTGACGGTTTCTAGCCGGTGTCTAGCCGGTGTCTAGCCTGTGCCTAGCCTGTGCCTAGCCTGTGCCTAGCCTGTGCCTAGCCTGTGCCTAGCCTGTGCCTAGCCTGTGCCTAGCCTGTGCCTAGCCTGTGCCTAGCCTGTGCCTAGCCTGTGCCTAGCCTGTGCCTAGCCTGTGCCTAGCCTGTGCCTAGCCTGTGCCTAGCCTGTGCCTAGCCTGTGCCTAGCCTGTCCCTAGCCTGTGCCTAGCCTGTGCCTAGCCTGTGCCTAGCCTGTGCCTAGCCTGTGCCTAGCCTGTGTCTAGCCTGTGTCTAGCCAGTGCCTAGCCTGAGTCTAGCCTGAGTCTAGCCTGTGTCTAGCCTGTGTCTAGCATGTGCCTTGCCTTTGTATAGCCAGTGTCTAGCCTGTGTCTAGCCTGTGCCTAGCCTGTGTCTAGCCTGTGTCTAGCCTGTGTCTAGCCTGTGTCTAGCCTGTGTCTAGCCTGTGTCTAGCCTGTGTCTAGACTGTGTCTAGCCTGTGTCTAGCCTGTGTCTAGCCTGTGTCTTGTCGGTGACTAGCCTGTGTCTTGTCGGTGTCTAGCCGATGTCTAGCCTGTGTCTAGCCTGTGTCTAGCCTGTGTCTAGCCTGTGTCTAGCCTGTGTCTAGCCTGTGTCTAGCTTGTGTCTAGAATGTGTCTAGAATGTGTCTAGCCTGTGTCTAGACTGTGTCTAGCCTGTGTCTAGCCTGTGTCTAGCCTGTGTCTAGCCTGTGTCTAAACTGTGTCTAGCCTGTGTCTAGCCTGTGTCTAGCCTGTGTCTAGCCTGTGTCTAGCCTGTGTCTAGCCTGTGTCTAGCCTGTGTCTAGCCTGTGCCAAGCCAGTTTCTAGCCCAAGTCTAGCCTATGCTTAGCCAGTGTCTAGTCTGTGCCAAGCCAGTGTCTAGCCTGTGCCTAGCCAGTGTCTAGCCTGTGTCTAGCCTGTGCCTTGCCTGTGACTGGCATGTGCATAGCCTGTGCCTAGCCTGTGTCTAGCCTGTGCCTAGCCTGTGTCTAGCCTGTGCCTAGCCTGTGCCTTGCCTAAGACTGGCATGTGCATAGCGTGTGCCTAGCCAGTGTCTAGCCAGTGCCTAGCCTGTGCCTAGCCAGTGTCTAACCTTTGTCTAGCCTGTGCATAGCCAGAGTCTAGCCTGTGCCTAGCCAGTGTGTAGCCTCTGTCTAGCCGGTGTCTAGCCTGTGTCTAAGCCGGTTCTAGCCAGTGTCTAGCCTGTGCCTAGCCTGTGCCTTGCCTAAGACTGGCATGTGCATAGCGTGTGCCTAGCCAGTGTCTAGCCAGTGCCTAGCCTGTGCCTAGCCAGTGTCTAACCTTTGTCTAGCCTGTGCATAGCCAGAGTCTAGCCTGTGCCTAGCCAGTGTGTAGCCTCTGTCTAGCCGGTGTCTAGCCTGTGTCTAAGCCGGTTCTAGCTTGTGTCTAGCCTGTGCCTAACCAGTTTCTAGCCTGTGCCCAGCCAGTGTCTAGCCTGTGCCTAGCCTGTGCCTAGCTTGTACCTAGCTTATGCCTAGCCTTTGCCTAGCCTGTGCCTAGCCTGTGTCTAGCCTGAGTCTAGCCTGTGTCTAGCCTGTATCTAGCCTGTGTCTAGCCTGTGTCTGGCCTGTGTCTAGCCTGTAACTAGCCTGTGTCTAGCCTGTGTCTAGCCTGAGTCTAGCCTGTGTCTAGCCTGTATCTAGCCTGTGTCTAGCCTGTGTCTGGCCTGTGTCTAGCCTGTAACTAGCCTGTGTCTAGCCTGTGTCTAGCCTGTCTCTAGCCTGTGTCTAGCCTGTGTCTAGCCTGAGTATAGCCTGTGTCTAGCATGTGTCTAGCCTGTGTCTAGCCTGTGTCTAGCCTATGTCTAGCCTGTATCTAGCCTGTGTCTAGCCTGTGTCTGGCCTGTGTCTAGCCTGTAACAAGCCTGTGTCTAGCCTGTGTCTAGCCTGTGTCTAGCCTGAGTCTAGCCTGTGTCTAGCCTGTATCTAGCCTGTGTCTAGCCTGTGTCTGGCCTGTGTCTAGCCTGTAACTAGCCTGTGTCTAGCCTGTGTCTAGCCTGTCTCTAGCCTGTGTCTAGCCTGTGTCTAGCCTGAGTATAGCCTGTGTCTAGCATGTGTCTAGCATGTGCCTAGCCTTTGCCTAGCCTGTACCTAGCCAGTGCCTAGCGTGTACCTAGCCAGTACCTAGCCTCTACAAAGCCAGTTCCTAGCCAGTACCTAGCCAGTGTATAGCCTGTTCCTAGCCAGTGTCTAGCCTGTGCCTAGCCAGTGTCTAGCCTGTGCCTAACCAGTGTCTAGCCTGTGCCCAGCCAGTGTCTAGCCTGTGCCTAGCCTGTGCCTAGCTTGTACCTAGCTTATGCCTAGCCTTTGCCTAGCCTGTGCCTAGCCTGTGCCTAGCCTGTGCCTAGCCTGTGCCTAGCCTGTGCCTAGCCTGTGCCTAGCCTGTGCCTAGCCTGTGCCTAGCCTGTGCCTAGCCTGTGGCTAGCCTGTGGCTAGCCTGTGGCTAGCCTGTGCCTAGCCTGTGCCTAGCCTGTGCCTAGCCTGTGTCTAGCCTGTGTCTAGCCTGTGTCTACCCTGTGTCTAGCCTGTGTCTAGCCTGTGTCTAGCCTGTGTCTAGCCTGTGTCTAGCCTGTATCTAGCCTGTGTCTAGTCTGTGTCTAGCTTGTGTCTAGCCTGTGTCTAGCCTGTGTCTAGCCTGTGCCTAGCCAGTTTCTAGCCCAAGTCTAGCCTGTGCTTAGCCAGTGTCTAGTCTGTGCCAAGCCAGTGTCTAGCCTGTGCCTAGCCAGTGTCTAGCCAGTGTCTAGCCTGTGTCTAGCCTGTGCCTTGCTTGTGACTGGCATGTGCATAGCCTGTGTCTAGCCAGTGTCTAGCCTGTGTCTAGCCTGTGCCTTGCCTGAGACTGGCATGTGCATAGCGTGTGCCTAGCCAGTGTCTAGCCAGTGCCTAGCCTGTGCCTAGCCAGTGTCTAGCCTTTGTCTAGCCTGTGCATAGCCAGAGTCTAGCCTGTGCCTAACCAGTGTGTAGCCTCTGTCTAGCCTGTGTCTATACTGTGTCTTGACGGTGTCTAGCCGGTGTCTAGCCCGTGCCCAGCCAGTGTCTAGCCTGTGTCTAGCCTGTGCCTAGCCAGTTTCTAGCCTGTGTCTAGCCTGTGCTTAGACAGTGTCTAGTCTGTGCCAAGCCAGTGTCTAGCCTGTGCCTAGCCAGTGTCTAGCCTTTGTCTAGCCTGTGCATAGCCAGAGTCTAGCCTGTGCCTAGCCAGTGTGTAGCCTCTGTCTAGCCGTGTCTATACTGTGTCTTGACGGTGTCTAGCCGGTGTCTAGCCCGTGCCTTGCCTGTGACTGGCATGTGCATAGCCTGTGCAAAGCCAGTGTCTAGCCTTTGTCTAGCCTGTGCCTTGCCTGAGACTGGCATGTGCATAGCGTGTGCCTTGCCAGTGTCTAGCCAGTGCCTTGCCTGTGCCTAGCCAGTGTCTAGCCTGTGTCTAGCCTGTGCCTTGCCTGAGACTGGCATGTGCATAGCGTGTGCCTAGCCAGTGTCTAGCCGGTGCCTAGCCTGTGCCTAGCCAGTGTATAGCCTCTGTCTAGCCTGTGTATAGTCTGTGTCGTGACGGTGTCTAGCCGGTGTCTAGCCGGTGTCTAGCCTGTGCCTAGCCTGTGTCTAGCCTGTGTCTAGCCTGTGTCTAGCCTGTGTCTAGCCTGTGTCTAGCCTGTGTCTAGCCCGTGTCTAGCCTGTGTCTAGCCTGTGTCTAGCCTGTGTTTAGCCTGTGTCTAGCCTGTGTCTAGCCTGTGTCTAGCCTGTGTCTAGCCTATGCCTTGCCTGAGACTGGCATGTGCATAGCGTGTGCCTAGCCAGTGTCTAGCCAGTGCCTAGCCTGTGCCTAGCCAATGTCTAGCCTTTGTCTAGCCTATGTCTAGTCTGTGTCATGACGGTGTCTTGCCTGTGTCTAGTCTGTGTCATGACGGTGTCTAGCCTGTGTCTAGTCTGTGCCTAGCCTGTGTCTAGCCTGTGTCTAGCCTGTGTCTAGCCTGTGTCTAGCCTATGTCTAGCCTGTGTCTAGCCTGTGTCTAGCCTGTGACTAGCCTGTACCTAGCCTGTGTCTAGCCTGTGTCTAGCCTGTGCCTAGCCTGTGCCTAGCCTGTGCCTAGCCTGTGCCTAGCCTGTGCCTAGCCTGTGCCTAGCCTGTGCCTAGCCTGTGCCTAGCCTGTGCCTAGCCTGTGTCCTAGCCTGTGTCTAGCCTGTGTCTAGCCTGTGTCTAGCCTGTGTCTAGCCTGTGTCTAGCCTGTGTCTAGCCTGTGTCTAGCCTGTGTCTAGCCTGTGTCTAGCCTGTGTCTAGCCTGTGTCTAGCCTGTGTCTAGCCTGTGTCTAGCCTGTGTCTAGCCTGTGTCTAGCCTGTGTCTAGCCTGTGTCTAGCCTGTGTCTAGCCTGTGTCTAGCCTGTGTCTAGCCTGTGTCTAGCCTGTGCCAAGCCAGTTTCTAGCCCAAGTCTAGCATGTGCTTAGCCAGTGTCTAGTCTGTGCCAAGCCAGTGTCTAGCCTGTGCCTAGCCAGTGTCTAGCCTGTGTCTAGCCTGTGCCTTGCCTGTGACTGGCATGTGCATAGCCTGTGCCAAGCCTGTGTCTAGCCTGTGCCTAGCCTGTGCCTAGCCTGTGCCTTGCCTAAGACTGGCATGTGCATAGCGTGTGCCTAGCCAGTGTCTAGCCAGTGCCTAGCTTGTGCCTAGCCAGTGTCTAACCTTTGTCTAGCCTGTGCATAGCCAGAGTCTAGCCTGTGCCTAGCCAGTGTGTAGCCTCTGTCTACCCTGTGTCTATACTGTGTCTTGACGGTGTCTAGCCGGTGTCAAGCCCGTGCCTTGCCTGTGACTGGCATGTGCATAGCCTGTGCAAATCCAGTGTCTAGCCTTTGTCTAGCCTGTGCTTTGCCTGAGATTGGCATGTGCATAGCGTGTGCCTTGCCAGTGTCTAGCCAGTGCCTAGCCTGTGCCTAGCCAGTGTCTAGCCTGTGTCTAGCCTGTGCCTTGCCTGAGACTGGCATGTGCATAGCGTGTGCCTAGCCAGTGTCTAGCCAGTGCCTAGCCTGTGCCTAGCCAGTGTCTAGCCTTTGTCTAGCCTGTGCATAGCCAGATTCTAGCCTGTGCCTAGCCAGTGTATAGCCTCTGTCTAGCCTGTGTATAGTCTGTGTCGTGACGGTTTCTAGCCGGTGTCTAGCCGGTGTCTAGCCTGTGCCTAGCCTGTGCCTAGCCTGTGCCTAGCCTGTGCCTAGCCTGTGCCTAGCCTGTGCCTAGCCTGTGCCTAGCCTGTGCCTAGCCTGTGCCTAGCCTGTGCCTAGCCTGTGCCTAGCCTGTGCCTAGCCTGTGCCTAGCCTGTGCCTAGCCTGTGCCTAGCCTGTGCCTAGCCTGTGTCTAGCCTGTGTCTAGCCAGTGTCTAGCCTGAGTCTAGCCTGAGTCTAGCCTGTGTCTAGCCTGTGTCTAGCATGTGCCTTGCCTTTGTATAGCCAGTGTCTAGCCTGTGTCTAGCCTGTGCCTAGCCTGTGTCTAGCCTGTGTCTAGCCTGTGTCTAGCCTGTGTCTAGCCTGTGTCTAGCCTGTGTCTAGCCTGTGTCTAGCCTGTGTCTAGACTGTGTCTAGCCTGTGTCTAGCCTGTGTCTAGCCTGTGTCTAGCCTGTGTCTTGTCGGTGACTAGCCTGTGTCTTGTCGGTGTCTAGCCGATGTCTAGCCTGTGTCTAGCCTGTGTCTAGCCTGTGTCTAGCCTGTGTCTAGCCTGTGTCTAGCCTGTGTCTAGCTTGTGTCTAGAATGTGTCTAGAATGTGTCTAGCCTGTGTCTAGACTGTGTCTAGCCTGTGTCTAGCCTGTGTCTAGCCTGTGTCTAGCCTGTGTCTAAACTGTGTCTAGCCTGTGTCTAGCCCAAGTCTAGCCTGTGCTTAGCCAGTGTCTAGTCTGTGCCAAGCCAGTGTCTAGCCTGTGCCTAGCCAGTGTCTAGCCTGTGTCTAGCCTGTGCCTTGCCTGTGACTGGCATGTGCATAGCCTGTGCCTAGCCTGTGTCTAGCCTGTGCCTAGCCTGTGCCTTGCCTAAGACTGGCATGTGCATAGCGTGTGCCTAGCCAGTGTCTAGCCAGTGCCTAGCCTGTGCCTAGCCAGTGTCTAACCTTTGTCTAGCTTGTGCATAGAAAGAGTCTAGCCTGTGCCTAGCCAGTGTGTAGCCTCTGTCTAGCCTGTGTCTATACTGTGTCTTGACGGTGTCTAGCCGGTGTCTAGCCCGTGCCTTGCCTGTGACTGGCATGTGCATAACCTGTGCAAATCCAGTGTCTAGCCTTTGTCTAGCCTGTGCCTTGCCTGAGATTGGCATGTGCATAGCGTGTGCCTTGCCAGTGTCTAGCCAGTGCCTAGCCTGTGCCTAGCCAGTGTCTAACCTTTGTCTAGCCTGTGCATAGCCAGAGTCTAGCCTGTGCCTAGCCAGTGTGTAGCCTCTGTCTAGCCGGTGTCTAGCCTGTGTCTAAGCCGGTTCTAGCTTGTGTCTAGCCTGTGTCTAGAATGTGTCTAGCCTGTGTCTAGCCTGTGTCTAGCCTGTGTCTAGCCTGTGTCTAGCCTGTGTCTAGCCTGTGTCTAGCCTGTGTCTAGCCTGTGTCTAGCCTGTGTCTAGCCTGTGTCTAGCCTGTGTCTAGCCTGTGTCTAGCCTGTGTCTAGCCTGTGTCTAGCCTGTGTCTAGCAGCCTGTGTCTAGCCTGTGTCTAGCCTGTGTCTAGCCTGTGTCTAGCCTGTGTCTAGCCTGTGTCTGGTCTAGCCTGTGTCTAGCCTGTGTCTAGCCTGTGTCTTCTAGCCTGTGTCTAGCCTGTGTCTAGACCTGTGTCTAGCCTGTGCCAAGCCAGTTTCTAGCCCAAGTCTAGCCTGTGCTTAGCCAGTGTCTAGTCTGTGCCAAGCCAGTGTCTAGCCTGTGCCCAGCCAGTGTCTAGCCTGTGTCTAGCCTGTGCCTTGCCTGTGACTGGCATGTGCATAGCCTGTGCCTAGCCTGTGTCTAGCCTGTGCCTAGCCTGTGCCTTGCCTAAGACTGGCATGTGCATAGCGTGTGCCTAGCCAGTGTCTAGCCAGTGCCTAGCCTGTGCCTAGCCAGTGTCTAACCTTTGTCTAGCTTGTGCATAGAAAGAGTCTAGCCTGTGCCTAGCCAGTGTGTAGCCTCTGTCTAGCCTGTGTCTATACTGTGTCTTGACGGTGTCTAGCCGGTGTCTAGCCCGTGCCTTGCCTGTGACTGGCATGTGCATAACCTGTGCAAATCCAGTGTCTAGCCTTTGTCTAGCCTGTGCCTTGCCTGAGATTGGCATGTGCATAGCGTGTGCCTTGCCAGTGTCTAGCCAGTGCCTAGCCTGTGCCTAGCCAGTGTCTAGCCTGTGTCTAGCCTGTGCCTTGCCTGAGACTGGCATGTGCATAGCGTGTGCCTAGCCAGTGTCTAGCCAGTGCCTAGCCTTTGCCTAGCCAGTGTCTAGCCTTTGTCTAGCCTGTGCATAGCCAGATTCTAGCCTGTGCCTAGCCAGTGTATAGCCTCTGTCTAGCCTGTGTATAGTCTGTGTCGTGACGGTGTCTAGCCGGTGTCTAGCTGGTGTCTAGCCTGTGCCTAGCCTGTGCCTAGCCTGTGCCTAGCCTGTGCCTAGCCTGTGCCTAGCCAGTGCCTAGCCAGTGCCTAGCCAGTGCCTAGCCTGTTCCTGGCCTGTGCCTAGCCTGTGCCTAGCTTGTGCCTAGCCTGTGCCTAGCCTATGCCTAGCCTGTGCCTAGCCTGTGCCTAGCCTGTGCCTAGCCTGTGCCTAGCCTGTGCCTAGCCTGTGCCTAGCCTGTGCCTAGCATGTGTCTAGCCTGTGCCTTGCCTGTGACTGGCATGTGCATAGCCTGTGCCTAGCCTGTGCCTAGCCTGTGTCTAGCCTGTGTCTAGCCTGTGCCTTGCCTGTGACTGGCATGTGCATAGCCTGTGCCTAGCCAGTGTCAAGCCTCTGTCTAGCCTGTGCGTTTCCTGAGACAGGCATGTGCATAGCGTGTGCCTAGCCAGTGTCTAGCCAGAGCCTAGCCTGTGCCTATCCAGTGTCTAGCCTTTGTCTAGCCTGTGACTAGCCTGTGTCTAGCCTGTGTGTAGCCTGTGTCTAGCCTGTGTCTAGCCTGTATCTAGCCAGTGTCTAGCCTGTGTCTAGCCTGTGTCTAGCCTGTGTCTAGCCTGTGTCTAGCCTGCAGTCTAGCCTGTGTCTAGCCTGTGTCTAGCCTGTGTCTAGCCTGTGCCTAGCCTGTGTCTAGCCTGTGTCTAGCCAGTGTTCCTGGCCTGTGTGCTAGCCTGTGTCTAGCCTGTGTCTAGCCTGTGTCTAGCCTGAGTCTAGCCTGTGTCTAGCCTGAGTCTAGCCTGTGTCTAGCCTGTGTCTAGCCTGTGTCTAGCCTGTGCCTAGCCTTTGTATAGCCAGTGTCTAGCCTGTGTCTAGCCTGTGTCTAGCCTGTGTCTAGCCTGTGTCTAGACTGTGTCTAGCCTGTGTCTAGCCTGTGTCTAGCCTGTGTCTAGCCTGTGTCTTGTCGGTGTCTAGCCTGTGTCATGTCGGTGTCTAGCCGGTGTCTAGCCTGTGTCTAGCCTGTGTCTAGCCTGTGTCTAGCCTGTGTCTAGCCTGTGTGTCTAGAATGTGTCTAGAATGTGTCTAGCCTGTGTCTAGCCTGTGTCTAGCCTGTGTCTAGCCTGTGTCTAGCCTGTGTCTAGCCTGTGTCTAGCCTGTGTCTAGCCTGTGTCTAGCCTGTGTTTAGCCTGTGTCTAGCCTGTGTCTAGCCTGTGTCTAGCCTGTGTCTAGCCTGTGTCTAGCCTGTGTCTAGCCTGTGTCTAGCCTGTGTCTAGCCTGTGTCTAGCCTGTGTCTAGCCTGTGTCTAGCCTGTGTCTAGCCTGTGTCTAGCCTGTGTCTAGCCTGTGTCTTGTCGGTGTCTAGCCTGTGTCTAGCCTGTGTCTAGCCTGTGTCTAGCCTGTGTCTAGCCTGTGTCTAGCCTGTGTCTAGCCTGTGTCTAGCCTGTGTCTAGCCTGTGTCTAGCCTGTGTCTAGCCTGTGTGTCTAGCCTGTGTCTAGCCTGTGTCTAGCCTGTGTCTAGCCTGTGTCTAGCCTGTGTCTAGCCTGTGTCTAGCCTGTGTCTAGCCTGTGTCTAGCCTGTGTCTAGCCTGTGTCTAGCCTGTGTCTAGCCTGTGTCTAGCCTGTGTCTAGCCTGTGTCTAGCCTGTGTCTAGCCTGTGTCTAGCCTGTGCCAAGCCAGTTTCTAGCCCAAGTCTAGCCTGTGCTTAGCCAGTGTCTAGTCTGTGCCAAGCCAGTGTCTAGCCTGTGCCTAGCCAGTGTCTAGCCTGCGTCTAGCCTGTGCCTTGCCTGTGACTGGCATGTGCATAGCCTGTGCCTAGCCTGTGTCTAGCCTGTGCCTAGCCTGTGCCTTGCCTAAGACTGGCATGTGCATAGCGTGTGCCTAGCCAGTGTCTAGCCAGTGCCTAGCCTATGCCTAGCCAGTGTCTAACCTTTGTCTAGCCTGTGCATAGCCAGAGTCTAGCCTGTGCCTAGCCAGTGTGTAGCCTCTGTCTAGCCTGTGTCTATACTGTGTCTTGACGGTGTCTAGCCGGTGTCTAGCCCGTGCCTTGCCTGTGACTGGCATGTGCATAGCCTGTGCAAATCCAGTGTCTAGCCTTTGTCTAGCCTGTGCCTTGCCTGAGATTGGCATGTGCATAGCGTGTGCCTTGCCAGTGTCTAGCCAGAGCCTAGCCTGTGCCTAGCCAGTGTCTAGCCTGTGTCTAGCCTGTGCCTTGCCTGTGTCTAGCCAGTGCCTAGCCTGTGCCTAGCCAGTGTCTAGCCTTTGTCTAGCCTGTGCATAGCCAGATTCTAGCCTGTGCCTAGCCAGTGTATAGCCTCTGTCTAGCCTGTGTATAGTCTGTGTCGTGACGGTGTCTAGCCGGTGTCTAGCCTGTGCCTAGCCTGTGCCTAGCCTGTGCCTAGCCTGTGCCTAGCCTGTGCCTAGCCTGTGCCTAGCCTGTGCCTAGCCTGTGCCTAGCCTGTGCCTAGCCTGTGCCTAGCCTGTGCCTAGCCTGTGCCTAGCCAGTGCCTAGCCAGTGCCTAGCCTGTGCCTGGCCTGTGCCTAGCCTGTGCCTTGCCAGTGTCTAGCCACTGCCTAGCCTGTGCCTAGCCAGTGTCTAGCCTGTGTCTAGCCTGTGCCTTGCCTGAGACTGGCATGTGCATAGCGTGTGCCTAGCCAGTGTCTAGCCAGTGCCTAGCCTGTGCCTAGCCAGTGTCTAGCCTTTGTCTAGCCTGTGCATAGCCAGATTCTAGCCTGTGCCTAGCCAGTGTATAGCCTCTGTCTAGCCTGTGTATAGTCTGTGTCGTGACGGTGTCTAGCCGGTGTCTAGCCGGTGTCTAGCCAGTGTCTAGCCTGTGCCTAGCCTGTGCCTAGCCTGTGTCTAGCCTGTGTCTAGCTTGTGTCTAGCCTGTGTCTAGCCTGTGTCTAGCCTGTGTCTAGCCTGTGTCTTGTCGGTGTCTAGCCTGTGTGTCTTGTCGGTGTCTAGCCTGTGTCTAGCCTGTGTCTAGCCTGTGTCTAGCCTGTGTCTAGCCTGTGTCTAGCCTGTGTCAAGAATGTGTCTAGCCTGTGTCTAGCCTGTGTCTAGCCTGTGTCTAGCCTGTGTCTAGCCTGTGTCTAGCCTGTGTCTAGCCTGTGCCTGGCCAGTGTCTAGCCTTTGTCTAGCCTGTGACTAGCCTGTGTCTAGCCTGTGTGTAGCCTGTGTCTAGCCTGTGTCTAGCCTGTGTCTAGCCTGTGTCTAGCCTGTGTCTAGCCTGTGTCTAGCCTGTGTCTAGCCTGTGTCTAGCCTGTGTCTAGCCTGTGTCTAGCCTGTGTCTAGCCTGTGTCTAGCCTGTGTCTAGCCTGTGTCTAGCCAGTGTCTAGCCTGTGTCTGGCCTGTATCTAGCCTGAGTCTAGCCTGAAACTAGCCTGTGTCTAGCCTGTGTCTAGCATGTGCCTAGCCTTTGTATAGCCAGTGTCTAGCCTGTGTCTAGCCTGTGCCTAGCCTGTGTCTAGCCTGTGTCTAGCCTGTGTCTAGCCTGTGTCTAGCCTGTGTCTAGCCTGTGTCTAGCCTGTGTCTAGCCTGTGTCTAGCCTGTGTCTAGCCTGTGTCTAGCCTGTGTCTAGCCAGTGTCTTGTCGGTGTCTAGCCTGTGTCTTATCGGTGTCTAGCCGGTGTCTAGCCTGTGTCTAGCCTGTGTCTAGCCTGTGTCTAGCCTGTGTCTAGCTTGTGTCTAGCCTGTGTCTTGAATGTGTCTAGCCTGTGTCTAGACTGTGTCTAGCCTGTGTCTAGCCTGTGTCTAGCCTGTGTCTAGCCTGTGTCTAGCCTGTGTCTAGCCTGTGTCTAGCCTGTGTCTAGCCTGTGTCTAGCCTGTGTCTAGCCTGTGTCTAGCCTGTGTCTAGCCTGTGTCTAGCCTGTGTCTAGCCTGTGTCAAGCCTGTGTCTAGCCTGTGTCTAGCCTGTGTCTAGTCTGTGTTTAGCCTGTGTCTTGCCTGTGTCTTGTCGGTGTCTAGCCGGTGTCTAGCCTGTGTCTAGCCTGTGTCTAGCCTGTGTCTAGCCTGTGTCTAACCCGGTTCTAGCTTGTGTCTAGCCTGTGTCTAGAATGTGTCTAGTTTGTGTCTACCCTGTGTCTAGAATGTGTCTTGCCTGTGTCTAACCTGTGTCTAGCCTGTGTCTAGCCTGTGTCTAGCCTGTGTCTAGCCTGTGTCTAGCCTGTGTCTAGCCTGTGTCTAGCCTGTGTCTAGCCTGTGTCTAGCCTGTGTCTAGCCTGTGTCTAGCCTGTGTCTAGCCTGTGTCTAGCCTGTGTCTAGCCTGTGTCTAGCCTGTGTCTAGCCTGTGTCTAGCCTGTGTCTGGCATGTGTCTAGCCTGTGTCTAGCCTGTGTCTAGCCTGTGTCTAGCCTGTGTCTAGCCTGTGTCTAGCCTGTGTCTAGCCTGTGTTTAGCCTGTGTCTAGCCTGTGTCTAGCCTGTGTCTAGCCTGTGTCTAGCCTGTGTCTAGCCTGTGTCTAGCCTGTGTCTAGCCTGTGTCTAGCCTGTGTCTAGCCTGTGTCTAGCCTGTGTCTAGCCTGTGTCTAGCCTGTGTCTAGCCTGTGTCTAGCCTGTGTCTAGCCTGTGTCTAACCCGGTTCTAGCTTGTGTCTAGCCTGTGTCTAGACTGTGTCTAGTTTGTGTCTAGCCTGTGTCTAGCCTGTGTCTAGCCTGTGTCTAGCCTGTGTCTAGCCTGTGTCTAGCCTGTGTCTAGCCTGTGTCTAGCCTGTGTCTAGCCTGTGTCTAGCCTGTGTCTAGCCTGTGTCTAGCCTGTGTCTAGCCTGTGTCTAGCCTGTGTCTAGCCTGTGTCTAGCCTGTGTCTAGCCTGTGTCTAGCCTGTGTCTAGCCTGTGTCTAGCCTGTGTCTAGCCTGTGTCTAGACTGTGTCTAGAATGTGTCTAGCCTGTGTCTGTGTCTAGCCTGTGTCTAGCCTGTGTCTAGCCTGTGTCTAGCCTGTGTCTAGCCTGTGCCTAGCCAGTGTCTAGCCTTTGTCTAGCCTGTGACTAGCCTGTGTCTAGCCTGTGTGTAGCCTGTGTCTAGCCTGTGTCTAGCCTGTGTCTAGCCTGTGTCTAGCCTGTGTCTAGCCTGTGTCTAGCCTGTGTCTAGCCTGTGTCTAGCCTGTGTCTAGCCTGTGTCTAGCCTGTGTCTAGCCTGAGTCTAGCCTGTGTCTAGCCTGTGTCTAGCCTGTGTCTAGCCTGTGTCTAGCCTGTGTCTAGCCTGTGTCTAGCCTGTGTCTAGCCTGTGTCTAGCCTGTGTCTAGCCTGTGTCTAGCCTGTGTCTAGCCTGTGTCTAGCCTGTGTCTAGCCTGTGTCTAGCCTGTGTCTTGCCGGTGTCTAGCCTGTGTCTAGCCTGTGTCTAGCCTGTGTCTAGCCTGTGTCTAGCCTGTGTCTTGCCTGTGTCTTGTCGGTGTCTAGCCGGTGTCTAGCCTGTGTCTAGCCTGTGTCTAGCCTGTGTCTAGCCTGTGTCTAGCCTGTGTCTAACCCGGTTCTAGCTTGTGTCTAGCCTGTGTCTAGACTGTGTCTAGTCTGTGTCTAGCCTGTGTCTAGAATGTGTCTAGCCTGTGTCTAGCCTGTGTCTAGCCTGTGTCTAGCCTGTGTCTAGCCTGTGTCTAGCCTGTGTCTAGCCTGTGTCTAGCCTGTGTCTAGCCTGTGTCTAGCCTGTGTCTAGCCTGTGTCTAGCCTGTGTCTAGCCTGTGTCTAGCCTGTGTCTAGCCTGTGTCTAGCCTGTGTCTAGCCTGTGTCTAGCCTGTGTCTAGCCTGTGTCTAGCCTGTGTCTAGCCTGTGTCTAGCCTGTGTCTAGAATGTGTCTAGAATGTGCCTAGCCTGTGTCTAGACTGTGTCTAGCCTGTGTCTAGCCTGTGTCTAGCCTGTGTCTAGCCTGTGTCTAGCCTGTGTTTAGCCTGTGTCTAGCCTGTGTCTAGCCTGTGTCTAGCCTGTGTCTAGCCTGTGTCTAGCCTGTGTCTAGCCTGTGTCAAGCCTGTGTCTAGCCTGTGTCTAGTCTGTGTTTAGCCTGTGTCTTGCCTGTGTCTTGTCGGTGTCTAGCCTGTGTCTAGCCTGTGTCTAGCCTGTGTCTAGCCTGTGTCTAGCCTGTGTCTAACCTGGTTCTAGCTTGTGTCTAGCCTGTGTCTAGAATGTGTCTAGTTTGTGTCTACCCTGTGTCTAGCCTGTGTCTAGCCTGTGTCTAGCCTGTGTCTAGCCTGTGTCTAGCCTGTGTCTGGCCTGTGTCTAGCCTGTGTCTAGCCTGTGTCTAGCCTGTGTCTAGCCAGTGTCTAGCCTGTGTCTAGCCTGTGTCTAGCTTGTGTCTAGAATGTGTCTAGAATGTGTCTAGCCTGTGTCAAGACTGTGTCTAGCCTGTGTCTAGCCTGTGTCTAGCCTGTGCCTAGCCAGTGTCTAGCCTGTGTCTAGCCTGTATCTAGCCTGTGTCAAGCCTGTGTCTAGCCTGTGTCTAGCCTGTGTCTAGTCTGTGTTTAGCCTGTGTCTTGCCTGTGTCTTGTCGGTGTCTAGCCGGTGTCTAGCCTGTGTGTAGCCTGTGTCTAGCCTGTGTCTAGCCTGTGTCTAACCTGGTTCTAGCTTGTGTCTAGCCTGTGTCTAGAATGTGTCTAGTTTGTGTCTACCCTGTGTCTAGAATGTGTCTAGAATGTGTCTAGCCTGTGTCTAGCCTGTGTCTAGCCTGTGTCTAGCCTGTGTCTAGCCTGTGTCTAGCCTGTGTCTAGCCTGTGTCTAGCCTGTGTCTAGCCTGTGTCTAGCCTGTGTCTAGCATGTGTCTAGCCTGTGTCTAGCCTGTGTCTAGCCTGTGTCTAGCCTGTGTCTAGCCAGTGTCTAGCCTGTGCCTAGCCAGTGTCTAGCCTGTGTCTAGCCTGTGTCTAGCCTGTGTCTAGCCTGTGTCTAGCCTGTGTCTAGCCTGTGTCTAGCCTGTGCCAAGCCAGTTTCTAGCCCAAGTCTAGCCTGTGCTTAGCCAGTGTCTAGTCTGTGCCAAGCCAGTGTCTAGCCTGTGCCTAGCCAGTGTCTAGCCTGCGTCTAGCCTGTGCCTTGCCTGTGACTGGCATGTGCATAGCCTGTGCCTAGCCTGTGTCTAGCCTGTGCCTAGCCTGTGCCTTGCCTAAGACTGGCATGTGCATAGCGTGTGCCTAGCCAGTGTCTAGCCAGTGCCTAGCCTATGCCTAGCCAGTGTCTAACCTTTGTCTAGCCTGTGCATAGCCAGAGTCTAGCCTGTGCCTAGCCAGTGTGTAGCCTCTGTCTAGCCTGTGTCTATACTGTGTCTTGACGGTGTCTAGCCGGTGTCTAGCCCGTGCCTTGCCTGTGACTGGCATGTGCATAGCCTGTGCAAATCCAGTGTCTAGCCTTTGTCTAGCCTGTGCCTTGCCTGAGATTGGCATGTGCATAGCGTGTGCCTTGCCAGTGTCTAGCCAGAGCCTAGCCTGTGCCTAGCCAGTGTCTAGCCTGTGTCTAGCCTGTGCCTTGCCTGAGACTGGCATGTGCATAGCGTGTGCCTAGCCAGTGTCTAGCCAGTGCCTAGCCTGTGCCTAGCCAGTGTCTAGCCTTTGTCTAGCCTGTGCATAGCCAGATTCTAGCCTGTGCCTAGCCAGTGTATAGCCTCTGTCTAGCCTGTGTATAGTCTGTGTCGTGACGGTGTCTAGCCGGTGTCTAGCCTGTGCCTAGCCTGTGCCTAGCCTGTGCCTAGCCTGTGCCTAGCCTGTGCCTAGCCTGTGCCTAGCCTGTGCCTAGCCTGTGCCTAGCCTGTGCCTAGCCTGTGCCTAGCCTGTGCCTAGCCTGTGCCTAGCCTGTGCCTAGCCTGTGCCTAGCCTGTGCCTAGCCTGTGCCTAGCCAGTGCCTAGCCAGTGCCTAGCCTGTGCCTGGCCTGTGCCTGGCCTGTGCCTAGCCTGTGCCTTGCCAGTGTCTAGCCACTGCCTAGCCTGTGCCTAGCCAGTGTCTAGCCTGTGTCTAGCCTGTGCCTTGCCTGAGACTGGCATGTGCATAGCGTGTGCCTAGCCAGTGTCTAGCCAGTGCCTAGCCTGTGCCTAGCCAGTGTCTAGCCTTTGTCTAGCCTGTGCATAGCCAGATTCTAGCCTGTGCCTAGCCAGTGTATAGCCTCTGTCTAGCCTGTGTATAGTCTGTGTCGTGACGGTGTCTAGCCGGTGTCTAGCCGGTGTCTAGCCGGTGTCTAGCCTGTGCCTAGCCTGTGCCTAGCCTGTGTCTAGACTGTGTCTAGCCTGTGTCTAGCCTGTGTCTAGCCTGTGTCTAGCCTGTGTCTTGTCGGTGTCTAGCCTGTGTCTTGTCGGTGTCTAGCCGGTGTCTAGCCTGTGTCTAGCCTGTGTCTAGCCTGTGTCTAGCCTGTGTCTAGCTTGTGTCAAGAATGTGTCTAGACTGTGTCTAGCCTGTGTCTAGACTGTGTCTAGCCTGTGTCTAGCCTGCGTCTAGCCTGTGCCTGGCCAGTGTCTAGCCTTTGTCTAGCCTGTGACTAGCCTGTGTCTAGCCTGTGTGTAGCCTGTGTCTAGCCTGTGTCTAGCCTGTGTCTAGCCTGTGTCTAGCCTGTGTCTAGCCTGTGTCTAGCCTGTGTCTAGCCTGTGTCTAGCCTGTGTCTAGCCTGTGTCTAGCCTGTGTCTAGCCTGTGTCTAGCCTTTGTCTAGCCCCTGTCTATCCTGTGTCTAGCCTGTGTCTAGCCTGTGTCTAGCCTGTGTCTAGCCTGTGTCTAGCCTGTGTCTAGCCTGTGTCTAGCCTGTGTCTAGCCTGTGTCTAGCCTGTGTCTAGCCTGTGTCTAGCCTGTGTCTAGCCTGTGTCTAGCCTGTGTCTAGCCTGTGTTTAGCCTGTGTCTAGCCTGTGTCTAGCCTGTGTCTAGCCTGTGTCTAGCCTGTGTCTAGCCTGTGTCTAGCCTGTGTCAAGCCTGTGTCTAGCCTGTGTCTAGTCTGTGTTTAGCCTGTGTCTTGCCTGTGTCTTGTCTGTGTCTAGCCGGTGTCTAGCCTGTGTCTAGCCTGTGTCTAGCCTGTGTCTAGCCTGTGTCTAGCCTGTGTCTAGCCTGTGTCTAGCCTGTGTCTAGAATGTGTCTAGCCTGTGTCTAGCCTGTGTCTAGCCTGTGTCTAGCCTGTGTCTAGCCTGTGTCTAGCCTGTGTCTAGCCTGTGTCTAGCCTGTGTCTAGCCTGTGTCTAGCCTGTGTCTAGCCTGTGTCTAGCCTGTGTGTAGCCTTTGTCTAGCCTGTGTCTAGCCTGTGTCTAGCCTGTGTCTAGCCTGTGTCTATCCTGTGTCTAGCCTGTGTCTTGCCTGTGTCTTGTCGGTGTCTAGCCTGTGTCTAGCCTGTGTCTAGCCTGTGTCTAGCCTGTGTCTAGCCTGTGTCTAGCCTGTGTCTAGCCTGTGTCTAGCCTGTGTCTAGCCTGTGTCTAGCCTGTGTCTAGCCTGTGTCTAGAATGTGTCTAGCCTGTGTCTAGCCTGTGTCTAGCCTGTGTCTAGCCTGTGTCTAGCCTGTGTCTAGCCTGTGTCTAGCCTGTGTCTAGCCTGTGTCTAGCCTGTGTCTAGCCTGTGTCTAGCCTGTGTCTAGCCTGTGTCTAGCCTGTGTCTTGCCTTTGTCTAGCCTGTGTCTAGCCTGTGTCTAGCCTGTGTCTAGCCTGTGTCTAGCCTGTGTCTAGCCTGTGTCTAGCTTGTGTCTAGAATGTGTCTAGAATGTGTCTAGCCTGTGTCTAGACTGTGTCTAGCCTGTGTCTAGCCTGTGTCTAGCCTGTGTCTAGCCTGTGTCTAGCCTGTGTTTAGCCTGTGTCTAGCCTGTGTCTACCCTGTGTCTAGCCTGTGTCTAGCCTGTGTCTAGCCTGTGTCTAGCCTGTGTCTAGCCTGTGTCTAGCCTGTGTCTAGTCTGTGTTTAGCCTGTGTCTTGCCTGTGTCTTGTCGGTGTCTAGCCGGTGTCTAGCCTGTGTCTAGCCTGTGTCTAGCCTGTGTCTAGCCTGTGTCTAACCCGGTTCTAGCTTGTGTCTAGCCTGTGTCTAGAATGTGTCTAGTTTGTGTCTAGCCTGTGTCTAGCCTGTGTCTAGCCTGTGTCTAGCCTGTGTCTAGCCTGTGTCTAGCCTGTGTCTAGCCTGTGTCTAGCCTGTGTCTAGCCTGTGTCTAGCCTGTGTGTAGCCTTTGTCTAGCCTGTGTCTAGCCTGTGTCTAGCCTGTGTCTAGCCTGTGTCTAGCCTGTGTCTAGCCTGTGTCTAGCCTGTGTCTAGCCTGTGTCTAGCCTGTGCCTGGCCTGTGTCTAGCCTGTGTCTAGCCTGTGTCTAGCCTGTGTCTAGCCTGTGTCTAGCCTGTGTCTAGCCTGTGTCTAGCCTGTGTCTAGTCTGTGTTTAGCCTGTGTCTTGCCTGTGTCTTGTCGGTGTCTAGCCGGTGTCTAGCCTGTGTCTAGCCTGTGTCTAGCCTGTGTCTAGCCTGTGTCTAACCCGGTTCTAGCTTGTGTCTAGCCTGTGTCTAGAATGTGTCTAGTTTGTGTCTACCCTGTGTCTAGAATGTGTCTAGCCTGTGTCTAGCCTGTGTCTAGCCTGTGTCTAGCCTGTGTCTAGCCTGTGTCTAGCCTGTGTCTAGCCTGTGTCTAGCCTGTGTCTAGCCTGTGTCTAGCCTGTGTCTAGCCTGTGTCTAGCCTGTGTCTAGCCTGTGTCTAGCCTGTGTCTAGCCTGTGTCTAGCCTGTGTCTAGCATGTGTCTAGCCTGTGCCTAGCCAGTGTCTAGCCTGTGCCCAACCAGTGTCTAGCCTGTGCCTAGCCAGTTTCTAGCCTGTGTCTAGCCTGTGTCTAGCCTGTGTCTAGCCTGTGTCTAGCCTGTGTCTAGCCTGTGTCTAGCCTGTGTCTAGCCTGTGTCTAGCCTGTGTCTAGCCTGTGTCTAGCCTGTGTCTAGCCTGTGTCTAGCATGTGTCTAGCCTGTGCCTAGCCAGTGTCTAGCCTGTGCCTAGCCAGTGTCTAGCCTGTGCCTAGCCAGTGTCTAGCCTGTGTCTAGCCTGTGTCTAGCCTGTGTCTAGCCTGTGTCTAGCCTGTGTCTAGCCTGTGTCTAGCCTGTGTCCGTGTCTAGCCTGTGTCTAGCCTGTGTCTAGCCTGTGCCTAGCCAGTTTCTAGCCTGTGTCTAGCCTGTGTCTAGCCTGTGCCTAGCCAGTGTCTAGTCTGTGCCTAGCCAGTGTCTAGCCTGTGTCTAGCCTGTTTCTAGCCTGTGTCTAGGCTGTTTCTAGCCTGTGTCTTGCCTGTGTCTAGCCTGTGTCTAGCCTGTGTCTAGCCTGTGTCTAGCCTGTGTCTAGCCTGTGTCTAGCCTGTGTCTAGCCTGTGTCTAGCCTGTGTCTAGCCTGTGTCTAGCCTGTGTCTAGCCTGTGTCTAGCCTGTGTCTAGCCTGTGTCTAGCCTGTGTCTAGCCTGTGTCTAGCCTGTGTCTAGCCTGTGTCTAGCCTGTGTCTAGACTGTGTCTAGCCTGTGTCTAGCCTGTGTCTAGCCTGTGTCTAGCCTGTGTCTAGCCTGTGTCTAGCCTGTGTCTAGCCTGTGTTTAGCCTGTGTCTAGCCTGTGTCTAGCCTGTGTCTAGCCTGTGTCTAGCCTGTGTCTAGCCTGTGTCAAGCCTGTGTCTAGACTGTGTCTAGTCTGTGTTTAGCCTGTGTCTTGCCTGTGTCTTGTCGGTGTCTAGCCGGTGTCTAGCCTGTGTCTAGCCTGTGTCTAGCCTGTGTCTAGCCTGTGTCTAGCCTGTGTCTAGCCTGTGTCTAGCCTGTGTCTAGAATGTGTCTAGCCTGTGTCTAGCCTGTGTCTAGCCTGTGTCTAGCCTGTGTCTAGCCTGTGTCTAGCCTGTGTCTAGCCTGTGTCTAGCCTGTGTCTAGCCTGTGTCTAGCCTGTGTCTAGCCTGTGTCTAGCCTGTGTCTAGCCTGTGTCTAGCCTGTGTCTAGCCTGTGTCTAGCCTGTGTCTAGCCTGTGTCTAGCCTGTGTCTAGCCTGTGTCTAGCCTGTGTCTAGCCTGTGTCTAGCCTGTGTCTAGCCTGTGTCTAGCCTGTGTCTAGCCTGTGTCTAGCCTGTGTCTAGCCTGTGTCTAGCCTGTGTCTAGCCTGTGTCTAGCCTGTGTCTAGCCTGTGTCTAGCCTGTGTCTAGCCTGTGTCTAGCCTGTGTCTAGCCTGTGTCTAGCCTGTGTCTAGCCTGTGTCTAGCCTGTGTCTAGCCTGTGTCTAGCCTGTGTCTAGCCTGTGTCTAGCCTGTGTCTAGCCTGTGTCTAGCCTGTGTCTAGCCTGTGTCTAGCCTGTGCCAAGCTAGTTTCTAGCCCAAGTCTAGCCTGTGCTTAGCCAGTGTCTAGTCTGTGCCAAGCCAGTGTCTAGCCTGTGCCTAGCCAGTGTCTAGCCTGTGTCTAGCCTGTGCCTTGCCTGTGACTGGCATGTGCATAGCCTGTGCCTAGCCTGTGTCTAGCCTGTGCCTAGCCTGTGCCTTGCCTAAGACTGGCATGTGCATAGCGTGTGCCTAGCCAGTGTCTAGCCAGTGCCTAGCCTGTGCCTAGCCAGTGTCTAACCTTTGTCTAGCCTGTGCATAGCCAGAGTCTAGCCTGTGCCTAGCCAGTGTGTAGCCTCTGTCTAGCCTGTGTCTATACTGTGTCTTGACGGTGTCTAGCCGGTGTCTAGCCCGTGCCTTGCCTGTGACTGGCATGTGCATAGCCTGTGCAAATCCAGTGTCTAGCCTTTGTCTAGCCTGTGCCTTGCCTGAGATTGCATGTCATAGCGTGTGCCTTGCCAGTGTCTAGCAGCCTGTGCCTAGCCAGTGTCTAGCCTGTGTCTAGCCTGTGCCTTGCCTGAGACTGGCATGTGCATAGCGTGTGCCTAGCCAGTGTCTAGCCAGTGCCTAGCCTGTGCCTAGCCAGTGTCTAGCCTTTGTCTAGCCTGTGCATAGCCAGATTCTAGCCTGTGCCTAGCCAGTGTATAGCCTCTGTCTAGCCTGTGTATAGTCTGTGTCGTGACGGTGTCTAGCCGGTGTCTAGCCTGTGTCTAGCCTGTGCCTAGCCTGTGCCTAGCCTGTGCCTAGCCTGTGCCTAGCCTGTGCCTAGCCTGTGCCTAGCCTGTGCCTAGCCTGTGCCTAGCCTGTGCCTAGCCTGTGCCTAGCCTGTGCCTAGCCTGTGTGCCTAGCCAGTGCCTAGCCAGTGCCTAGCCTGTGCCTGGCCTGTGCCTAGCCTGTGCCTTGCCAGTGTCTAGCCTGTGCCTAGCCTGTGCCTAGCCAGTGTCTAGCCTGTGTCTAGCCTGTGCCTTGCCTGAGACTGGCATGTGCATAGCCTGTGCCTAGCCAGTGTCTAGCCAGTGCCTAGCCTGTGCCTAGCCAGTGTCTAGCCTGTGTCTAGCCTGTGCATAGCCAGATTCTAGCCTGTGCCTAGCCAGTGTATAGCCTCTGTCTAGCCTGTGTATAGCCTGTGTCGTGACGGTGTCTAGCCGGTGTCTAGCCTGTGTCTAGCCTGTGCCTAGCCTGTGTCTAGCCTGTGTCTAGCCTGTGTCTAGCCTGTGTCTAGCCTGTGTCTAGCCTGTGTCTAGCCTGTGTCTAGCCTGTGTCTTGTCGGTGTCTAGCCTGTGTCTAGCCTGTGTCTAGCCTGTGTCTAGCCTGTGTCTAGCCTGTGTCTAGCCTGTGTCTAGCCTGTGTCTAGCCTGTGTCTAGCCTGTGTCTAGCCTGTGTCTAGCCTGTGTCTAGCCTGTGTCTAGCCTGTGTCTAGCCTGTGTCTAGCCTGTGTCTAGCCTGTGCCTAGCCTGTGTCTGGCCTGTGTCTAGCCTGTGCCTAGCCAGTGTCTAGCCTGTGTCTAGCCTGTGTCTAGCCTGTGTCTAGCCTGTGTCTAGCCTGTGCATAGCCAGTGTCTAGCCTGTGTCTAGCCAGTGTCTAGCCTGTGTCTAGCCTGTGTCTAGCCTGTGTCTAGCCTGTGTCTAGCCTGTGTCTAGCCTGTGCCTGAGCCTGTGCCTAGCCTGTGTCTAGCCTGTGTCTAGCCTGTGTCTAGCCTGTGTCTAGCCTGTGTCTAGCCTGTGTCTAGCCTGTGTCTTGCCTGTGTCTGGCCTGTGTCTAGCCTGTGTCTAGCCTGTGTCTAGCCTGTGTCTAGCCTGTGTCTAGCATGTGTCTAGAATGTGTCTAGCCTGTGTCTAGCCTGTGTCTAGCCTGTGTCTAGCCTGTGTCTAGCCTGTGTCTAGCCTGTGTCTAGCCTGTGTCTAGCCTGTGTCTAGCCAGTGTCTAGCCTGTGTGTGTAGCCTGTGTCTAGCCTGTGTCTAGCCTGTGTCTAGCCTGTGTCTAGCCAGTGTCTAGCCTGTGTCTAGCCTGTGTCTAGCCTGTGTCTAGCCTGTGTCTAGCCTGTGCCTAGCCTGTGTCTAGCCTGTGTCTAGCCTGTGTCTAGCCTGTGTCTAGCCTGTGTCTAGCCTGTGTCTAGCCTGTGTCTAGCCTGTGTCTAGCCTGTGTCTAGCCTGTGTCTGGCCTGTGTCTAGCATGTGTCTAGCCTGTGTATAGCCAATGTCTAGCCTGTGTCTAGCCTGTGTCTAGCCTGTGTCTAGCCTGTGTCTAGCCTGTGTCTAGCCTGTGTCTAGCCTGTGTCTAGCCTGTGTCTAGCCTGTGTCTAGCCTGTGTCTAGCCTGTGTCTAGCCTGTGTCTAGCCTGTGTCTAGCCTGTGTCTAGCCTGTGTCTTGTCGGTGTCTAGCCTGTGTCTAGCCTGTGTCTAGCCTGTGTCTAGCCTGTGTCTAGCCTGTGTCTAGCCTGTGTCTAGACTGTGTCTAGACTGTGTCTAGCCTGTGTCTAGCCTGTGTCTAGCCTGTGTCTAGCCTGTGTCTAGCCTGTGTCTAGCCTGTGTTTAGCCTGTGTCTAGCCTGTGTCTAGCCTGTGTCTAGCCTGTGTCTAGCCTGTGTCTAGCCTGTGTCTAGCCTGTGTCTAGCCTGTGTTTAGCCTGTGTCTAGCCTGTGTCTAGCCTGTGTTTAGCCTGTGTCTAGCCTGTGTCTAGCCTGTGTCTAGCCTGTGTCTAGCCTGTGTCTAGCCTGTGTCTAGCCTGTGTCTAGCCTGTGTCTAGCCTGTGTCTAGCCTGTGTCTAGCCTGTGTCTAGCCTGTGTCTAGCCTGTGTCTAGCCTGTGTCTAGCCTGTGTCTAGCCTGTGTCTAGCCTGTGTTTAGCCTGTGTCTAGCCTGTGTCTAGCCTGTGTCTAGCCTGTGTCTAGCCTGTGTCTAGCCTGTGTCTAGCCTGTGTCTAGCCTGTGTCTAGCCTGTGTCTAGCCTGTGTCTAGCCTGTGTCTAGCCTGTGTCTAACCTGTGTCTAGCCTGTGTCTAGCCTGTGTCTAGCCTGTGTCTAGCCTGTGTCTAGCCTGTGCCAAGCCAGTTTCTAGCCCAAGTCTAGCCTGTGCTTAGCCAGTGTCTAGTCTGTGCCAAGCCAGTGTCTAGCCTGTGCCTAGCCAGTGTCTAGCCTGTGTCTAGCCTGTGCCTTGCCTGTGACTGGCATGTGCATAGCCTGTGCCTAGCCAGTGTCTAGCCTGTGTCTAGCCTGTGCCTTGCCTAAGACTGGCATGTGCATAGCGTGTGCCTTGCCAGTGTCTAGCCAGTGCCTAGCCTGTGCCTAGCCAGTGTCTAACCTTTGTCTAGCCTGTGCATAGCCAGAGTCTAGCCTGTGCCTAGCCAGTGTGTAGCCTCTGTCTAGCCTGTGTCTATACTGTGTCTTGACGGTGTCTAGCCGGTGTCTAGCCCGTGCCTTGCCTGTGACTGGCATGTGCATAGCCTGTGCAAATCCAGTGTCTAGCCTTTGTCTAGCCTGTGCCTTGCCTGAGATTGGCATGTGCATAGCGTGTGCCTTGCCAGTGTCTAGCCTGTGTCTAGCCTGTGCCTTGCCTGAGACTGGCATGTGCATAGCGTGTCCCTAGCCAGTGTCTAGCCAGTGCCTAGCCTGTGCCTTGCCTGTGCCTAGCCAGTGTCTAGCCTGTGTCTAGCCTGTGCCTTGCCTGTGCCTAGCCTGTGCCTAGCCTGTGCCTAGCCTGTGCCTGGCCTGTGCCTAGCCTGTGCCTAGCCTGTGCCTAGCCAGTGCCTAGCCAGTGCCTAGCCTGTGCCTGGCCTGTGCCTAGCCTGTGCCTAGCCTGTGCCTAGCCTGTGCCTAGCCTGTGCCTAGCCTGTGCTTAGCCTGTGCCTAGCCTGTGCCTAGCCTGTGTCTAGCCTGTGTCTAGCCTGTGTCTAGCCTGTGCCTTGCCTGTGACTGGCATGTGCATAGCCTATGCCTAGCCAGTGTCTAGCCTCTGTCTAGCCTGTGCCTTGCCTGTGCCTAGCCTGTGCCTAGCCTGTGCCTAGCCTGTGCCTAGCCTGTGTCTAGCCTGTGTCTAGCCTGTGTCTAGCCTGTGCCTAGCCAGTGTCTAGCCTGTGTCTAGCCTGTGCCTTGCCTGTGCCTAGCCTGTGCCTAGCCTGTGCCTAGCCTGTGCCTAGCCTGTGCCTAGCCTGTGCCTAGCCTGTGCCTAGCCTGTGCCTAGCCAGTTCCTAGCCAGTGCCTAGCCTGTGCCTGGCCTGTGCCTAGCCTGTGCCTAGCCTGTGCCTAGCCTGTGCCTAGCCTATGCCTAGCCTGTGCTCTGCCTGTGCCTAGCCTGTGCCTAGCCTGTGTCTAGCCTGTGTCTAGCCTGTGTCTAGCCTGTGCCTTGCCTGTGACTGGCATGTGCATAGCCTGTGCCTAGCCAGTGTCTAGCCTCTGTCTAGCCTGTGCCTTGCCTGAGACAGGCATGTGCATAGCGTGTGCCTAAGTGTCTAGCCAGTGCCTAGCCTGTGCCTAGCCAGTGTCTAGCCTTTGTCTAGCCTGTGCATAGCCTGTGTGTCTAGCCTGTGCCTAGCCAGTGTATAGCCTCTGTCTAGCCTGTGTATAGTCTGTGTCTTAACGGGCTAGCCGGTGACTAGCCGGTGTCTAGCCTGTGCCTAGCCTGTGCCTAGCCTGTGCCTGGCCTGTGCCTAGCCTGTGCCTAGCTTATGCCTAGCCTGTGTCTAGCCTGTGTCTAGCCTGTGTCTAGCCTGTGTCTAGCCTGTGTCTAGCCTGTGTCTAGCCTGTGTCTAGCCTGTGTCTAGCCTGTGTCTGGCCTGTGTCTAGCCTGTGTCTAGCCTGTGTCTAGCCTGTGTCTAGCCTGTGTCTAGCCTGTGTCTAGTCTGTGTCTTGACGGTGTCTAGCCGGTGACTAGCCTGTAGCCTGTGTCTAGCCTGTGCCTAGCCTGTGTCTGGCCTGTGCCTGTGTCTAGCCTGTGCCTAGCCTGTGTCTAGCCTGTGTCTAGCCTGTGTCTAGCCTGTGTCTAGCCTGTGTCTAGCCTGTGTCTAGCCTGTGTCTAGCCTGTGTCTAGCCTGTGTCTAGCCTGTGTCTAGCCTGTGTCTAGCCTGTGTCTAGCCTGTGTCTAGCCTGTGTCTAGCCTGTGTCTAGCCTGTGTCTAGCCTGTGTCTAGCCTGTGTTTAGCCAGTGTCTAGCCTGTGTCTAGCCTGTGTCTAGCCTGTGTCTAGCCTGTGTCTAGCCTGTGTCTAGCCTGTGTCTAGCCTGTGTCTAGCCTGTGTCTAGCCTGTGTCTAGCCTGTGTCCTAGCCTGTGCCTAGCCTGTGCCTAGCCAGTGCCTAGCCTGTGTCTAGCCTGTGCCTAGCCTGTGCCTAGCCAGTGTCTAGCCTCTGTCTAGCCTGTGCATTGCCTGAGACAGGCATGTGCATAGCGTGTGCCTAGCCAGTGTCTAGCCAGTGCCTAGCCTGTGCCTAGCCAGTGTCTAGCCTTTGTCTAGCCTGTGCACAGCCTGTGTCTAGCCTGTGCCTAGCCTGTGCCTAGCCTGTGTCTAGCCTGTGTCTAGCCTGTGTCTAGCCTATGCTATAGTCCGTGTCTTGACGGTGTCTAGCCTGTGACTAGCCGGTGTCTAGCCTTTGTCTAGCCTGTGTCTAGCCTGTGTCTAGCCTGTGTCTAGCCTGTGTCTAGCCTGTGTCTAGCCTGTGTCTAGCCTGTGTCTAGCCTGTGTCTAGCCTGTGTCTAGCCTGTGTCTAGCCTGTGTCAGCCTGTGTCTAGCCTGTGTCTAGCCTGTGTCTAGCTGCCTGTGTCTAGCCTGTGTCTGGCCTGTGTCTAGCCTGTGTCTAGCCTGTGTCTAGCCTGTGTCTAGCCTGTGTCTAGCCTGTGTCTAGCCTGTGTCTAGCCTGTGTCTACTGTGCCTGTGTCTAGCCTGTGTCCTAGCCTGTGTCTAGCCTGTGTCTAGCCTGTGTCTAGCCTGTGTCTAGCCTGTGTCTAGCCTGTGTCTAGCCTGTGTCTAGCCTGTGTCTAGCCTGTGTCTAGCCTGTGTCTAGCCTGTGTCTAGCCTGTGTCTAGCCTGTGTCTAGCCTGTGTCTAGCCTGTGTCTAGCCTGTGTCTAGCCTGTGTCTAGCCTGTGTCTAGCCTGTGTCTAGCCTGTGTCTAGCCTGTGTCTAGCCTGGTCTAGCCTGTGTCTAGCCTGTGTCTAGCCTGTGTCTAGCCTGTGTCTAGCCTGTGTCTAGCCTGTGTCTAGCCTGTGTCTAGCCTGTGTCTAGCCTGTGTCTAGCCTGTGTCTAGCCTGTGTCTAGCCTGTGCTAGCTAGCCTGTGTCTAGCCTGTGTCTAGCCTGTGTCTAGCCTGTGCCTAGCCTGTGTCTAGCCTGTGTCTAGCCTGTGTCTAGCCTGTGTCTAGCCTGTGTTCTAGCCTGTGTCTAGCCTGTGTCTAGCCTGTGTCTAGCCTGTGTCTAGCCTGTGTCTAGCCTGTGTCTAGCCTGTGTCTAGCCTGTGTCTAGCCTGTGTCTAGCCTGTGTCTAGCCTGTGTCTAGCCTGTGTCTAGCCAGTGTCTAGCCTGTGTCTAGCCTGTGTCTAGCCTGTGTCTAGCCTGTGTCTAGCCTGTGTCTAGCCTGTGTCTAGCCTGTGTCTAGCCTGTGTCTAGCCTGTGTCTAGCCTGTGTCTAGCCTGTGTCTAGCCTGTGTCTAGCCTGTGTCTAGCCTGTGTCTAGCCTGTGTCTAGCCTGTGTCTAGCCTGTGTCTAGCCTGTGTCTAGCCTGTGTCTCTAGCCTGTGTCTAGCCTGTGTCTAGCCTGTGTCTAGCCTGTGTCTAGCCTGTGTCTAGCCTGTGTCTAGCCTGTGTCTAGCCTGTGTCTAGCCTGTGTCTAGCCTGTGTCTAGCCTGTGTCTAGCCTGTGTCTAGCCTGTGTCTAGCCTGTGTCTAGCCTGTGTCTAGCCTGTGTCTAGCCTGTGTCTAGCCCTGTGTCTAGCCTGTGTCTAGCCTGTGTCTAGCCTGTGTCTAGCCTGTGTCTAGCCTGTGTCTAGCCTGTGTCTAGCCTGTGTCTAGCCTGTGTCTAGCCTGTGTCTAGCCTGTGTCTAGCCTGTGTCTAGCCTGTGTCTAGCCTGTGTCTAGCCTGTGTCTAGCCTGTGTCTAGCCTGTGTCTAGCCTGTGTCTAGCCTGTGTCTAGCCTGTGTCTAGCCTGTGTCTAGCCTGTGTCTAGCCTGTGTCTGGCCTGTGTCTAGCCTGTGTCTAGCCTGTGTCTAGCCTGTGTCTAGCCTGTGTCTAGCCTGTGTCTAGCCTGTGTCTAGCCTGTGTCTAGCCTGTGTCTAGCCTGTGTCTAGCCTGTGTCTAGCCTGTGTCTAGCCTGTGTCTAGCCTGTGTCTAGCCTGTGTCTAGCCTGTGTCTAGCCTAGGTCTAGCCTGTGTCTGGCCTGTGTCTAGCCTGTGTCTAGCCTGTGTCTAGCCTGTGTCTGGCCTGTGTCTAGCCTGTGTCTAGCCTGTGTCTAGCCTGTGTCTAGCCTGTGTCTAGCCTGTGTCTAGCCTGTGTGCCTGTGTCTAGCCTGTGTCTAGCCTGTGTCTAGCCTGTGTCTAGCCTGTGTCTAGCCTGTGTCTAGCCTGTGTCTAGCCTGTGTCTAGCCTGTGTCTAGCCTGTGTCTAGCCTGTGTCTAGCCTGTGTCTAGCCTGTGTCTAGCCTGTGTCTAGCCTGTGTCTAGCCTGTGTCTAGCCTGTGTCTAGCCTGTGTCTAGCCTGTGTCTAGCCTGTGTCTAGCCTGTGTCCAGCCTGTGTCTAGCCTGTGTCTAGCCCGTGTCTAGCCTGTGTCTAGCCTGTGTCTAGCCTGTGTCTAGCCTGGTCTGTGTCTGGCCTGTCTAGCCTGTGTCTAGCCTGTGTCTAGCCTGTGTCTAGCCTGTGTCTAGCCTGTGCCTGTGTCTAGCCTGTGCTAGCCTGTGTCTAGCTCTGTTTCAGCCCTGTGTCTAGCCTGTGTCTAGCCTGTGTCTAGCCTGTGTCTAGCCTGTGTCTAGCCTGTGTCTAGCCTGTGTCTAGTCTGTGTCTAGCCTGTGTCTAGCCTGTGTCTAGCCTGTGTCTAGCCTGTGTCTAGCCTGTGTCTAGCCTGTGTCAAGCCTGTGTCTAGCCGTAGCTCCTGTGTCTAGCCTGTGTCTAGCCTGTGTCTAGCCTGTGTCTAGCCTGTGTCTAGCCTGTGTCTAGCCTGTGTCCAGCCCAGTGTGTCTAGCCTGTGTCTAGCCTGTGTCTAGCCTGTGTCTAGCCTGTGTCTAGCCTGTGTTCTAGCCTGTGTCTAGCCTGTGTCTCAGCCTGTGTCTAGCCTGTGTCTAGCCTGTGTCTAGCCTGTGTCTAGCCTGTGTCTAGCCTGTGTCTAGCCTGTGTTCTAGCCTGTGTCTAGCCTGTGTCTAGCCTGTGTCTAGCCTGTGTCTAGCCTGTGTCTAGCCTGTGTCTAGCCTGTGTCTAGCCTGTGTCTAGCCTGTGTCTAGCCTGTGTCCTAGCCTGTGTCTAGCCTGTGTCTAGCCTGTGTCTAGCCTATGTCTAGCCTGTGTCTAGCCTGTGTCTAGCCTGTGTCTAGCCTGTGTCTAGCCTGTGTCTAGCCTGTGTCTAGCCTGTGTCTAGCCTGTGTCTGGCCTGTGTCTAGCCTGTGTCTAGCCTGTGTCTAGCCTGTGTCTAGCCTGTGTCTAGCCTGTGTCTAGCCTGTGTCTAGCCTGTGTCTAGCCTGTGTCTAGCCTGTGTCTAGCCTGTGTCTAGCCTGTGTCTGGCCTGTGTCTAGCCTGTGTCTAGCCTGTGTCTAGCCTGTGTCTAGCCTGTGTCTAGCCTGTGTCTAGACTGTGTCTAGCCTGTGTCTAGCCTGTGTCTAGCCTGTGTCTAGCCTGTGTCTAGCCTGTGTCTAGCCTGTGTCTAGCCTGTGTCTAGCCTGTGTCTAGCCTGTGTCTAGCCTGTGTCTAGCCTGTGTCTAGCCTGTGTCTAGCCTGTGTCTGGCCTGTGTCTAGCCTGTGTCTAGCCTGTGTCTAGCCTGTGTCTAGCCTGTGTCTAGCCTGTGTCTAGCCTGTGTCTAGCCTGTGTCTGGCCTGCCTCTGCCTAGCCTGTGCCTAGCCTGTGCCTAGCCTGTGCCTGGCCTGTGCCTAGCCTGTGCCTGGTCTAGCCTGTGCCTAGCCTGTGCCTATGCCCTGTGCCTAGCCTGTGCCTAGCCTGTGCTAGCCTGTGCCTAGCCTGTGCCTAGCCTGTGCCTAGCCTGTGTCTAGCCTGTGTCTAGCCAGTGTATAGCCTCTGTCTAGCCTGTGTCTTGACGGTGTCTAGCCTGCGGTGACTAGCCGGTGTCTAGCCTGTGCCTAGACAGTGCCTAGCCTGTGCCTGGCCTGTGCCTATCCTGTGCCTAGCTTGTTCCTAGCCTGTGTCTAGCCTGTGTCTAGCCTGTGTCTAGCCTGTGTCTAGCCTGTGTCTAGCCTGTGTCTAGCCTGTGTCTAGCCTGTGTCTAGCCTGTGTCTATCCTGTGTCTAGCCTGTGTCTAGCCTGTGTCTAGCCTGTGTTTAGCCTGTGTCTAGCCAGATTCTAGCCAGTGTCTAGCCTGTGTCTAGCCTGTGTCTAGCCTGTGTCTAGCATGTGTCTAGCCTGTGTCTAGCCTGTGTCTAGCCTGTGTCTAGCCTGAGTCTAGCCTGAGTCTAGCCTGTGTCTAGCATGTGTCTAGCATGTGCCTAGCCTCTGCCTAGCCTGTACCTAGCCAGTACCAAGCCTGTACCTAGCCAGTGTCTAGCCTCTGTCTAGCCTGTGCCTTGCCTGAGACAGGCATCTGCATAGCGTCTGCCTAGCCAGTGTCTAGCCAGTGCCTAGCCTGTGCCTAGCCAGTGTCTAGCCTTTGTCTAGCCTGTGCATAGCCTGTATCTAGCCTGTGCCTAGCCTGTGCATAACCTGTGTCTAGCCTGTGCCTAGCCAGTGTATAGCCTCTGTCTAGCCTGTGTATAGTCTGTGTCTTGACGGTGTCTAGCCGGTGACTAGCCGGTGTCTAACCTGTGCCTAGCCTGTGCCTAGCCTGTGCCTGGCCTGTGCCTAGCCTGTGCCTAGCTTGTGCCTAGCCTGTGTCTAGCCTGTGTCTAGCCTGTGTCTAGCCTGTGTCTAGCCTGTGTCTAGCCTGTGTCTAGCCTGTGTCTAGCCTGTGTCTAGCCTGTGTCTAGCCTGTGTCTAGCCTGTGTCTACCCTGTGTCTAGCCTGTGTCTAGCCTGTGTCTAGCCTGTGTCTAGCCTGTGTCTAGCCTGTGTCTAGCCTGTGTGTAGCCTGTGTGTAGCCTGTGTCTAGCCTGTGTCTAGCCTGTGTCTAACCTGTGTCTAGCCAGTGTCTAGCCAGTGTCTAGCCTGTGTCTAGCCTGTGTGTAGCCTGTGTCTAGCCTGTGTTTAGCCTGTGTCTAGCCTGTGTCTAGCCAGTGTCTAGCCTGTGTCTAGCCTGTGTCTATCCTGTGTCTAGCCTGTGTCTAGCCTGAGTCTAGCCTGAGTCTAGCCTGTGTCTAGCATGTGTCTTGCATGTGCCTAGCCTCTGCCTAGCCTGTGCCTAGCCTCTGCCTAGCCTGTACCTAGCCAGTGCCTAGCCCGTACCTAGCCAGTACTTAGCCTGTACCTAGCCAGTGTCTAGCCAGTGTATAACCTGTACCTAGCCAGTGTCTAGCCTGTGTCTAACCTGTGTCTAGCCTTGGTGTAGCCTGTGTCTAGCCTGTGTCTAGCCTGTGTGTAGCCTGTGTCTAGCCTGTGTCTAGCCTATGTCTAGCCTGTGTCTAGCCTGTTTCTAGCCTGTGTCTAGCCTGTGTCTAGCCTGTGTCTAGCCTGTGTCTAGCCTGTGTCTAGCCTGTGTCTAGCCTGTGTCTAGCCTGTGTCTAGCCTGTGTCTAGCCTGTGTCTTGTCGGTGTCTAGCCTGTGTCTTGTCGGTGTCTAGCCGGTGTCTAGCCTGTGTCTAGCCTGTGTCTAGCCTGTGTCTAGAATGTGTCTAGCCTGTGTCTAGCCTGTGTCTAGCCTGTGTCTAGCCTGTGTCTAGCCTGTGTCTAGCCTGTGTCTAGCCTGTGTCTAGCCTGTGCCTAGCCTGTGTCTAGCCTGTGTCTAGCCTGTGTCTTGCCTGTGTCTTGCCGGTGTCTAGCCTGTGTCTAGCCTGTGTCTAGCCTGTGTCTAGCCTGTGTCTAGCCAGTGTCTAGCCTGTGTCTAGCCTGTGTCTAGCCTGGGTCAAGCCTGTGTCTAGAATGTGTCTAGAATGTGTCTAGCCTGTTTCTAGCCTGTGTCTAGCCTGTGTATAGCCTGTACCTAGCCAGTGTCTAGCCTGTGTCTAACCTGTGTCTAGCCTTGGTGTAGCCTGTGTCTAGCCTGTGTCTAGCCTGTGTGTAGCCTGTGTCTAGCCTGTGTCTAGCCTGTGTCTAGCCTGTGTCTAGCCTGTTTCTAGCCTGTGTCTAGCCTGTGTCTAGCCTGTGTCTAGCCTGTGTCTAGCCTGTGTCTAGCCTGTGTCTAGCCTGTGTCTAGCCTGTGTCTAGCCTGTGTCTAGCCTGTGTCTAGCCTGTGTCTAGCCTGTGTCTAGCCTGGGTCTAGCCTGTGACTGGCATGTGCATAGCCTGTGCCCAGCCAGTGTCTAACCTCTGTCTAGCCTGTGCCTTGCCTGAGACAGGCATGTGCCTAGCCTGTGTCTAGCCTGTGTCTAGCGTGTGTCTAGCCTGTGTCTAACCAGTGTCTAGCCTGTGTCTAGCCTGTGTCTAGCCTGTGTCTAGCCTGTGTCTAGCCTGTGTCTAGCCTGTATCTAGCCTGTGTCTAGCCTGTGTCTAGCCTGTGTCTAGCCTGTGCCTAGCCTGTGCCTTGCCTGTGACTGGCATGTGCATTGCCTGTGCCTAGCCAGTGTCTAGCCTCTGTCTAGCCTGTGTCTAGCCTGTGTCTAGCCTGTGTCTAGCCTGTTTCTAGCCTGTGTCTAGCCAGTGTCTAGCCTGTGTCTAGCCAGTGTCTAGCCTGTGTCTAGCCAGTGTCTAGCCTGTGTCTAGCCTGTGTCTAGCCTGTGTCTAGCCTGTGTCTAGCCTGTGTCTAGCCTGTGTCTAGCCTGTGTCTAGCCTGTGTCTAGCCTGTGTCTAGCCTGTGTCTAGCCTGTGTCTAGCCTGTGCCTTGCCTGTGACTGGCATGTGCATAGCCTGTGCCTAGCCAGTGTCTAGCCTCTGTCTAGCCTGTGCCTTGCCTGAGACAGGCATGTGCATAGCGTGTGCCTAGCCAGTGTCTAGCCAGTGCCTAGCCTGTGCCTAGCCAGTGTCTAGCCTTTGTCTAGCCTGTGTCTAGCCTGTGTTTAGCCTGTGTCTAGCGTGTGTCTAGCCTGTGTCTAGCCAGTGTCTAGCCTGTGTCTAGCCTGTGTCTAGCCTGTGTCTAGCCTGTGTCTAGCCTGTAACTAGCCTGTGTCTAGCCTGTGTCTAGCCTGTGTCAAGCAAGTGTCTAGCCTGTGTCTAGCCTGTGTCTAGCCTGTGTCTAGCCTGTGTCTAGCCTGTGTCTAGCCAGTGTCTAGCCTGTATCTAGCCTGTGTCTAGCCTGTGTCTAGCCTGTGTCTAGCCTGTGTCTAGCCTGTGTCTAGCCTGTGTCTAGCCTGTGTCTAGCCTGTGTCTAGCCTGTGTCTAGCCTGTGTCTAGCCTGTGTCTAGCCTGTGCCTGTGTCTAGCCTGTGTCTAGCCAGTGTCTAGCCAGTGTCTAGCCAGTGTCTAGCCTGTGTCTAGCCTGTGTCTAGCCTGTGTCTAGCCTGTGTCTAGCCTGTGTCTAGCCTGTGTCTAGCCTGTGTCTAGCCTGTGTCTAGCCTGTGTCTAGCCTGTGTCTAGCCTGTGTCTAGCCTGTGTCCTGCCTGTGTCTAGCCTGTGTCTAGCCTTTGTATAGCCAGTGTCTAGCCTGTGTCTAGCCTGTGTCTAGCCTGTGTCTAGCCTGTGTCTAGCCTGTGTCTAGCCTGTGTCTAGCCTGTGTCTAGCCTGTGTCTAGCCTGTGTCTAGCCTGTGTCTAGCCTGTGTCTAGCCTGTGTCTAGCCTGTGTCTAGCCTGTGTCTAGCCTGTGTCTAGCCTGTGTCTAGCCTGTGTCTAGCCTGTGTCTAGCCTGTGTCTAGCCTGTGTCTAGCCTGTGTCTAGCCTGTGTCTACCCTGTGTCTTGTCGGTGTCTAGCCGGTGTCTAGCCTGTGTCTAGCCTGTGTCTAGCCTGTGTCTAGCCTGTGTCTAGAATGTGTCTAGCCTGTGTCTAGCCTGTGTCTAGCCTATGTCTAGCCAGTGTCTAGCCTGTGTCTAGCCTGTGTCTTGCCTGTCTCTAGCCTGTGTCTAGCCTGTGCCTTGCCTGTGACTGGCATGTGCATAGCCTGTGCCTAGCCAGTGTCTAGCCTGTGTCTCGCCTGTGCCTCGCCAAAGACTGGCATGTGCATAGCGTGTGCCTAGCCAGTGTCTAGCCTGTGCCTAGCCAGTGGCAAGCCTTTGTCTAGCCTGTGCCTAGCCAGTGGCAAGCCTTTGTCTAGCCTGTGCATAGCCAGAGTCTAGCCTGTGCCTAGCCAGTATCTAGCCTGTGTCTAGCCTGTGTCTAGCCTGTGTCTAGCCTGTGTCTAGCCTGTGTCTAGCCTGTGTCTTGCCTGTGTCTTGTCGGTGTCTAGCCGGTGTCTAGCCTGTGTCTAGCCTGTGTCTAGCCAGTGTCTAGCCTGTGTCAAGCCTGTGTCTAGAATGTGTCTAGAATGTGTCTAGCCTGTGTCTAGCCTGTGTCTAGCCTGTGTCAAGCCTGTGTCTAGAATGTGTCTACAATGTGTCTAGCCTGTGTCTAGCCTGTGCCTTGCCAGTGTATAGCCTCTGTCTAGCCTGTGTATAGTCAGTGTCTTGACGGTGTCTAGCCGGTGACTAGCCGGTGTCTAGCCTGTGCCTAGCCTGTGCCTAGCCTGTGCCTGGCCTGTGCCTATCCTGTGTCTATCCTGTGTCTAGCCTGTGTCTAGCCTGTGTCTAGCCTGTGTCTAGCCTGTGTCTAGCCTGTGTCTTGTCGGTGTCTAGCCGGTGTCTAGCCTGTGTCTAGCCTGTGTCAAGCCTGTGTCTAGAATGTGTCCAGCCTGTGTCTAGCCTGTGTCTAGCCTGTGTCTAGCCAGTGTCTAGCCTGTGTCTAGCCTATGTCTATCCTGTGTCTAGCCTGTGTCTAGCCTGTGTCTAGCCTGTGTCTAGAATGTGTCTAGCCTGTGTCTAGCCTGTGTCTAGCCTGTGTCTAGCCTGTGTCTAGCCTGTGTCTAGCCTGTGTCTAGCCTGTGAATGGCATGTGCATAGCCTGTGCCTAGCCAGTGTCTAGCCTGTGTCTAGCCTGTGTCTAGCCTGTGTCTAGCCTGTGTCTAGCCTGTGTCTAGAATGTGTCTAGCCTGTGTCTAGCCTGTGTCTAGCCTGTGTCTAGCCTGTGTCTAGCCTGTGTCTAGCCTGTGTCTAGCCTGTGTCTAGCCTGTGTCTAGCCTATGTCTAGCCTGTGTCTAGCCTGTGTCTAGCCTGTGTCTAGCCTGTGTCTAGCCTGTGTCTAGCCTGTGTCTAGCCTGTGTCTAGCCTGTGTCTAGCCTGTGTCTAGCCTGTGTCTAGCCTGTGTCTAGCCTGTGTCTAGCCTGTGTCTTGCCTGTGTCTTGTCGGTGTCTAGCCGGTGTCTAGCCTGTGTCTAGCCTGTGTCTAGCCAGTGTCTAGCCTGTGTCTAGCCTGTGTCTAGCCTGGGTCAAGCCTGTGTCTAGAATGTGTCTAGAATGTGTCTAGCCTGTGTCTAGCCTGTGTCTAGCCTGTGTCTAGCCTGTGTCTAGCCAGTGTCTAGCCTGTGTCTAGCCTGTGTCTAGCCTGTGTCTAGCCTGTGTCTAGCCTGTGCCTAGCCAGTGTGTAGCGTCTGTCTAGCCTGTGTCTATACTGTGTCTTGACGGTGTCTAGCCGGTGTCTAGCCCGTGCCTTGCCTGTGACTGGCATGTGCATAGCCTGTGCAAAGCCAGTGTCTAGCCAGTGCCTAGCCTGTGCCTAGCCAGTGTCTAGCCTGTGCCTTGCCTGAGACTGGCATGTGCATAGCCTGTGTCTAGCCTGTGTCTAGCCTGTGTCTAGCCTGTGCCTAGCCAGTGTATAGCCTCTGTCTAGCCTGTGTATAGTCTGTGTCGTGATGGTGTCTAGCCGGTGTCTAGCCGGTGTCTAGCCTGTGCCTAGCCTGTGCCTAGCCTGTGACTAGCCTGTGCCTAGCCTGTGCCTAGCCAGTGCCTAGCCAGTGCCTAGCCTGTGCCTGGCCTGTGCCTAGCCTGTGCCTAGCTTGTGCCTAGCCTGTGCCTAGCCTATGCCTAGCCTGTGCCTAGCCTGTGCCTAGCCTGTGCCTAGCCTGTGTCTAGCCTGTGTCTAGCCTGTGCCTTGCCTGTGACTGGCATGTGCATAGCCTGTGCCTAGCCAGTGTCTAGCCTCTGTCTAGCCAGTGTCTAGCCTCTGTCTAGCCTGTGTCTAGCCTGTGTCTAGCCAGTGTCTAGCCTGTGTCTAGCCTGTGTCTAGCCTGTGTCTAGCCTGTGTCTAGCCTGTGTCTAGCCTGTGTCTAGCCTGTGTCTAGCCTGTGTCTAGCCTGTGCCTTGCCTGTCACTGGCATGTGCATAGCCTGTGCCTAGCCAGTGTCTAGCCTCTGTCTAGCCTGTGCCTTGCCTGAGACAGGCATGTGCATAGCGTGTGCCTAGCCAGTGTCTAGCCAGTGCCTAGCCTGTGCCTAGCCAGTGTCTAGCCTTTGTCTAGCCTGTGTCTAGCCTGTGTTTAGCCTGTGTCTAGCGTGTGTCTAGCCTGTGTCTAGCCAGTGTCTAGCCTGTGTCTAGCCTGTGTCTAGCCTGTAACTAGCCTGTGTCCAGCCTGTAACTAGCTTGTGTCTAGCCTGTGTCTAGCCTGTGTCAAGCCAGTGTCTAGCCTGTGTCTAGCCTGTGTCTAGCCTGTGTCTAGCCTGTGTCTAGCCTGTGTCTAGCCTGTGTCTAGCCTGTGTCTAGCCTGTATCTAGCCTGTGTCTAGCCTGTGTCTAGCCTGTGTCTAGCCTGTATCTAGCCTGTGTCTAGCCTGTGTCTAGCCTGTGTCTAGCCAGTGTCTAGCCAGTGTCTAGCCAGTGTCTAGCCTGTGTCTAGCCTGTGTCTAGCCTTTGTCTAGCCTGTGTCTAGCCTGTGTCTAGCCTGTGTCTAGCCTGTGTCTAGCCTGTGTCTAGCCTGTGTCTAGCCTGTGTCGAGCCTTTGTATAGCCAGTGTCTAGCCTGTGTCTAGCCTGTGCCTAGCCTGTGTCTAGCCTGTGCCTAGCCTGTGTCTAGCCTGTGCCTAGCCTGTGTCTAGCCTGTGTCTAGCCTGTGTCTAGCCTGTGTCTAGCCTGTGTCTAGCCTGTGTCTAGCCTGTTTCTAGCCTGTGTCTAGCCTGTGTCTAGCCTGTGTCTAGCCTGTGTCTAGCCTGTGTCTAGCCTGTGTCTAGCCTGTGTCTAGCCTGTGTCTAGCCTGTGTCTAGCCTGTGTCTAGCCTGTGTCTTGTCGGTGTCTAGCCTGTGTCTAGCCTGTGAATGGCATGTGCATAGCCTGTGCCTAGCCAGTGTCTAGCCTGTGTCTAGCCTGTGTCTAGCCTGTGTCTAGCCTGTGTCTAGCCTGTGTCTAGCCTGTGTCTAGAATGTGTCTAGCCAGTGTCTAGCCTGTGTCTAGCCTGTGTCTAGCCTGTGTCTAGCCTGTGTCTAGCCTGTGTCTACCCTGTGTCTAGCCTGTGTCTAGCCTATGTCTAGCCTGTGTCTAGCCTGTGTCTAGCCTGTGTCTAGCCTGTGTCTAGTTTGTGTCTAGCCTGTGTCTAGCCTGTGTCTAGCCTGTGTCTAGCCTGTGTCTAGCCTGTGTCTAGCCTGTGTCTAGCCTGTGTCTAGCCTGTGTCTAGCCTGTGTCTAGCCTGTGTCTAGCCTGTGTCTAGCCTGTGTCTAGCCTGTGTCTTGCCTGTGTCTTGTCGGTGTCTAGCCTGGGTCAAGCCTGTGTCTAGAATGTGTCTAGAATGTGTCTAGCCTGTGTCTTGTCGGTGTCTAGCCTGTGTCTAGCCTGTGAATGGCATGTGCATAGCCTGTGCCTAGCCAGTGTCTAGCCTGTGTCTAGCCTTTGTCTAGCCTGTGTCTAGCCTGTGTCTAGCCTGTGTCTAGCCTGTGTCTAGAATGTGTCTAGCCTGTGTCTAGCCTGTGTCTAGCCTGTGTCTAGCCTGTGTCTAGCCTGTGTCTAGCCTGTGTCTAGCCTGTGTCTAGCCTGTGTCTAGCCTGTGTCTAGCCTGTGTCTAGAATGTGTCTAGCCTGTGTCTAGCCTGTGTCTAGCCTGTGTCTAGCCTGTGTCTAGCCTGTGTCTAGCCTGTGAATGGCATGTGCATAGCCTGTGCCTAGCCAGTGTCTAGCCTGTGTCTAGCCTGTGTCTAGCCTGTGTCTAGCCTGTGTCTAGCCTGTGTCTAGCCTGTGTCTAGAATGTGTCTAGCCTGTGTCTAGCCTGTGTCTAGCCTGTGTCTAGCCTGTGTCTAGCCTGTGTCTAGCCTGTGTCTAGCATGTGTCTAGCCTGTGTCTAGCCTGTGTCTAGCCTGTGTCTAGCCTGTGTCTAGCCTGTGTCTAGCCTGTGTCTAGCCTGTGTCTAGCCTGTGTCTAGCCTGTGTCTAGCCTGTGTCTAGCCTGTGTCTAGCCTGTGTCTAGCCTGTGTCTAGCCTGTGTCTAGCCTGTGTCTAGCCTGTGTCTAGCCTGTGTCTAGCCTGTGTCTAGCCTGTGTCTAGCCTGTGTCTAGCCTGTGTCTTGCCTGTGTCTTGTCGGTGTCTAGCCGGTGTCTAGCCTGTGTCTAGCCTGTGTCTAGCCAGTGTCTAGCCTGTGTCTAGCCTGTGTCTAGCCTGGGTCAAGCCTGTGTCTAGAATGTGTCTAGAATGTGTCTAGCCTGTGTCTAGCCTGTGTCTAGCCTGTGTCTAGCCTGTGTCTAGCCTGTGTCTAGCCAGTGTCTAGCCTGTGTCTAGCCTGTGTCTAGCCTGTGTCTAGCCTGTGTCTAGCCTGTGCCTAGCCAGTGTGTAGCGTCTGTCTAGCCTGTGTCTATACTGTGTCTTGACGGTGTCTAGCCGGTGTCTAGCCCGTGCCTTGCCTGTGACTGGCATGTGCATAGCCTGTGCAAAGCCAGTGTCTAGCCAGTGCCTAGCCTGTGCCTAGCCAGTGTCTAGCCTGTGCCTTGCCTGAGACTGGCATGTGCATAGCCTGTGTCTAGCCTGAGTCTAGCCTGTGTCTAGCCTGTGCCTAGCCAGTGTATAGCCTCTGTCTAGCCTGTGTATAGTCTGTGTCGTGATGGTGTCTAGCCGGTGTCTAGCCGGTGTCTAGCCTGTGCCTAGCCTGTGCCTAGCCTGTGACTAGCCTGTGCCTAGCCTGTGCCTAGCCAGTGCCTAGCCAGTGCCTAGCCTGTGCCTAGCCAGTGCCTAGCCTGTGCCTGGCCTGTGCCTAGCCTGTGCCTAGCTTGTGCCTAGCCTGTGCCTAGCCTATGCCTAGCCTGTGCCTAGCCTGTGCCTAGCCTGTGCCTAGCCTGTGTCTAGCCTGTGTCTAGCCTGTGCCTTGCCTGTGACTGGCATGTGCATAGCCTGTGCCTAGCCAGTGTCTAGCCTCTGTCTAGCCAGTGTCTAGCCTCTGTCTAGCCTGTGTCTAGCCTGTGTCTAGCCAGTGTCTAGCCTGTGTCTAGCCTGTGTCTAGCCTGTGTCTAGCCTGTGTCTAGCCTGTGTCTAGCCTGTGTCTAGCCTGTGTCTAGCCTGTGTCTAGCCTGTGCCTTGCCTGTCACTGGCATGTGCATAGCCTGTGCCTAGCCAGTGTCTAGCCTCTGTCTAGCCTGTGCCTTGCCTGAGACAGGCATGTGCATAGCGTGTGCCTAGCCAGTGTCTAGCCAGTGCCTAGCCTGTGCCTAGCCAGTGTCTAGCCTTTGTCTAGCCTGTGTCTAGCCTGTGTTTAGCCTGTGTCTAGCGTGTGTCCAGCCTGTAACTAGCCTGTGTCTAGCCTGTGTCTAGCCTGTGTCAAGCCAGTGTCTAGCCTGTGTCTAGCCTGTGTCTAGCCTGTGTCTAGCCTGTGTCTAGCCTGTGTCTAGCCTGTGTCTAGCCTGTGTCTAGCCTGTGTCTAGCCTGTGTCTAGCCTGTGTCTAGCCTGTGTCTAGCCTGTATCTAGCCTGTGTCTAGCCTGTGTCTAGCCTGTGTCTAGCCAGTGTCTAGCCAGTGTCTAGCCAGTGTCTAGCCTGTGTCTAGCCTGTGTCTAGCCTTTGTCTAGCCTGTGTCTAGCCTGTAACTAGCCTGTGTCCAGCCTGTAACTAGCCTGTGTCTAGCCTGTGTCTAGTCTGTGTCTAGCCGGTGTCTAGCCTGTGTCTAGCCTGTGTCTAGCCTGTGCCTAGCCTGTGACTGGCCCTTGCCTAGCCTGTGCCAAGCTTGTGCCTAGCCTGTGCCTAGCCTGTGCCTAGCCTGTGCCTAGCCTGTGCTTAGCCTGTGCCTAGCCTGTGCCTAGCCTGTGCCTAGCCTGTGCCTAGCCTGTGCCTAGCCTGTGCCTAGCCTGTGCCTAGCCTGTGCCTAGCCTGTGCCTAGCCTGTGCCTAGCCTGTGCCTAGCCTGTGTCTAGCCTGTGTCTAGCCTGTGCCTTGCCTGTGACTGGCATGTGCATAGCCTGTGCCTAGCCAGTGTCTAGCCTCTGTCTAGCCAGTGTCTAGCCTCTGTCTAGCCTGTGTCTAGCCTGTGTCTAGCCAGTGTCTAGCCTGTGTCTAGCCTGTGTCTAGCCTGTGTCTAGCCTGTGTCTAGCCTGTGTCTAGCCTGTGTCTAGCCTGTGTCTAGCCTGTGCCTTGCCTGTCACTGGCATGTGCATAGCCTGTGCCTAGCCAGTGTCTAGCCTCTGTCAAGCCTGTGCCTTGCCTGAGACAGGCATGTGCATAGCGTGTGCCTAGCCAGTGTCTAGCCAGTGCCTAGCCTGTGCCTAGCCAGTGTCTAGCCTTTGTCTAGCCTGTGTCTAGCCTGTGTTTAGCCTGTGTCTAGCGTGTGTCTAGCCTGTGTCTAGCCAGTGTCTAGCCTGTGTCTAGCCTGTGTCTAGCCTGTAACTAGCCTGTGTCCAGCCTGTAACTAGCCTGTGTCTAGCCTGTGTCTAGCCTGTGTCAAGCCAGTGTCTAGCCTGTGTCTAGCCTGTGTCTAGCCTGTGTCTAGCCTGTGTCTAGCCTGTGTCTAGCCTGTGTCTAGCCTGTGTCTAGCCTGTGTCTAGCCTGTGTCTAGCCTGTGTCTAGCCTGTGTCTAGCCTGTGTCTAGCCTGTGTCTAGCCTGTGTCTAGCCTGTGTCTAGCCAGTGTCTAGCCTGTGTCTAGCCTGTGTCTAGCCTGTGTCTAGCCTGTGTCTAGCCTGTGTCTAGCCTGTGTCTAGCCTGTGTCTAGCCTGTGTCTAGCCTGTGTCTAGCCTGTGTCTAGCCTGAGTCTAGCCTGTGTCTAGCCTGTGTCTAGCCTGTGTCTAGCCTGTGTCTAGCCTGTGTCTAGCCTGTGTCTAGCCTGTGTCTAGCCTGTGTCTAGCCTGTGTCTAGCCTGTGTCTAGCCTGTGTCTAGCCTGTGTCTAGCCTGTGTCTAGCCTGTGTCTAGCCTGTGTCTTGTCGGTGTCTAGAATGTGTCTAGCCTGTGTCTAGCCTGTGTCTTGAATGTGTCTAGCCTGTGTCTAGCCTGTGTCTAGCCTGTGTCTAGCCTGTGTCTAGCCTGTGTCTAGCCTGTGTCTAGCCTATGTCTAGCCTGTGTCTAGCCTGTGTCTAGCCTATGTCTAGCCTGTGTCTAGCCTGTGTCTAGCCTGTGTCTAGCCTGTGTCTAGCCTGTGTCTAGCCTGTGTCTAGCCTGTGTCTAGCCTGTGTCTAGCCTGTGTCTAGCCTGTGTCTAGCCTGTGTCTAGCCTGTGTCTAGCCTGTGTCTAGCCTGTGTCTTGCCTGTGTCTTGTCGGTGTCTAGCCTGTGTCTAGCCTGTGTCTAGCCTGTGTCTAGCCTGTGTCTAGCCTGTGTCTAGCCTGTGTCTAGCCTATGTCTAGCCTGTGTCTAGCCTGTGTCTAGCCTGTGTCTAGCCTGTGTCTAGCCTGTGTCTAGCCTGTGTCTAGCCTGTGTCTAGCCTGTGTCTAGCCTGTGTCTAGCCTGTGTCCTGCCTGTGTCTAGCCTGTGTCTAGCCTGTGTCTAGCCTGTGTCTAGCCTGTGTCTAGCCTGTGTCTAGCCTGTGTCTAGCCTGTGTCTAGCCTGTGTCTAGCCTGTGTCTAGCCTGTGTCTTGCCTGTGTCTTGTCGGTGTCTAGCCTGTGTCTAGCCTGTGTCTAGCCTGTGTCTAGCCTGTGTCTAGCCTGTGTCTAGCCTGTGTCTAGCCTGTGTCTAGCCTGTGTCTAGCCTGTGTCTAGCCTGTGTCTAGCCTGTGTCTAGCCTGTGTCTAGCCTGTGTCTAGCCTGTGTCTAGCCTGTGTCTAGCCTGTGTCTAGCCTGTGTCTAGCCTGTGTCTAGCATGTGTCTAGCCTGTGTCTAGCCTGTGTCTAGCCTGTGTCTAGCCTGTGTCTAGCCTGTGTCTAGCCTGTGTCTAGCCTGTGTCTAGCCTGTGTCTAGCCTGTGTCTAGCCTGTGTCTAGCCTGTGTCTAGCCGGTGTCTAGCCTGTGTCTAGCCTGTGTCTAGCCTGTGTCTAGCCTGTGTCTAGCCTGTGTCTAGCCTGTGTCTAGCCTGTGTCTAGCCTGTGTCTAGCCTGTGTCTAGCCTGTGTCTAGCCTGTGTCTAGCCTGTGTCTAGCCTGTGTCTAGCCTGTGTCTAGCCTGTGTCTAGCCTGTGTCTAGCCTGTGTCTAGCCTGTGTCTAGCCTGTGTCTAGCCTGTGTCTAGCCTGTGTCTAGCCTGTGTCTAGCCTGTGCCTTGCCTGTGCACTGGCATGTGTCTAGCCTGTGCCTAGCCAGTGTCTAGCCTCTGTCTAGCCTGTGCCTTGCCTGAGACAGGCATGTGCATAGCGTGTGCCTAGCCAGTGTCTAGCCAGTGCCTAGCCTGTGCCTAGCCAGTGTCTAGCCTTTGTCTAGCCTGTGTCTAGCCTGTGTTTAGCCTGTGTCTAGCGTGTGTCTAGCCTGTGTCTAGCCAGTGTCTAGCCTGTGTCTAGCCTGTGTCTAGCCTGTGACTAGCCTGTGTCCAGCCTGTAACTAGCCTGTGTCTAGCCTGTGTCTAGCCTGTGTCAAGCCAGTGTCTAGCCTGTGTCTAGCCTGTGTCTAGCCTGTGTCTAGCCTGTGTCTAGCCTGTGTCTAGCCTGTGTCTAGCCTGTGTCTAGCCTGTGTCTAGCCTGTGTCTAGCCTGTGTCTAGCCTGTGTCTAGCCTGTGTCTAGCCTGTGTCTAGCCTGTGTCTAGCCTGTGTCTAGCCAGTGTCTAGCCTGTGTCTAGCCTGTGTCTAGCCTGTGTCTAGCCTGTGTCTAGCCTGTGTCTAGCCTGTGTCTAGCCTGTGTCTAGCCTGTGTCTAGCCTGTGTCTAGCCTGTGTCTAGCCTGTGTCTAGCCTGTGTCTAGCCTGTGTCTAGCCTGTGTCTAGCCTGTGTCTAGCCTGTGTCTAGCCTGTGTCTAGCCTGTGTCTAGCCTGTGTCTAGCCTGTGTCTAGCCTGTGTCTAGCCTGTGTCTAGCCTGTGTCTAGCCTGTGTCTAGCCTGTGTCTAGCCTGTGTCTAGCCTGTGTCTAGCCAGTGTCTAGCCAGTGTCTAGCCTGTGTCTAGCCTGTGTCTAGCCTGTGTCTAGCCTGTGTCTAGCCTGTGTCTAGCCTGTGTCTAGCCTGTGTCTAGCCTGTGTCTAGCCTGTGTCTAGCCTGTGTCTAGCCTGTGTCTAGCCTGTGTCTAGCCTGTGTCTAGCCTGTGTCTAGCCTGTGTCTAGCCTGTGTCGCAGCCTGTGTATAGCCAGTGTCTAGCCTGTGTCTAGCCTGTGCCTAGCCTGTGTGTCTAGCCTGTGCCTAGCCTGTGTCTAGCCTGTGTCTAGCCTGTGTCTAGCCTGTGTCTAGCCTGTGTCTAGCCTGTGTCTAGCCAGTGTCTAGCCTGTGTCTAGCCTGTTTCTAGCCTGTGTCTAGCCTGTGTCTAGCCTGTGTCTAGCCTGTGTCTAGCCTGTGTCTAGCCTGTGTCTAGCCTGTGTCTAGCCTGTGTCTAGCCTGTGTCTAGCCTGTGTCTAGCCTGTGTCTTGTCGGTGTCTAGAATGTGTCTAGCCTGTGTCTTGAATGTGTCTAGCCTGTGTCTAGCCTGTGTCTAGCCTGTGTCTAGCCAGTGTCTAGCCTGTGTCTAGCCTGTGTCAACCCTATGTCTAGCCTGTGTCTAGCCTGTGTCTAGCCTATGTCTAGCCTGTGTCTAGCCTGTGTCTAGCCTGTGTCTAGCCTGTGTCTAGCCTGTGTCTAGCCTGTGTCTAGCCTGTGTCTAGCCTGTGTCTAGCCTGTGTCTAGCCTGTGTCTAGTCTGTGTCCAGCCTGTGTCTAGCCTGTGTCTAGCCTGTGTCTTGCCTGTGTCTTGTCGGTGTCTAGCCGGTGTCTAGCCTGTGTCTAGCCTGTGTCTAGCCAGTGTCTAGCCTGTGTCTAGCCTGTGTCAACCCTATGTCTAGCCTGTGTCTAGCCTGTGTCTAGCCTATGTCTAGCCTGTGTCTAGCCTGTGTCTAGCCTGTGTCTAGCCTGTGTCTAGCCTGTGTCTAGCCTGTGTCTAGCCTGTGTCTAGCCTGTGTCTAGCCTGTGTCTAGCCTGTGTCTAGCCTGTGTCTAGCCTGTGTCTAGCCTGTGTCTAGCCTGTGTCTAGCCTGTGTCTAGCCTGTGTCTAGCCTGTGTCTAGCCTGTGTCTAGCCTGTGTCTCAGCCTGTGTCTAGCCTGTGTCTAGCCTGTGTCTAGCCTGTGTCTAGCCTGTGTCTAGCCTGTGTCTAGCCTGTGTCTAGCCTTTGTCTAGCCTGTGTCTAGCCTGTGTCTAGCCTGTGTCTAGCCTGTGTCTAGCCAGTGTCTAGCCTGTGTCTAGCCTGTGTCTAGCCGGTGTCTAGCCTGTGTCTAGCCTGTGTCTAGCCTGTGTCTAGCCTGTGTCTAGCCTGTGTCTAGCCTGTGTCTAGCCTGTGTCTAGCCTGTGTCTAGCCTGTGTCTAGCCTGTGTCTAGCCTGTGTCTAGCCTGTGTCTAGCCTGTGTCTAGCCTGTGTCTAGCCTGTGTCTAGCCTGTGTCTAGCCTGTGTCTTGCCAGTGCCTAGTCTGTGTCTAGCCTGTGTCTAGCCTGGGTCAAGCCTGTGTCTAGAATGTGTCTAGAATGTGTCTAGCCCGTGTCTAGCCTGTGTCTAGCCTGTGTCTAGCCTGTGTCTAGCCTGTGTCTAGCCTGTGTCTAGCCAGTGTCTAGCCTGTGTCTAGCCTGTGTCTAGCCTGTGTCTAGCCTGTGTCTAGCCTGTGTCTAGCCTGTGCCTAGCCAGTGTGTAGCCTCTATCTAGCCTGTGTCTATACTGTGTCTTGACGGTGTCTAGCCGGTGTCTAGCCCGTGCCTTGCCTGTGACTGGCATGTGCATAGCCTGTGCAAAGCCAGTGTCTAGCCAGTGCCTAGCCTGTGCCTAGCCAGTGTCTAGCCTGTGTCTAGCCTGTGCCTTGCCTGAGACTGGCATGTGCATAGCCTGTGTCTAGCCTGTGTCTAGCCTGTGTCTAGCCTGTGCCTAGCCAGTGTATAGCCTCTGTCTAGCCTGTGTATAGTCTGTGTCGTGACGGTGTCTAGCCGGTGTCTAGCCGGTGTCTAGCCTGTGCCTAGCCTGTGCCTAGCCTGTGACTAGCCTGTGCCTAGCCTGTGCCTAGCCAGTGCCTAGCCAGTGCCTAGCCTGTGCCTGGCCTGTGCCTAGCCTGTGCTTAGCTTGTGCCTAGCCTGTGCCTAGCCTATGCCTAGCCTGTGCCTAGCCTGTGCCTAGCCTGTGCCTAGCCTGTGCCTAGCCTGTGCCTAGCCTGTGCCTAGCCTGTGCCTAGCCTGTGTCTAGCCTGTGTCTAGCCTGTGCCTTGCCTGTGACTGGCATGTGCATAGCCTGTGCCTAGCCAGTGTCTAGCCTCTGTCTAGCCAGTGTCTAGCCTCTGTCTAGCCTGTGTCTAGCCTGTGTCTAGCCAGTGTCTAGCCTGTGTCTAGCCTGTGTCTAGCCTGTGTCTAGCCTGTGTCTAGCCTGTGTCTAGCCTGTGTCTAGCCTGTGTCTAGCCTGTGTCTAGCCTGTGCCTTGCCTGTGACTGGCATGTGCATAGCCTGTGCCTAGCCAGTGTCTAGCCTCTGTCTAGCCAGTGTCTAGCCTCTGTCTAGCCTGTGCCTTGCCTGAGACAGGCATGTGCATAGCGTGTGCCTAGCCAGTGTCTAGCCAGTGCCTAGCCTGTGCCTAGCCAGTGTCTAGCCTTTGTCTAGCCTGTGTCTAGCCTGTGTTTAGCCTGTGTCTAGCGTGTGTCTAGCCTGTGTCTAGCCAGTGTCTAGCCTGTGTCTAGCCTGTGTCTAGCCTGTAACTAGCCTGTGTCCAGCCTGTAACTAGCCTGTGTCTAGCCTGTGTCTAGCCTGTGTCAAGCCAGTGTCTAGCCTGTGTCTAGCCTGTGTCTAGCCTGTGTCTAGCCTGTGTCTAGCCAGTGTCTAGCCTGTGTCTAGCCTGTGTCTAGCCTGTATCTAGACTGTGTCTAGCCTGTGTCTAGCCTGTGTCTAGCCTGTATCTAGGCTGTGTGTAGCCTGTGTCTAGCCTGTGTCTAGCCTGTGTCTAGCCTGTATCTAGCCTGTGTCTAGCCTGTATCTAGCCTGTGTCTAGCCTGTGTCTAGTCTGTGTCTAGCCTGTGTCTAGCCTGTGTCTAGCCAGTGTCTAGCCAGTGTCTAGCCAGTGTCTAGCCAGTGTCTAGCCTGTGTCTAGCCTGTGTCTAGCCTGTGTCTAGCCTGTGTCTAGCCTGTGTCTAGCCTGTGTCTAGCCTGTGTCTAGCCTGTGTCTAGCCTGTGTCTAGCCTGAGTCTAGCCTGTGTCTAGCCTGTGTCTAGCCTTTGTATAGCCAGTGTCTAGCCTGTGTCTAGCCTGTGCCTAGCCTGTGTCTAGCCTGTGCCTAGCCTGTGTCTAGCCAGTGTCTAGCCTGTGTCTAGCCTGTGTCTAGCCTGTGTCTAGCCTGTGTCTAGCCTGTGTCTAGCCTGTGTCTAGCCTGTGTGTCTAGCCTGTGTCTAGCCTGTGTCTAGCCTGTGTCTAGCCTGTGTCTAGCCTGTGTCTAGCCTGTGTCTAGCCTGTGTCTAGCCTGTGTCTAGCCTGTGTCTAGCCTGTGTCTAGCCTGTGTCTAGCCTGTGTCTAGCCTGTGTCTAGCCTGTGTCTAGCCTGTGTCTAGCCTGTGTCTAGCCTGTGTCTAGCCTGTGTCTAGCCTGTGTCTAGCCTGTGTCTAGCCTGTGTCTAGCCTGTGTCTAGCCTGTGTCTAGCCTGTGTCTAGCCTGTGTCTAGCCTGTGTCTAGCCTGTGTCTAGCCTGTGTCTAGCCTGTGTCTAGCCTGTGTCTAGCCTGTGTCTAGCCTGTGTCTAGCCTGTGTCTAGCCTGTGTCTAGCCTGTGTCTAGCCTGTGTCTAGCCTGTGTCTAGCCTGTGTCTAGCCTGTGTCTAGCCTGTGTCTAGCCAGTGTCTAGCCTGTGTCTAGCCTGTGTCTAGCCTGTGTCTAGCCTGTGTCTAGCCTGTGTCTAGCCTGTGTCTAGCCTATGTCTAGCCTGTGTCTAGCCTGTGTCTAGCCTGTGTCTAGCCTGTGTCTAGCCTGTGTCTAGCCTGTGTCACTGTGTCTAGCCTGTGTCTAGCCTGTGTCTAGCCTGTGCCTAGCCTGTGCCTAGCCAGTGTCTAGCCTGTGTCTAGCCTGTGTTTAGCCTGTGTCTAGCCTGTGTCTAGCCTGTGTCTAGCCAGTGTCTAGCCTGTGTCTAGCCTGTGTCTAGCCTGTAACTAGCCTGTGTCCAGCCTGTAACTAGCCTGTGTCTAGCCTGTGTCTAGCCTGTGTCAAGCCAGTGTCTAGCCTGTGTCTAGCCTGTGTCAAGCCAGTGTCTAGCCTGTGTCTAGCCTGTGTCTAGCCTGTGTCTACCCTGTGTCTAGCCAGTGTCTAGCCTGTGTCTAGCCTGTGTCTAGCCTGTATCCAGGCTGTGTCTAGCCTGTGTCTAGCCTGTGTCTAGCCTGTATCTAGGCTGTGTCTAGCCTGTATCTAGGCTGTGTCTAGCCTGTGTCTAGCCTGTGTCTAGCCTGTGTCTGGCCTGTATCTAGCCTGTGTCTAGCCTGTGTCTAGTCTGTGTCTAGCCTGTGTCTAGCCTGTGTCTAGCCTGTGTCTAGCCAGTGTCTAGCCAGTGTCTAGCCAGTGTCTAGCCAGTGTCTAGCCTGTGTCTAGCCTGTGTCTAGCCTGTGTCTAGCCTGTGTCTAGCCTGTGTCTAGCCTGAGTCTAGCCTGTGTCTAGCCTGTGTCTAGCCTTTGTATAGCCAGTGTCTAGCCTGTGTCTAGCCTGTGCCTAGCCTGTGTCTAGCCTGTGCCTAGCCTGTGTCTAGCCTGTGTCTAGCCTGTGTCTAGCCTGTGTCTAGCCTGTGTCTAGCCTGTGTCTAGCCTGTGTCTAGCCTGTGTCTAGCCTGTGTTTTGCCTGTGTCTAGCCTGTGTCTAGCCTGTGTCTAGCCTGTGTCTAGCCTGTGTCTAGCCTGTGTCTAGCCTGTGTCTAGCCTGTGTCTAGCCTGTGTCTTGTCGGTGTCTAGAATGTGTCTAGCCTGTGTCTAGCCTGTGTCTTGAATGTGTCTAGCCTGTGTCTAGCCTGTGTCTAGCCTGTGTCTAGCCAGTGTCTAGCCTGTGTCTAGCCTGTGTCTACCCTATGTCTAGCCTGTGTCTAGCCTGTGTCTAGCCTGTGTCTAGCCTGTGTCTAGCCTGTGTCTAGCCTGTGTCTAGCCTGTGTCTAGCCTGTGTCTAGCCTGGGTCAAGCCTGTGTCTAGCCTGTGTCTAGCCTGTGTCTAGCCTGTGTCTAGCCTGTGTCTAGCCTGTGTCTAGCCTGTGTCTAGAATGTGTCTAGCCTGTGTCTAGCCTGTGTCTAGCCTGTGTCTAGCCTGTGTCTAGCCTGTGTCTAGCCTGTGTCTAGCCTGTGTCTAGCCTGTGTCTAGCCTGTGTCTAGCCTGTGTCTAGCCTGTGTCTAGCCTGTGTCTAGCCTGTGTCTAGCCTGTGTCTAGCCTGTGTCTAGCCTGTGTCTAGCCTGTGTCTAGCCTGTGTCTAGCCTGTGTCTAGCCTGTGTCTAGCCTGTGTCTAGCCTGTGTCTAGCCTGTGTCTAGCCTGTGTCTAGCCTGTGTCTAGCCTGTGTCTAGCCTGTGTCTAGCCTGTGTCTAGCCTGTGTCTAGCCTGTGTCTAGCCTGTGTCTAGCCTGTGTCTAGCCTGTGTCTAGCCTGTGTCTAGCCTGTGTCTAGCCTGTGTCTAGCCGGTGTCTAGCCTGTGTCTAGCCGGTGTCTAGCCTGTGTCTAGCCTGTGTCTAGCCTGTGTCTAGCCTGTGTCTAGAGTGTCTAGCCTGTGTCTAGCCTGTGTCTAGCCTGTGTCTAGCCTGTGAATGGCATGTGCATAGCCTGTGCCTAGCCAGTGTCTAGCCTCTGTCTAGCCTGCGTCTAGCCTGTGTCTAGCCTGTGTCTAGCCTGTGTCTAGCCTGTGTCTAGCCTGTGTCTTGTCGGTGTTTAGCCTGTGTCTAGCCTGTGTCTAGCCTGTGTCTAGCCTGTGTCTAGCCTGTGTCTAGCCTGTGTCTAGCCTGTGTCTAGCCTGTGTCTAGCCTGTGTCTAGCCTGTGTCTAGCCTGTGTCTAGCCTGTGTCTAGCCTGTGTCTAGCCTGTGTCTAGCCTGTGTCTAGCCCGTGTCTAGCCTGTGTCTAGCCTGTGTCTAGCCTATGTCTAGCCTGTGTCTAGCCTGTGTCTAGCCTGTGTCTAGCCTGTGTCTAGCCTGTGTCTAGCCAGTGTCTAGCCTGTGTATAGCCTGTGTCTAGCCTGTGTCTAGCCTGCGTCTAGCCTGTGTCTAGCCTGTGTCTTGACTGTGTCTTGTCGGTGTCTAGCCGGTGTCTAGCCTGTGTCTAGCCTGTGTCTAGCCAGTGTCTAGCCTGTGTCTAGCCTTTGTCTAGCCTGGGTCAAGCCTGTGTCTAGAATGTGTCTAGCCTGTGTTTAGCCTGTGTCTAGCCTGTGTCTAGCCTGTGTCTAGCCTGTGTCTAGCCTGTGTCTAGCCTGTGTCTAGCCTGTGTCTAGCCTGTGTCTAGCCTGTGTCTAGCCTGTGTCTAGCCTGTGTCTAGCCTGTGTCTAGCCTGTGTCTAGCCTGTGTCTAGCCTGTGTCTAGCCTGTGTCTAGCCTGTGTCTAGCCTGTGTCTTGTCGGTGTCTAGCCGGTGTCTAGCCTGTGTCTAGCCTGTGTCTAGCCTGTGTCTAGAATGTGTCTAGCCTGTGTCTAGCCTGTGTCTAGCCTGTGTCTAGCCTGTGTCTAGCCAGTGTCTAGCCTGTGTCTAGCCTGTGTCTACCCTGTGTCTAGCCTGTGTCTAGCCTGTGTCTAGCCTGTGTCTAGCCTGTGTCTAGCCTATGTCTAGCCTGTGTCTAGCCTGTGCCTAGCCAGTGTGTAGCCTCTGTCTAGCCTGTGTCTATACTGTGTCTTGACGGTGTCTAGCCGGTGTCTAGCCCGTGCCTTGCCTGTGACTGGCATGTGCATAGCCTGTGCAAAGCCAGTGTCTAGCCAGTGTCTAGCCTGTGTCTAGCCTGTGTCTAGCCTGTGTCTAGCCTGTGTCTAGCCTGTGTCTAGCCTGTGTCTTGCCTGTGTCTTGTCGGTGTCTAGCCGGTGTCTAGCCTGTGTCTAGCCTGTGTCTAGCCAGTGTCTAGCCTGTGTCTAGCCTGTGTCTAGCCTGTGTCAAGCCTGTGTCTAGAATGTGTCTAGAATGTGTCTAGCCTGTGTCTAGCCTGTGTCTAGCCTGTGTCTAGCCTGTGTCTAGCCTGTGTCTAGCCTGTGTCTAGCCTGTGTCTAGCCAGTGTCTAGCCTGTGTCTAGCCTGTGTCTAGCCAGTGTCTAGCCTGTGTCTAGCCTGTGTCTAGCCTGTGTCTAGCCTGTGTCTAGCCTGTGTCTAGCCTGTGTCTAGCCTGTGTCTAGCCTGTGTCTAGCCTGTGTCTAGCCTGTGTCTAGCCTGTGCCTTGCCTGTGACTGGCATGTGCATAGCCTGTGCCTAGCCAGTGTCTAGCCTCTGTCTAGCCTGTGCCTTGCCTGAGACAGGCATGTTCATAGCGTGTGCCTAGCCAGTGTCTAGCCAGTGCCTAGCCTGTGCCTAGCCAGTGTCTAGCCTTTGTCTAGCCTGTGTCTAGCCTGTGTTTAGCCTGTGTCTAGCGTGTGTCTAGCCTGTGTCTAGCCAGTGTCTAGCCTGTGTCTAGCCTGTGTCTAGCCTGTAACTAGCCTGTGTCCAGCCTGTAACTAGCCTGTGTCTAGCCTGTGTCTAGCCTGTATCTAGGCTGTGTCTAGCCAGTGCCTAGCCTGTGTCTAGCCTGTGTCTAGCCTGTGTCTAGCCTGTGTCTAGCCTGTGTCTAGCCTGTGTCTAGCCTGTGTCTAGCCTGTGTCTAGCCTGTGTCTAGCCTGTGTCTAGCCTGTGTCTAGCCTGTGTCTAGCCTGTGTCCAGCCAGTGTCTAGCCTGTGTCTAGCCTGTGTCTAGCCTGTATCTAGCCTGTGTCTAGCCTGTGTCTAGCCTGTGTCTAGCCTGTATCTAGGCTGTGTCTAGCCTGTATCTAGGCTGTGTCTAGCCTGTGTCTAGCCTGTGTCTAGCCTGTGTCTAGCCTGTGTCTAGCCTGTGTCTAGCCTGTGTCTAGCCTGTGTCTAGCCTGTGTCTAGCCTGTGTCTAGCCTGTGTCTAGCCAGTGTCTAGCCAGTGTCTAGCCAGTGTCTAGCCAGTGTCTAGCCTGTGTCTAGCCTGTGTCTAGCCTGTGTCTAGCCTGTGTCTAGCCTGTGTCTAGCCTGTGTCTAGCCTGTGTCTAGCCTGTGTCTAGCCTGTGTCTAGCCTTTGTATAGCCAGTGTCTAGCCTGTGTCTAGCCTGTGCCTAGCCTGTGTCTAGCCTGTGCCTAGCCTGTGTCTAGCCTGTGTCTAGCCTGTGTCTAGCCTTTGTCTAGCCTGTGTCTAGCCTGTGTCTAGCCTGTGTCTAGCCTGTGTCTAGCCTGTGTTTTGCCTGTGTCTAGCCTGTGTCTAGCCTGTGTCTAGCCTGTGTCTAGCCTGTGTCTAGCCTGTGTCTAGCCTGTGTCTAGCCTGTGTCTAGCCTGTGTCTTGTCGGTGTCTAGAATGTGTCTAGCCTGTGTCTAGCCTGTGTCTTGAATGTGTCTAGCCTGTGTCTAGCCTGTGTCTAGCCTGTGTCTAGCCAGTGTCTAGCCTGTGTCTAGCCTGTGTCTAGCCTGTGTCTAGCCTGTGTCTAGCCTGTGTCTAGCCTGTGTCTAGCCTGTGTCTAGCCTGTGTCTAGCCTGCCTGTGTCTAGCCTGTGTCTAGCCTGTGTCTAGCCTGTGTCTAGCCTGTGTCTAGCCTGTGTCTAGCCTGTGTCTAGCCTGTGTCTAGCCTGTGTCTAGCCTGTGTCTAGCCTGTGTCTAGCCTGTGTCTAGCCTGTGTCTAGCCTGTGTCTAGCCTGTGTCTAGCCTGTGTCTAGCCTGTGTCTAGCCTGTGTCTAGCCTGTGTCTAGCCTGTGTCTAGCCTGTGTCTAGCCTGTGTCTAGCCTGTGTCTAGCCTGTGTCTAGCCTGTGTCTAGCCTGTGTCTAGCCTGTGTCTAGCCTGTGTCTAGCCTGTGTCTAGCCTGTGTCTAGCCTGTGTCTAGCCTGTGCCTGTGTCTAGCCTGTGTCTAGCCTGTGTCTAGCCTGTGTCTAGCCTGTGTCTAGCCTGTGTCTAGCCTGTGTCTAGCCTGTGTCTAGCCTGTGTCTAGCCTGTGTCCAGCCTGTGTCTAGCCTGTGTCTAGCCTGTGTCTAGCCTGTGTCTAGCCTGTGTCTAGCCTGTGTCTAGCCTGTGTCTAGCCTGTGTCTAGCCTGTGTCTAGCCGGTGTCTAGCCTGTGTCTAGCCTGTGTCTAGCCTGTGTCTAGCCGGTGTCTAGCCTGTGTCTAGCCGGTGTCTAGCCTGTGTCTAGCCTGTGTCTAGCCTGTGTCTAGCCTGTGTCTAGCCTGTGTCTAGCCTGTGTCTAGCCTGTGTCTAGCCTGTGTCTAGCCTGTGTCTAGCCTGTGTATGGCCTGTGTCTAGCCTGTGTCTAGCCTGTGTCTAGCCTGTGTCTAGCCTGTGTCTAGCCTGTGTCTAGCCTGTGTCTAGCCTGTGTCTAGCCTGTGTCTAGCCTGTGTCTTGTCTGTGTTTAGCCTGTGTCTAGCCTGTGTCTAGCCTGTGTCTAGCCTGTGTCTAGCCTGTGTCTAGCCTGTGTCTAGCCTGTGTCTAGCCTGTGTCTAGCCAGTGTCTAGCCTGTGTCTAGCCTGTGTCTACCCTGTGTCTAGCCTGTGTCTAGCCTGTGTCTAGCCTATGTCTAGCCTGTGTCTAGCCTGTGTCTAGCCTGTGTCTAGCCTGTGTCTAGCCAGTGTCTAGCCTGTGTATAGCCTGTGTCTAGCCTGTGTCTAGCCTGTGTCTAGCCTGTGTCTAGCCTGTGTCTTGCCTGTGTCTTGTCGGTGTCTAGCCGGTGTCTAGCCTGTGTCTAGCCTGTGTCTAGCCAGTGTCTAGCCTGTGTCTAGCCTTTGTCTAGCCTGGGTCAAGCCTGTGTCTAGAATGTGTCTAGCCTGTGTTTAGCCTGTGTCTAGCCTGTGTCTAGCCTGTGTCTAGCCTGTGTCTAGCCTGTGTCTAGCCTGTGTCTAGCCTGTGTCTAGCCTGTGTCTAGCCTGTGTCTAGCCTGTGTCTAGCCTGTGTCTAGCCTGTGTCTAGCCTGTGTCTAGCCTGTGTCTAGCCTGAGTCTAGCCTGTGTCTAGCCTGTGTCTAGCCTGTGTCTAGCCTGTGTCTTGTCGGTGTCTAGCCGGTGTCTAGCCTGTGTCTAGCCTGTGTCTAGCCTGTGTCTAGCCTGTGTCTAGCCTGTGTCTAGAATGTGTCTAGCCTGTGTCTAGCCTGTGTCTAGCCTGTGTCTAGCCTGTGTCTAGCCAGTGTCTAGCCTGTGTCTAGCCTGTGTCTACCCTGTGTCTAGCCTGTGTCTAGCCTGTGTCTAGCCTGTGTCTAGCCTGTGTCTAGCCTATGTCTAGCCTGTGTCTAGCCTGTGCCTAGCCAGTGTGTAGCCTCTGTCTAGCCTGTGTCTATACTGTGTCTTGACGGTGTCTAGCCGGTGTCTAGCCCGTGCCTTGCCTGTGACTGGCATGTGCATAGCCTGTGCAAAGCCAGTGTCTAGCCAGTGTCTAGCCTGTGTCTAGCCTGTGTCTAGCCTGTGTCTAGCCTGTGTCTAGCCTGTGTCTAGCCTGTGTCTTGCCTGTGTCTTGTCGGTGTCTAGCCGGTGTCTAGCTTGTGTCTAGCCTGTGTCTAGCCAGTGTCTAGCCTGTGTCTAGCCTGTGTCTAGCCTGTGTCAAGCCTGTGTCTAGAATGTGTCTAGAATGTGTCTAGCCTGTGTCTAGCCTGTGTCTAGCCTGTGTCTAGCCTGTGTCTAGCCTGTGTCTAGCCTGTGTCTAGCCTGTGTCTAGCCTGTGTCTAGCCTGTGTCTAGCCTGTGTCTAGCCTGTGTCTAGCCTGTGTCTAGCCTGTGTCTAGCCTGTGTCTAGCCTGTGTCTAGCCTGTGTCTAGCCTGTGTCTAGCCTGTGTCTAGCCTGTGTCTAGCCTGTGTCTAGCCTGTGTCTAGCCTGTGACTGGCATGTGCATAGCCTGTGCCTAGCCAGTGTCTAGCCTCTGTCTAGCCTGTGTCTTTCCTGAGACAGGCATGTGCATAGCGTGTGCCTAGCCAGTGTCTAGCCAGTGCCTAGCCTGTGCCTAGCCAGTGTCTAGCCTTTGTCTAGCCTGTGTCTAGCCTGTGTTTAGCCTGTGTCTAGCGTGTGTCTAGCCTGTGTCTAGCCAGTGCATAGCCTGTGTCTAGCCTGTGTCTAGCCTGTAACTAGCCTGTGTCTAGCCTGTGTCTAGACTGTGTTTAGCCTGTGTCAAGCCAGTGTCTAGCCTGTGTCTAGCCTGTGTCTAGCCTGTGTCTAGCCTGTGCCTAGCCTGTGCCTAGCCAGTGTCTAGCCTTTGTCTAGCCTGTGCATAGCCAGATTCTAGCCTGTGCCTAGCCAGTGTATAGCCTCTGTCTAGCCTGTGTATAGTCTGTGTCGTGACGGTGTCTAGCCGGTGTCTAGCCGGTGTCTAGCCTGTGCCTAGCCTGTGCCTAGCCTGTGAATAGCCTGTGCCTAGCCTGTGCCTAGCCTGTGCCTAGCCTGTGCCTAGCCAGTGCCTAGCCTGTGCCTAGCCAGTGCCTAGCCTGTGCCTGGCCTGTGCCTAGCCTGTGCCTAGCTTGTGCCTAGCCTGTGTCTAGCCTGTGTCTAGCCTGTGCCTTGCCTGTGACTGGCATGTGCATAGCCTGTGCCTAGACAGTGTCTAGCCTCTGTCTAGCCTGTGTCTAGCCTGTGTCTAGCCTGTGTCTAGCCTGTGTCTAGCCTGTGTCTAGCCTGTGTCTAGCCTGTGTCTAGCCAGTGTCTAGCCTGTGTCAGGCCTGTGTCTAGCCTGTGTCTAGCCTGTGTCTAGCCTGTTTCTAGCCTGTGTCTAGCCTGTGTCTAGCCTGTGTCTAGCCTGTGTCTAGCCTGTGTCTAGCCTGTGTCTAGCCTGTGTCTAGCCTGTGTCTAGCCTGTGCCTTGCCTGTGACTGGCATGTGCATAGCCTGTGCCTAGCCAGTGTCTAGCCTGTGCCTTGCCTGAGACAGGCATGGGCATAGCGTGTGCCTAGCCAGTGTCTAGCCAGTGCCTAGCCTGTGCCTAGCCAGTGTCTAGCCTTTGTCTAGCCTGTGTCTAGCCTGTGTTTAGCCTGTGTCTAGCGTGTGTCTAGCCAGTGTCTAGCCAGTGTCTAGCCTGTGTCTAGCCTGTGTCTAGCCTGTGTCTAGCCTGTATCTAGCCAGTGTCTAGCCTGTGTCTAGCCTGTGTCTAGCCTGTGTCTAGCCTGTGTCTAGCCTGTGTCTAGCCTGTGTCTAGCCTGTGTCTAGCCTGTGTCTAGCCTGTGTCTAGCCTGTGTCTAGCCTGTGTCTAGCCTGTGTCTAGCCTGTGTCTGGCCTGTGTCTAGCCTGTGTCTAGCCTGTGTCTAGCCTGTGTCTAGCCTGTGTCTAGCCTGTGTCTAGCCTGTGTCTAGCCTGTGTCTAGCCTGTGTCTAGCCTGTGTCTAGCCTGTGTCTAGCCTGTGTCTAGCCTGTGTCTAGCCTGTGTCTAGCCTGTGTCTAGCCTGTGTCTAGCCTGTGTCTAGCCTGTGTCTAGCCTGTGTGTAGTCTGTGTCTAGCCTGTGTCTATCCTGTGTCTAGCCTGTGCCTAGCCAGTTTCTAGCCCAAGTCTAGCCTGTGCTTAGCCAGTGTCTAGTCTGTGTCTAGCCTGTGTCTAGCCTGTGTCTAGTCTGTGTCTAGCCTGTGTCTAGCCTGTGTCTAGCCTGTGCCTAGCCAGTGTCTAGCCTGTGTCTAGCCTGTGCCTTGCCTGTGACTGGCATGTGCATAGCCTGTGCCTAGCCAGTGTCTAGCCTGTGCCTAGCCTGTGCCTTGCCTGAGACTGGCATGTGCATAGCCTGTGCCTAGCCAGTGTCTAGCCAGTGCCTAGCCTGTGCCTAGCCGGTGTCTAGCCTTTGTCTAGCCTGTGCATAGCCAGAGTCTAGCCTGTGCCTAGCCAGTGTGTAGCCTCTGTCTAGCCTGTGTCTATACTGTGTCTTGACGGTGTCTAGCCAGTGTCTAGCCCGTGCCTTGCCTGTGACTGGCATGTGCATAGCCTGTGCAAAGCCAGTGTCTAGCCTTTGTCTAGCCTGTGCCTTGCCTGAGACTGGCATGTGCATAGCGTGTGCCTTGCCAGTGTCTAGCCAGTGCCTAGCCTGTGCCTAGCCAGTGTCTAGCCTGTGTCTAGCCTGTGCCTTGCCTGAGACTGGCATGTGCATAGCGTGTGCCTAGCCAGTGTCTAGCCAGTGCCTAGCCTGTGCCTAGCCAGTGTCTAGCCTTTGTCTAGCCTGTGCATAGCCAGATTTTAGCCTGTGCCTTGCCAGTGTATAGCCTCTGTCTAGCCTGTGTATAGTCTGTGTCGTGACGGTGTCTTGCCGGTGTCTAGCCGGTGTCTAGCCTGTGCCTAGCCTGTGCCTAGCCTGTGACTAGCCTGTGCCTATCCTGTGCCTAGCCAGTGCCTAGCCAGTGCCTAGCCTGTGCCTGGCCTGTGCCTGGCCTGTGCCTGGCCTGTGCCTAGCTTGTGCCTAGCCTGTGCCTAGCCTATGCCTAGCCTGTGCCTAGCCTGTGCCTAGCCTGTGCCTAGCCAGTGTCTAGCCTGTGTCTAGCCTGTGCCATGCCTGTGACTTGCATGTGCATAGCCTGTGCCTAGCCAGTGTCTAGCCTCTGTCTAGCCTGTGCCTTGCCTGAGACAGGCATGTGCATAGCGTGTGCCTAGCCAGTGTCTAGCCAGTGCCTAGCCTGTGCCTAGCCAGTGTCTAGCCTTTGTCTAGCCTGTGCATAGCCTGTGTCTAGCCTGTGCCTAGCCAGTGTATAGCCTCTGTCTAGCCTGTGTATAGTCTGTGTCTTGACGGTGTCTAGCCGGTGACTAGCCGGTGTCTAGCCTGTGTATAGTCTGTGTCTTGACGGTGTCTAGCCGGTGACTAGCCGGTGTCTAGCCTGTGCCTAGCCTGTGCCTAGCCTGTGCCTGGCCTGTGCCTAGCCTGTGCCTAGCTTGTGCCTAGCCTGTGTCTAGCCTGTGTCTAGCCTGTGTCTAGCCTGTGTCTAGCCTGTGTCTAGCCTGTGTCTAGCCTGTGCCTAGCCTGTGTCTAGCCTTTGTCTAGCCTGTGTGTAGCCTGTGTGTAGCCTGTGTGTAGCCTGTGTCTAGCCTGTGTGTAGCCTGTGTCTAGCCTGTGTCTAGCCTGTGTCTAGCCTGTGTCTAGCCTGTGTCTAGCCTGTGTCTAGCCTGTGTCTAGCCTGTGTCTAGCCTGTGTCTAGCCTGTGTCTAGCCTGTGTCTAGCCTGTGTCTAGCCTGTGTCTAGCCTGTGTCTAGCCTGTGTCTAGCCTGTGTCTAGCCTGTGTCTAGCCTGTGTCTAGCCTGTGTCTAGCCTGTGTCTAGCCTAAGTCTAGCCTGTGTCTAGCATGTGTCTAGCATGTGCCTAGCCTCTGCCTAGCCTGTACCTAGCCAGTGCCTAGCCTGTACCTAGCCAGTACCTAGCCTGTACCTAGCCGGTGCCTAGCAAGTGTATAGCCTGTGCCTAGCCACTGTCTAGCCTGTGTCTAGCCTTGGTCTAGCCTGTGTCTAGCCTGTGTCTAGCCTGTGTCTAGCCTGTGTCTAGCCTGTGTCTAGCCTGTGTCTAGTTTGTGTCTAGCCTGTGTCTAGCCTGTGTCTAGCCTGTGTCTAGCCTGTGTCTAGCCTGTGTCTAGCCTGTGTCTAGCCTGTGTCTAGCCTGTGTCTAGCCTGTGTCTAGCCTGTGTCTAGCCTGTGTCTAGCCTGTGTCTAGCCTGTGTCTAGCCTGTGTCTAGCCTGTGTCTAGCCTGTGTCTAGCATGTGTCTAGCCTGTGTCTAGCCTGTGTCTAGCCTGTGTCTTGTCGGTGTCTAGCCCGTGTCTAGCCTGTGTCTAGCCAGTGTCTAGCCTGTGTCTAAAATGTGTCCAGCCTGTGTCTAGCCTGTGTCTAGCCTGTGTCTAGCCTGTGTCTAGCCTGTGTCTAGCCAGTGTCTAGCCTGTGTCTAGCCTGTGTCTAGCCTGTGTCTAGCCTGTGTCTAGCCTGTGTCTAGCCTGTGTCTAGCCTGTGTCTAGCCTGTGTCTAGCCTGTACCTAGCCAGTGCCTAGCCTGTACCTAGCCAGTACCTAGCCTGTACCTAGCCGGTGCCTAGCCAGTGTATAGCCTGTGCCTAGCCAGTGTCTAGCTTGTGTCTAGCCTTGGTCTAGCCTGTGTCTAGCCTGTGTCTAGCCTGTGTCTAGCCTGTGTCTAGCCTGTGTCTAGCCTGTGTCTAGCCTGTGTCTAGCCTGTGTCTAGCCTGTGTCTAGCCTGTGTCTAGAATGTGTCTAGCCTGTGTCTAGCCTGTGTCTAGCCAGTGTCTAGCCTGTGTCTAGCCTGTGTCTACCCTGTGTCTAGCCTGTGTCTACCCTGTGTCTAGCCTGTGTCTAGCCTGTGTCTAGCCTGTGTCTAGCCTGTGTCTAGCCTGTGTCTTGTCGGTGTCTAGCCGGTGTCTAGCCTGTGTCTAGCCTGTGTCTAGCCTGTGTCTAGAATGTGTCTAGCCTGTGTCTAGCCTGTGTCTAGCCAGTGTCTAGCCTGTGTCTAGCCTGTGTCTACCCTGTGTCTAGCCTGTGTCTAGCCTTTGTATAGCCAGTGTCTAGCCTGTATCTAGCCTGTGCCTAGCCTGTGTCTAGCCTGTGTCTAGCCTGTGTCTAGCCTGTGTCTAGCCTGTGTCTAGCCTGTGTCTTGTCGGTGTCTAGCCGGTGTCTAGCCTGTGTCTAGCCTGTGTCTAGAATGTGTCTAGCCTGTGTCTAGCCTGTGTCTAGCCTGTGTCTAGCCTGTGTCTACCCTGTGTCTACCCTGTGTCTAGCCTGTGTCTAGCCTGTGTCTAGCCTGTGTCTAGCCTGTGTCTAGCCTGTGTCTAGCCTGTGTCTAGCCTGTGTCTAGCCTGTGTCTAGCCTGTGTCTAGCCTGTGTCTAGCCTGTGTCTAGCCTGTGTCTAGCCTGTGTCTAGCCTGTGTCTAGCCTGTGTCTAGCCTGTGTCTAGCCTGTGTCTAGCCTGTGTCTAGCCTGTGTCTAGCCTGTGTCTAGCCTGTGTCTAGCCTGTGTCTAGCCTGTGTCTAGCCTGTGTCTAGCCTGTGTCTTGCCTGTGTCTAGCCTGTGTCTAGCCTGTGTCTAGCCTGTGTCTAGCCTGTGTCTAGCCTGTGTCTAGCCTGTGTCTAGCCTGTGTCTAGCCTGTGTCTAGCCTGTGTCTAGCCTGTGTCTAGCCTGTGTCTAGCCTGTGTCCTGTCAGTGTCTAGCCTGTGTCTAGCCTGTGTCTAGCCTGTGTCTAGCCTGTGTCTAGCCTGTGTCTAGCCTGTGTCTAGCCAGTGTCTAGCCTGTGTCTAGCCTGTGTCTAGCCTGGGTCAAACCTGTGTCTAGAATGTGTCTAGAATGTGTCTAGCCTGTGTCTAGCCTGTGTCTAGCCTGTGTCTAGCCTGTGTCTAGCCTGTGTCTAGCCTGTGTCTAGCCTGTGTCTTGCCTGTGTCTTGTCGGTGTCTAGCCTGTGTCTAGCCTGTGTCTAGCCTGTGTCTAGCCTGTGTCTAGCCTGTGTCTAGCCTGTGTCTAGCCTGTGACTGGCATGTGCAGATTCTGTGCCTAGCCAGTGTCTAGCCTCTGTCTAGCCTGTGTCTTGCCTGAGACAGGCATGTGCATAGCGTGTGCCTAGCCAGTGTCTAGCCAGTGCCTAGCCTGTGCCTAGCCAGTGTCTAGCCTTTGTCTAGCCTGTGTCTAGCCTGTGTTTAGCCTGTGTCTAGCGTGTGTCTAGCCTGTGTCTAGCCAGTGCATAGCCTGTGTCTAGCCTGTGTCTAGCCTGTGTCTAGCCTGTAACTAGCCTGTGTCTAGCCTGTGTGTAGCCTGTGTTTAGCCTGTGTCAAGCCAGTGTCTAGCCTGTGTCTAGCCTGTGTCTAGCCTGTGTCTAGCCTGTGTCTATCCTGTGTCTAGCCTGTGTCTAGCCTGTGTCTAGCCTGTGTCTAGCCAGTGTCTAGCCTGTGTCTAGCCTGTGTCTAGCCAGTGTCTAGCCTGTGTCTAGCCTGTGTCTAGCCTGTGTCTAGCCTGTGTCTAGCCTGTGCCTAGCCTGTGTCTAGCCTGTGTCTAGCCTGGGTCTAGCCTGTGTCTAGCCTGTGCCTAGCCTGTGCCTAGCCTGTGCCTAGCCTGTGTCTAGCCTGTGTCTAGCCTGTGTCTAGCCTGAGCCTTGCCTGTGACTGGCATGTGCATAGCCTGTGTCTAGCCTGTGTCTAGCCTATGTCCACCCTGTGTCTAGCCTGTGTCTAGCCTGTGTCTAGCCTGTGTCTAGCCTGTGTCTAGCCTGTGTCTAGCCTGTGTCTAGCCTGTGTCTAGCCTGTGTCTAGCCTGTGTCTAGCCTGTGTCTAGCTTGTGTCTAGCCTGTGTCTAGCCTGTGTCTAGCCTGTGTCTAGCCTGTGTCTAGCCTGTGTCTAGCCTTTGTATAGCCAGTGTCTAGCCTGTGTCTAGCCTGTGCCTAGCCTGTGTCTAGCCTGTGTCTAGCCTGTGTCTAGCCTGTGTCTAGCCTGTGTCTTGTCGGTGTCTAGCCGGTGTCTAGCCTGTGTCTAGCCTGTGTCTAGCCTGTGTCTAGAATGTGTCTAGCCTGTGTCTAGCCTGTGTCTAGCCAGTGTCTAGCCTGTGTCTACCCTGTGTCTAGCCTGTGACTAGCCAGTGTCTAGCCTGTGTCTAGCCTGTGTCTAGCCTGTGTCTAGCCTGTGTCAAGCCTGTGTCTAGCCTGTGTCTAGCCTGTGTCTAGCCTGTGTCTAGCCTGTGTCTAGCCTGTGTCTAGCCTGTGTCTAGCCTGTGTCTAGCCTGTGTCTAGCCTGTGTCTAGCCTGTGTCTAGCCTGTGTCTAGCCTGTGTCTAGCCTGTGTCTAGCCTGTGTCTAGCCTGTGTCTAGCCAGTGTCTAGCCTGTGTCTAGCCTGTGTCTAGCCTGGGTCAAGCCTGTGTCTAGAATGTGTCTAGAATGTGTCTAGCCTGTGTCTAGCCTGTGTCTAGCCTGTGTCTAGCCTGTGTCTAGCCTGTGTCTAGCCTGTGTCTAGCCTGTGTCTAGCCTGTGTCTTGTCGGTGTTTAGCCGGTGTCTAGCCTGTGTCTAGCCTGTGTCTAGCCTGTGTCTAGAATGTGTCTAGCCTGTGTCTAGCCTGTGTCTAGCCAGTGTCTAGCCTGTGTCTAGCCAGTGTCTAGCCTGTGTCTAGCCAGTGTCTAGCCTGTGTCTAGCCTGTGTCTAGCCTGGGTCAAGCCTGTGTCTAGAATGTGTCTAGCCTGTGTCTAGCCTGTGTCTAGCCTGTGTCTAGAATGTGTCTAGCCTGTGTCTAGCCTGTGTCTAGCCAGTGTCTAGCCTGTGTCTAGCCTGTGTCTAGCCTGTGTCTAGCCTGTGTCTAGCCTGTGTCTAGCCTGTGTCTAGCCTGTGTCTAGCCTGTGTCTAGCCTGTGTCTAGCCTGTGTCTAGCCTGTGTCTAGCCTGTGTCTAGCCTGTGTCTAGCCTGTGTCTAGCCTGTGTCTAGCCTGTGTCTAGCCTGTGTCTAGCCTGTGTGTAGCCTGTGTCTAGCCTGTGTCTAGCCTGTGTCTAGCCTGTGTCTAGCCTGTGTCTAGCCTGTGTCTAGCCTGTGTCTAGCCTGTGTCTAGCCTGTGTCTAGCCTGTGTCTAGCCTGTGTCTAGCCTGTGTCTTGCCTGTGTCTTGTCGGTGTCTAGCCGGTGTCTAGCTTGTGTCTAGCCTGTGTCTAGCCAGTGTCTAGCCTGTGTCTAGCCTGTGTCTAGCCTGGGTCAAGCCTGTGTCTAGAATGTGTCTAGAATGTGTCTAGCCTGTGTCTAGCCTGTGTCTAGCCTGTGTCTAGCCTGTGTCTAGCCTGTGTCTAGCCTGTGTCTAGCCTGTGTCTAGCCTGTGTCTAGCCTGTGTCTAGCCTGTGACTGGCATGTGTCTAGCCTGTGTCTAGCCTGTGACTGGCATGTGTCTAGCCTGTGTCTAGCCTGTGTCTAGCCTGTCTCTAGCCTGTGTCTAGCCTGTGTCTAGCCTGTGTCTAGCCTGTGTCTAGCCTGTGTCTAGCCTGTGTCTAGCCTGTGTCTAGCCTGTGTCTAGCCTGTGTCTAGCCTGTGTCTAGCCTGTGACTGGCATGTGCATAGTCTGTGCCTAGCCAGTGTCTAGCCTCTGTCTAGCCTGTGTCTTGCCTGAGACAGGCATGTGCATAGCGTGTGCCTAGCCAGTGTCTAGCCAGTGCCTAGCCTGTGCCTAGCCAGTGTCTAGCCTTTGCCTAGCCTGTGTCTAGCCTGTGTTTAGCCTGTGTCTAGCATGTGTCTTGCCTGTGTCTTGTCGGTGTCTAGCCTGTGTCTAGCCTGTGTCTAGCCTGTGTCTAGCCTGTGTCTAGCCTGTAACTAGCCTGTGTCTAGCCTGTGTGTAGCCTGTGTTTAGCCTGTGTCAAGCCAGTGTCTAGCCTGTGTCTAGCCTGTGTCTAGCCTGTGTCAAGCCAGTGTCTAGCCTGTGTCTAGCCTGTGTCTAGCCTGTGTCAAGCCAGTGTCTAGCCTGTGTCTAGCCTGTGTCTAGCCTGTGTCTAGCCTGTGTCTAGCCTGTGTCTAGCCTGTGTCTAGCCAGTGTCTAGCCTGTGTCTAGCCTGTGTCTAGCCTGTGTCTAGCCTGTGTCTAGCCTGTGTCTAGCCTGTGTCTAGCCTGTGTCTAGCCTGTGTCTAGCCTGTGTCTAGCCTGTGTCTAGCCTGTGTCTAGCCTGTGTCTAGCCTGTGTCTAGCCTGGGTCTAGCCTGTGTCTAGCCTGTGCCTAGCCTGTGCCTAGCCTGTGCCTAGCCTGTGTCTAGCCTGTGTCTAGCCTGAGCCTTGCCTGTGACTGGCATGTGCATAGCCTGTGTCTAGCCTGTGTCTAGCCTGTGTCTAGCCTGTGTCTAGCCTGTGTCTAGCCTGTGTCTAGCCTGTGTCTAGCCTGTGTCTAGCCTGTGTCTAGCCTGTGTCTAGCCTGTGTCTAGCCTGTGTCTAGCCTGTGTCTAGCCTGTGTCTAGCCTGTGTCTAGCCTGTGTCTAGCCTGTGTCTAGCCTGTGTCTAGCCTGTGTCTAGCCTGTGTCTAGCCTGTGTCTAGCCTGTGTCTAGCCTGTGTCTAGCCTGTGTCTAGCCTGTGTCTAGCCTGTGTCTAGCCTGTGTCTAGCCTGTGTCTAGCCTGTGTCTAGCCTGTGTCTAGCCTGTGTCTAGCCTGTGTCTAGCCTGTGTCTAGCCTGTGTCTAGCCTGTGTCTAGCCTGTGTCTAGCCTGTGTCTGGCCTGTGTCTAGCCTTTGTCTAGCCTGTGTCTAGCCTGTGTCTAGCATGTGTCTAGCATGTGTCTAGCCGGTATCTAGCCTGTGTCTTGTCGGTGTCTAGCCCGTGTCTAGCCTGTGTCTAGCCTGTGTCTAGCCTGTGTCTAGAATGTGTCTAGCCTGTGTCTAGCCTGTGTCTAGCCTGTGTCTAGCCTGTGTCTAGCCTGTGTCTAGCCAGTGTCTAGCCTGTGTCTAGCCTGTGTCTACCCTGTGTCTAGCCTGTGTCTAGCCTGTGTCTACCCTGAGTCTAGCCTGTGTCTAGCCTGTGTCTAGCCTGTATCTAGCCTGTGTCTAGCCTGTGTCTAGCCTGTGTCTAGCCTGTGTCTAGCCTGTGTCTAGCCTGTGTCTAGCCTGTGTCTAGCCTGTGTCTAGCCTGTACCTAGCCAGTGTCTAGCCTGTACCTAGCCAGTGCCTAGCCTGTACCTAGCCAATACCTAGCCTGTACCTAGCCGGTGCCTAGCCAGTGTATAGCCTGTGCCTAGCCAGTGTCTAGCCTGTGTCTAGCCTTGGTCTAGCCTGTGTCAAGCCTGTGTCTAGCCTGTGTCTAGCCTGTGTCTAGCCTGTGTCTAGCCTGTGTCTAGCCTGTGTCTAGCCTGTGTCTAGCCTGTTTCTAGCCTGTGTCTAGCCTGTGTCTAGCCTGTGTCTAGCCTGTGTCTAGCCTTTGTATAGCCTGTGTCTAGCCTGTGTCTAGCCTGTGCCTAGCCTGTGTCTAGCCTGTGTCTAGCCTGTGTCTTGTCGGTGTCTAGCCGGTGTCTAGCCTGTGTCTAGCCTGTGTCTAGCCTGTGTCTAGCCTGTGTCTAGAATGTGTCTAGCCTGTGTCTAGCCTGTGTCTAGCCTGTGTCTAGCCTGTGTCTAGCCTGTGTCTAGCCTGTGTCTAGCCTGTGTCTAGCCTGTGTCTAGCCTGTGTCTAGCCTGTGTCTAGCCTGTGTCTAGCCTGTATCTAGCCTGTGTCTAGCCTGTGTCTAGCCTGTGTCTAGCCTGTGTCTAGCCTGTGTCTAGCCTGCGTCTAGCCTGTGTCTAGCATGTGTCTTGCCTGTGTCTTGTCGGTGTCTAGCCGGTGTCTAGCCTGTGTCTAGCCTGTGTCTAGCCTGTGTGTAGTCAGTGTCTAGCCTGTGTCTAGCCTGTGTCTAGCCTGTGTCTAGCCTGGGTCAAGCCTGTGTCTAGAATGTGTCTAGAATGTGTCTAGCCTGTGTCTAGCCTGTGTCTAGCCTGTGTCTAGCCTGTGTCTAGCCTGTGTCTAGCCTGTGTCTAGCCTGTGTCTAGCCTGTGTCTAGCCTGTGTCTAGCCTGTGTCTAGCTAGTGTCTAGCCTGTGTCTAGCCTGTGTCTAGCCTGTGTCTAGCCTGTGTCTAGCCTGTGTCTAGCCTGTGTCTAGCCTGTGTCTAGCCTGTGTCTAGCCTGTGTCTAGCCTGTGTCTAGCCTGTGTCAAGCCTGTGTCTAGCCTGTGTCTAGCCTGTGTCTAGCCTGTGTCTAGCCTGTGTCTAGCCTGTGTCTAGCCTGTGTCTAGCCTGTGTCTAGCCTGTGTTTAGCCTGTGTCTAGCCTGTGTCTAGCCTGTGTCTAGCCTGTGTCTAGCCTGTGTCTAGCCTGTGTCTAGCCTGTGTCTAGCCTGTGTCTAGCCTGTGTCTAGCCTGTGTCTAGCCTGTGTCTAGCCTGTGTCTAGCCTGTGTCTAGCCTGTGTCTAGCCTGTATCTAGCCTGTGTCTAGCCTGTGTCTAGCCTGTGTCTAGCCTGTGTCTAGCTTGTGTCTAGCCTGTGTCTAGCCTGTGTCTAGAATGTGTCTAGCCTGTGTCTACCCTGAGATTAGCCTGTGTCTAGCCTGTGTCTAGCCAGTGTCTAGCCTGTGTCTAGCCTGAGACTAGCCTGTGTCTAGCCCGTGTCTACCCTGTGTTTAGCCTGTGTCTAGCCTGTGTCTAGCCAGTTTCTAGCCTGTGTCTAGCCTGTGTCTACCCTGTGTTTAGCCTGTGTCTAGCCTGTTTCTAGCCTGTGTCTAGCCTGTGTCTATCCTGTGTCTAGCCTGTGTCTAGCCTGTGTCTAGCCTGTGTCTAGCCTATGTCTAGCCTGTGTCTTGCCTGTGTCTTGTCGGTGTCTAGCCGGTGTCGAGCCTGTGTCTAGCCTGTGTCTAGCCTGTGTCTAGCCTGTGTCTAGCCAGTGTCTAGCCTCTGTCTAGCCTGTGCCTTGCCTGAGACAGGCATGTGCATAGCGTGTGCCTAGCCAGTGTCTAGCCAGTGCCTAGCCTGTGCCTAGCCAGTGTCTAGCCTTTGTCTAGCCTGTGTCTAGCCTGTGTTTAGCCTGTGTCTAGCCTGTGTCTAGCCTGTGTCTAGCCTGTGTTTAGCCTGTGTCTAGCCTGTGTCTAGCCTGTGTCTAGCCTGTGTCTAGCCAGTGTCCAGCCTGTGTCTGGCCTGTGTCTAGCCTGTAACTAGCCTGTGTCTAGCCTGTGTCTAGCCTGTGTTTAGCCTGTGTCAAGCCAGTGTCTAGCCTGTGTCTAGCCTGTGTCTAGCCTGTGTCTAGCCTGTGTCTAGCCTGTGTCTAGCCAGTGTCTAGCCTGTGTCTAGCCTGTGTCTAGCCTGTATCTAGCCTGTGTCTAGCCTGTGTCTTGCCTGTGTCTAGCCTGTATCTAGCCTGTGTCTAGCCTGTGTCTAGCCTGTGTCTAGCCTGTGTCTAGCCTGTGTCTAGCCTGTATATAGCCTGTGTCTAGCCTTGGTCTAGCCTGTGTCTAGCCTGTGCCTTGCCTGAGACAGGCATGTGCATAGCGTGTGCCTAGCCTTTGTCTAGCCAGTGCCTAGCCTGTGCCTAGCCAGTGTCTAGCCTTTGTCTAGCCTGTGCCTAGCCAGTGTCTAGCCTTTGTCTAGCCTGTGCATAGCCTGTGTCTAGCCTGTGCCTACCCAGTGTATAGCCTCTGTCTAGCCTGTGTATAGTCTGTGTCTTGACGGTGTCTAGCCGGTGACTAGCCGGTGTCTAGCCTGTGCCTAGCTTGTGCCTAGCCTGTGCCTGGCCTATGCCTAGCCTGTGTCTAGCCTGTGTCTAGCCTGTGTCTAGCCTGTGTCTAGCCTGTGTGTAGCCTGTGTCTAGCCTGTGTCTAGCCTGTGTCTAGCCTGTGTCTAGCCTGTGTCTAGCCTGTGTCTAGCCTGTGTCTAGCCTGTGTCTAGCCAGTGTCTAGCCTGTGTCTAGCCTGTGTCTAGCCTGTATCTAGCCTGTGTCTAGCCTGTGTCTAGCCTGTGTCTAGCCTGTGTCTAGCCTGAGTCTAGCCTGAGTCTAGCCTGTGTCTAGCATGTGTCTAGCATGTGCCTAGCCTCTGCCTAGCCTGTACGTAGCCAGTGCCTAACCTGTACTTAGCCAGTACCTAACCTGTACTTAGCCAGTGCCTAGCCAGTATATAGCCTGTGCCTAGCCTGTGTCTAGCCTGTGTCTAGCCTTGGTCTAGCCTGTGTCTAGCCTGTGTCTAGCCTGTGTCTAGCCTGTGTCTAGCCTGTGTCTAGCCTGTGTCTAGCCTGTGTCTAGCCTGTGTCTAGCCTGTGTCTAGCCTGTGTCTAGCCTTTGTATAGCCAGTGTCTAGCCTGTGTCTAGCCTGTGCCTAGCCTGTGTCTAGCCTGTGTCTAGCCTGTGTCTAGCCTGTGTCTAGCCTGTGTCTAGCCTGTGTCTAGCCTGTATCTAGCCTGTGTCTAGCCTGTGTCTAGCCTGTGTCTAGCCTGTGTCTAGCCAGTGTCTAGCCAGTATCTAGCCTGTGTCTAGCCTGTGTCTAGCCTGTGTCTAGCCTGTATCTAGCCTGTGTCTAGCCTGTGTCTAGCCTGTGTCTAGACTGTGTCTAGCCTGAGTCTAGCCTGAGTCTAGCCTGTGTCTAGCATGTGTCTAGCATGTGCCTAGCCTCTGCCTAGCCTGTACGTAGCCAGTGCCTAGCCTGTACTTAGCCAGTACCTAACCTGTACTTAGCCAGTGCCTAGCCAGTGTATAGCCTGTGTCTAGCCTGTATCTAGCCTTGGTCTAGCCTGTGTCTAGCCTGTGTCTAGCCTGTGTCTAGCCTGTGTCTAGCCTGTGTCTAGCCTGTGTCTAGCCTGTGTCCAGCCTTTGTATAGCCAGTGTCTAGCCTGTGTCTAGCCTGTGCCTAGCCTGTGTCTAGCCTGTGTCTAGCCTGTGTCTAGCCTGTGTCTAGCCTGTGTCTAGCCTGTGTCTAGCCTGTATCTAGCCTGTGTCTAGCCTGTGTCTAGCCTGTGTCTAGCCTGTGTCTAGCCTGTGTCTAGCCTGTGTCTAGCCTGTGTCTAGCCTGTGTCTAGCCTGTGTCTAGCCTGTGTCTAGCCTGTGTCTAGCCTGTGTCTAGCCGGTGTCTAGCCGGTGTCTAGCCTGTGTCTAGCCTGTGTCTAGAATGTGTCTTGCCTGTGTCTAGCCTGTGTCTAGCCTGTGTCTAGCCTGTGTCTAGCCTGTGTCTAGCCAGTGTCTAGCCTGTGTCTAGCCTGTGTCTACCCTGTGTCTACCCTGTGTCTAGCCTGTGTCTGGCCTGTGTCTAGCCTGTGTCTAGCCTGTGTCTAGCCTGTGTCTAGCCTGTGTCAAGCCTGTGTCTAGCCTGTGTCTTGCCTGTGTCTAGCCTGTGTCTAGCCTGTGTCTAGCCTGTGTCTAGCCTGTGTCTAGCCTGGGTCAAGCCTGTGTCTAGAATGTGTCTAGAATGTGTTTAGCCTGTGTCTTGCCGGTGTCTAGCCTGTGTCTAGCCTGTGTCTAGCCTGTGTCTAGCCTGTGTCTAGCCTGTGTCTAGCCAGTGTCTAGCCTGTGTCTAGCCTGTGTCTAGCCTGTGTCTAGCCTGTGTCTAGCCTGTGTCTAGCCTGTGTCTAGCCTGTGTCTAGCCTGTGTCTAGCCTGTGTCTAGCCTGTGTCTAGCCTGTGTCTAGCCTGTGTCTAGCCTGTGTCTAGCCTGTGTCTATCCTGTGTCTAGCCTGTGTCTAGCCTGTGTCTAGCCTGTGTCTAGCCTGTGTCTAGCCTGTGTCTAGCCTGTGTCTAGCCTGTGTCTAGCCTGTGTCTAGCCTGTGTCTAGCCTGTGTCTAGCCTGTGTCTAGCCTGTGTCTAGCCTGTGTCTAGCCTGTGTCTATCCTGTGTCTAGCCTGTGTCTAGCCTGTGTCTAGCCTGTGTCTAGCCTGTGTCTAGCCTGTGTCTAGCCTGTGTCTAGCCTGTGTCTAGCCTGTGTCTAGCCTGGGTCAAGCCTGTGTCTAGAATGTGTCTAGAATGTGTCTAGCCTGTGTCTAGCCGGTGTCTAGCCTGTGTCTAGCCTGTGTCTAGCCTGTGTCTAGCCTGTGTCTAGCCTGTGTCTAGCCTGTGTCTAGCCAGTGTCTAGCCTATGTCTAGCCTGTGTCTAGCCTGTGTCAAGCCAGTGTCTAGCCTGTGTCTAGCCTGTGTCTAGCCTGTGTCTAGCCTGTGTCTAGCCTGTGTCTAGCCTGTGTCTAGCCTGTGTCTAGCCTGTGTCTAGCCTGTGTCTAGCCTGTGTCTAGCCTGTGTCTAGCCTGTGTCTAGCCTGTGCCTAGCCTGTGCCTAGCCTGTGCCTAGCCTGTGCCTAGCCTGTGCCTAGCCTGTGCCTAGCCAGTGCCTAGCCTGTGCCTGGCCTGTGCCTAGCCTGTGCCTAGCTTGCGCCTAGCCTGTGCCTAGCCTGTGCCTAGCCTGTGCCTAGCCTGTGCCTAGCCTGTGCCTAGCCTGTGCCTAGCCTGTGCCTAGCCTGTGCCTAGCCTGTGCCTAGCCTGTGCCTAGCCTGTGCCTAGCCTGTACCTAGCCTGTGTCTAGCCTGTGCCTAGCCTGTGCCTGTGCCAGTGTCTAGCCTTTGTCTAGCCTGTGCATAGCCTGTGTCTAGCCTGTTCCTAGCCAGTGTATAGCTTCTGTCTAGCCGGTGACTAGCCGGTGTCTAGCCTGTGCCTAGCCTGTGCCTGGCCTGTGCCTAGCCTATGCCTAGCTTGTGCCTAGCCAGTGTATAGCCTGTGCCTAGCCAGTGTCTAGCCTGTGTCTAGCCTGTGTCTAGCCTGTGTCTAGCCTGTGTCTAGCCTGTTTCTAGCCTGTGTCTAGCCTGTATCTAGCCTGTGCCTAGCCAGTTTCTAGCCTAAGTCTAGCCTGTGCTAAGCCAGTGTCTAGTCTGTGCCAAGCCAGTGTCTACCCTGTGCCTAGCCAGTGTCTAGCCTGTGTCTAGCCTGTGCCTAGCCAGTGTCTAGCCTGTGCCTAGCCAGTGTCTAGCCTGTGCCTAGCCAGTGTCTAGCCTGTGCCTAGCCAGTGTCTAGCCTGTGCCCAGCCAGTGTCTAGCCTGTGTCTAGCCTGTGTCTAGCCAGTTTCTATCCTGTGTCTAGCCTGTGCTTAGCCAGTGTCTAGTCTGTGCCAAGCCAGTGTCTAGCCTGTGTCTAGCCTTTGCCTTGCCTGTGACTGTTAATGCATAGCCTGTGCCTAGCCAGTGTCTAGCCAGTGCATAGCCTGTACCTAGCCAGTACCTAGCCTGTACCTAGCCAGTGCCTAGCCTGTACATAGTCATTGTCTAGCCTGTGCTAAGCCAGTGTCTAGCCTGTGCCTAGCCAGTGTCTAGCCTGTGCCCAGTCAGTGTCTTGCCTGTGTCTAGCCTGTGCCTAGCCAGTTTTTAGCCTGTGCTTAGCCAGTGTCTAGTCTGTGCCAAGCCAGTGTTTAGCCTGTGTCTAGCCTGTGTCTCGCCTGTGCCTTGCCTGTGACTGGAATGTGCATAGCCTGTGCCTAGCCAGTGTCTAGCCAGTGCCTAGCCTAAGCCTAGCCAGTGTCTAGCCTTTGTCTAGCCTGTGCATAGCCAGATTCTAGCCTGTGCCTAGCCAGTGTATAGCCTCTGTCTAGCCTGTGTATAGTCTGTGTCTTGACGGTGTCTAGCCAGTGTCTAGCCTGTGCCTAGTCTGTGGCTAGCCTGTGCCTAGCCTGAGGCTAGCCTGTGCCTAGCCTGTGGCTAGCCTGTGCCTAGCCTGTGGCTAGCCTGTGCGTAGCCTGTGCCTAGCCTGTGGCTAGCCTGTGCCTAGCCTGTGGCTAGCCTGTGCCTAGCTTGTGTCTAGCCTGTGTCTAGCCTGTGTCTAGCCTGTGTCTAGCCTGTGTCTAGCCAGTGTCTAGCCTGTGTCTAGCCTGTGCCTAGCCTGTCTAGCCTGTGTCTAGCCTGTGTTTAGAATGTGTCTAGTTTGTGTCTAGCCTGGGCCTAGCCTGTGCCTAGCCTGTGCGTAGCCTGTGCCTAGCCTGTGCCTTGCCTGTGGCTAGCCTTTGCCTAGCCTGTGCCTAGCCTGTGCCTAGCTTGTGCCTAGCTTGTGTCTAGCCTGTGTCTAGCCTGTGTCTAGCCTGTGTCTAGCCAGTGTCTAGCCTGTGTCTAGGCTGTGTCTACCCTGTGTCTAGCCTGTGTCTAGCCTGTGTCTAGCCTGTGTCTAGCCTGTGTCTAGCCTGTGTCTAGCCTGTGTCTAGCCTGTGCCTAGCCTGTGCCCAGCCTGTGCCTGGCCTCTGCCTAGCCTGTGCCTAGCTTGTGTCTAGCCTGTGTCTAGCCTGTGTCTAGCCTGTGTCTAGCCTGTGTCAAGCCTGTGTCTAGCCTGTGTCTAGCCTGTGTCTAGCCAGTGTCTAGCCTGTGTCTAGCCTGTGTCTAGCGTGTGTCTAGCCTGTGTCTAGCCTGTGTCTAGCCAGTGTCTAGCCTGTGTCTAGCCAGTGTCTACCGTGTGTCTAGCCTGTGTCTAACCAGTGTCTACCCTGTGTCTAGACTGTGTCTAGCCTGTGTCTAGCCTGTGTCTAGCCTGTGTCTAGCCTGTGTCTAGCCTGTGCCTAGCCAGTTTCTAGGCCAAGTCTAGCCTGTGCTAAGCCAGTGTCTAGTCTGTGCCAAGCCAGTGTCTAGCCTGTGCCTAGCCAGTGTCTAGCCTGTGTCTAGCCTGTGCCTTGCCTGTGACTGGCATGTGCATAGCCTGTGCCTAGCCAGTGTCTAGCCTGTGTCTAGCCTGTGCCTTGCCTGAGACTGGCATGTGCATAGCGTGTGCCTAGCCAGTGTCTAGCCAGTGCCTAGCCTGTGCCTAGCCAGTGTCTAGCCTTTGTCTAGCCTGTGCATAGCTAGAGTCTAGCCTGTGCCTAGCCATTGTGTAGACTCTGTCTAGCCTGTGTCTATACTGTGTCTTGACGGTGTCTATCCGGTGTCTAGCCCGTGCCTTGCCTGTGACTGGCATGTGCATAGCCTGTGCATAGCCAGTGTCTAGCCTTTGTCTAGCCTGTGCCTTGCCTGAGACTGGCATGTGCCTAGCCTGTGCCTAGCCAGTGTCTAGCCTGTGTCTAGCCTGTGCCTTGCCTGAGACTGGCATGTGCCTAACCTGTGTCTAGCCTGTGTCTAGCCTGTGTCTAGCCAGTGTCTAGCGAGTGCCTAGCCTGTGCCTAGCCAGTGTCTAGCCTTTGTCTAGCCTGTGCATAGCCAGATTCTAGCCTGTGCCTAGGCAGTGTATAGCCTCTGTCTAGCCTGTGTATAGTCTGTGTCGTGACGGTGTCTAGCCGGTGTCTAGCCGGTGTCTAGCCGGTGTCTAGCCTGTTCCTAGCCTGTGCCTAGCCTGTGCCTAGCCTGTGCCTGTGCCAGTGTCTAGCCTTTGTCTAGCCTGTGCATAGCCTGTGTCTAGCCTGTGCCTAGCCAGTGTATAGCTTTTGTCTAGCCGGTGACTAGCCGGTGTCTAGCCTGTGCCTAGCCTGTGCCTGGCCTGTGCCTAGCCTATGCCTAGCTTGTGCCTAGCCTATGCCTAGCCTGTGTCTAGCCTGTGTCTAGCCTGTGTCTAGCCTGTGTCTAGCCTGTGTCTAGCCTGTGTCTAGCCTGTGTCTAGCCTGTGTCTAGCCTGTGTCTAGCCTGTGTCTAGCCTGTGTCTAGCCTGTGTCTAGCCTGTGTTTAGCCTGTGTCTAGCCTGTGTCTAGCCTGTGTCTAGCCTGTGTCTAGCCTGTGTCTAGCCTGTGTCTAGCCTGTGTCTAGCCTGTGTCTAGCCCGTGTCTAGCCTGTGTCTACCCCGTGTCTAGCCAGTGTCTAGCCTGTGTCTAGCCTGTGTCTAGCCTGTGTCTAGCCTGTGTCTAGCCTGTGTCTAGCCTGTGTTTAGCCTGTGTCTAGCCTGTGTCTAGCCTGTGTCTAGCCTGTGTCTAGCCTGTGTCTAGCCTGAGTCTAGCCTGTGTCTAGCATGTGTCTAGCATGTGCCTAGCCTCTGCCTAGCCTGTACCTAGCCAGTGCCTAGCCTGTACCTAGCCAGTACCTAGCCTGTACCTAGCCAGTGCCTAGCCTGTACATAGCCAGTACCTAGCCAGTACCTAGCCTGTACCTAGCCAGTGCCTAGCCAGTGTATAGCCTGTGCCTAGCCAGTGTCTAGCCTGTGCCTAGCCAGTGTCTAGCCTGTGTCTAGCCTGTGTCTAGCCTGTGTCTAGCCTGTGTCTAGCCTGTGTCTAGCCTGTGTCTAGCCTGTGTCTACCCTGTGTCTAGCCTGTGTCTAGCCTGTGCTTAGCCAGTGTCTAGTCTGTGCAAAGCCAGTGTCTAGCCTGTGCCTAGCCAGTGTCTAGCCTGTGTCTAGCCTGTGCCTTGCCTGAGACTGGCATGTGCATAGCGTGTGCCTAGCCAGTGTCTAGCCAGTACCTAGCCTGTGCCTAGCCAGTGTCTAGCCTTTGTCTAGCCTGTGCATAGCCAGAGTCTAGCCTGTGCCTAGCCAGTGTGTAGCCTCTGTCTAGCATGTGTCTAGTCTGTGTCTTGACGGTGTCTAGCCGGTGTCTAGCCTGTGTCTAGCCAGTGTCTAGCCTGTGTCTAACCTGTGTTTAGAATGTGTCTAGTTTGTGTCTAGCCTGGGTCTAGCCTGTGTCTAGCCTGTGTCTAGCCTGTGTCTAGCCTGTGTCTAGCCTGTGTCTAGCCTGTGTCTAGCCTGTGTCTAGCCTGTGTCTAGCCTTTGTCTAGCCTGTGTCTAGCCTGTGTCCAGCATGTGCCTAGCCTCTGCCTAGCCTGTACCTAGCCAGTGCCTAGCCTGTACCTAGCCAGTACCTAGCCGGTACCTAGCCAGTGCCTAGCCTGTACATAGCCATTGTCTAGTCTGTGCCTAGACAGTGTCTATCCTGTGCCTAGCCAGTGTCTAGCCTGTGTCTAGCCTTTGTCTAGCCTGTGTCTAGCCTGTGCCTAGCCAGTTTCTAGCCTGTGTCTAGCCTGTGCTTAGCCAGTGTCTAGTCTGTGCCAAGCCAGTGTCTAGCCTGTGTCCAGCCTGTGTAGCCTGTGCCTTGCCTGTGACTGGCATGTGCCTAGCCTGTACCTAGCCAGTGCCTAGCCTGTAACTAGCCAGTACCTAGCCTGTACCTAGCCAGTACTTAGCCTGTACCTAGCCAGTGCCTAGCCTGTACCTAGCCAGTGCCTAGCCTGTACAAAGCCATCGTCTAGCCTGTGCCTACCCATTGTCTAGCCTGTGCCTAGCCGGTGTCTAGCCTGTGCCTAGCCTGTGTCTAGCCTGTGCCTAGCCTGTGGCTAGCCTGTGCCTAGCCTGTGGCTAGCCTGTGCCTAGCCTGTGGCTAGCCTGTGCCTAGCCTGTGCCTAGCTTGTGCCTAGCTTGTGTCTAGCTTGTGTCTAGCCTGTGTCTAGCCTGTGTCTAGCCTGTGTCTAGCCTGTGTCTAGCCTGTGTCTAGCCTGTGTCTAGCCTGTGTCTAGCCTGTGTCTAGCCTGTGTCTAGCCAGTGTCTAGCCTGTGTCTAGCCTGTGCCTAGCCTGTCTAGCCTGTGTCTAGCCTGTGTTTAGAATGTGTCTAGTTTGTGTCTAGCCTGTGCCTAGCCTGTGCCTAGCCTGTGCCTAGCCTGTGCCTAGCCTGTGCCTAGCCTGTGCCTAGCCTGTGCCTAGCCTGTGCCTTGCCTGTGGCTAGCCTTTGCCTAGCCTGTGCCTAGCTTGTGCCTAGCTTGTGCCTAGCTTGTGTCTAGCCTGTGTCTAGCCTGTGTCTAGCCTGTGTCTAGCCTGTGTCTAGCCTGTGTCTAGCTAGTGTCTAGCCTGTGTCTAGCCTGTGTCTAGCCTGTGTCTAGCCTGTGTCTAGCCTGTGTCTAGCCTGTGTCTAGCCTGTGTCTAGCCTGTGTCTAGCCAGTGTCTAGCCTGTGTCTAGCCTGTGTCTAGCCTGTGTCTAGCCTGTGCCTAGCCTGTGCCTAGCATGTGCCTAGCCTGTGCCTAGCCTGTGCCTAGCCTGTGCCTAGCCTGTGCCTAGCCTGTGCCTAGCCTGTGCCTAGCCTGTGCCTAGCCTGTGCCTAGCCTGTGCCTAGCCTATGCCTAGCCTGTGTTTAGCCTGTGTTTAGCCTGTGTCTAGCCTGTGTTTAGACTGTGTCTAGCCTGTGTCTAGACTGAGTCTAGCCTGTGTCTAGCCTGTGTCTAGCCTGTGTCTAGCCTGTGTCTAGCCTGTGTCTAGCCTGTGTCTAGCCTGTGTCTATCCTTTGTCTAGCCTGTGTCTAGCCAGTGTCTACCCTGTGTCTAGCCTGTGTCTAGCCAGTGTCTACCCTGTGTCTAGACTGTGTCTAGCCTGTGTCTAGCCTGTGTCTAGCCTGTGTCTAGCCTGTGTCTAGCCTGTGTCTAGCCTGTGTCTAGCCTGTGTCTAGCCTGTGCCTAGCCAGTTTCTAGCCTAAGTCTAGCCTGTGCTAAGCCAGTGTCTAGTCTGTGCCAAGCCAGTGTCTAGCCTGTGTCTAGCCTGTGTCTAGCCTGTGTCTAGCCTGTGTCTAGCCTGTGTCTATCCTTTGTCTAGCCTGTGTCTAGCCTGTGTCTATCCTTTGTCTAGCCTGTGTCTAGCCAGTGTCTACCCTGTGTCTAGCCTGTGTCTAGCCAGTGTCTACCCTGTGTCTAGACTGTGTCTAGCCTGTGTCTAGCCTGTGTCTAGCCTGTGTCTAGCCTGTGTCTAGCCTGTGTCTATCCTTTGTCTAGCCTGTGTCTAGCCAGTGTCTACCCTGTGTCTAGCCTGTGTCTAGCCAGTGTCTACCCTGTGTCTAGACTGTGTCTAGCCTGTGTCTAGCCTGTGTCTAGCCTGTGTCTAGCCTGTGTCTAGCCTGTGTCTAGCCTGTGTCTAGCCTGTGTCTAGCCTGTGTCTAGCCTGTGTCTAGCCAGTGTCTAGCCTGTGTCTAGCCTGTGCCTAGCCTGTCTAGCCTGTGTCTAGCCTGTGTTTAGAATGTGTCTAGTTTGTGTCTAGCCTGTGCCTAGCCTGTGCCTAGCCTGTGCCTAGCCTGTGCCTAGCCTGTGCCTTGCCTGTGGCTAGCCTTTGCCTAGCCTGTGCCTAGCTTGTGCCTAGCTTGTGCCTAGCTTGTGTCTAGCCTGTGTCTAGCCTGTGTCTAGCCTGTGTCTAGCCTGTGTCTAGCCTGTGTCTAGCCTGTGTCTAGCTAGTGTCTAGCCTGTGTCTAGCCTGCCTGTGTCTAGCCTGTGTCTAGCCTGTGTCTAGCCTGTGTCTAGCCTGTGTCTAGCCAGTGTCTAGCCTGTGTCTAGCCTGTGTCTAGCCTGTGTCTAGCCTGTGCCTAGCCTGTGCCTAGCATGTGCCCAGCTAGCCTGTGCCTAGCCTGTGCCTAGCCTGTGCCTAGCCTGTGCCTAGCCTGTGCCTAGCCTGTGCCTAGCCTGTGCCTAGCCTGTGCCTAGCCATATGCCTAGCCTGTGTTTAGCCTGTGTCTAGCCTGTGTTTAGACTGTGTCTAGCCTGTGTCTAGCCTGTGTCTAGACTGAGTCTAGCCTGTGTCTAGCCTGTGTCTAGCCTGTGTCTAGCCTGTGTCTAGCCTGTGTCTAGCCTGTGTCTAGCCTGTGTCTAGCCTGTGTCTAGCCTGTGTCTATCCTTTGTCTAGCCTGTGTCTAGCCAGTGTCTACCCTGTGTCTAGCCTGTGTCTAGCCAGTGTCTACCCTGTGTCTAGACTGTGTCTAGCCTGTGTCTAGCCTGTGTCTAGCCTGTGTCTAGCCTGTGTCTAGCCTGTGTCTAGCCTGTGTCTAGCCTGTGTCTAGCCTGTGTCTAGCCTGTGTCTAGCCTGTGCCTAGCCAGTTTCTAGCCTAAGTCTAGCCTGTGCTAAGCCAGTGTCTAGTCTGTGCCAAGCCAGTGTCTAGCCTGTGTCTAGGCAGTGTCTAGCCTGTGTCTAGCCTGTGCCTTGCCTGAGACTGGCATGTGCATAGCGTGTGCCTAGTCAGTGTCTAGCCAGTGCCTAGCCTGTGCCTAGCCAGTGTCTAGCCTGTGTCTAGCCTGTGTCTAGCCTGTGTCTAGCCTGTGCATAGCTAGAGTCTAGCCTGTGCCTAGCCAGTTTCTAGCCTAAGTCTAGCCTGTGCTAAGCCAGTGTCTAGTCTGTGCCAAGCCAGTGTCTAGCCTGTGTCTAGGCAGTGTGTAGCCTCTGTCTAGCCTGTGTCTATACTGTGTCTTGACGGTGTCTATCCGGTGTCTAGCCCATGCCTTGCCTGAGACTGGCATGTGCATAGCGTGTGCCTTGTCAGTGTCTAGCCAGTGCCTAGCCTGTGCCTAGCCAGTGTCTAGCCTGTGTCTAGCCTGTGCCTTGCCTGAGACTGGCATGTACATAGCGTGTGCCTAGCCAGTGTCTAGCCAGTGCCTAGCCTGTGCCTAGCCAGTGTCTAGCCTTTGTCTAGCCTGTGCATAGCCAGATTCTAGCCTGTGCCTAGCTAGTGTATAGCCTCTTTCTAGGCTGTGTATAGTCTGTATCGTGACGGTGTCTAGCCGGTGTCTAGCCGGTGTCTAGCCGGTGTCTAGCCGGTGTCTAGCCGGTGTCTAGCCGGTGTCTAGCCGGTGTCTAGTCGGTGTCTAGCCGGTGTCTAGCCGGTGTCTAGCCTGTGTCTAGCCGGTGTCTAGCCTGTGCCTAGCCTGTGCCTAGCCTGTGCCTAGCCTGTGCCTAGCCTGTGCCTAGCCTGTGCCTAGCCTGTGCCTAGCCTGTGCCTAGCCTGTGCCTAGCCTGTGCCTAGCCTGTGCCTGGCCTGTGCCTAGCCTGTGCCTAGCTTGTGCCTAGCCTGTGCCTAGCCTATGTCTAGCCTGAGTCTAGCCTGTGTCTAGCCTGTGTCTAGCCTGTGTCTAGCCTGTGTCCAGCCTGTGTCTAGCCTGTGTCTATTCTGTGTCTAGCCAGTGTCTAGCCAGTGTCTAGCCTGTGTCTATCCAGTGTCTAGCCTGTGTCTAGCCTGTGTCTAGCCTGTGTCTAGCCTGTGTCTAGCCTGTGTCTAGCCTGTGTCTAGCCTGTGTCTAGCCTGTGTCTAGCCTGTGTCTAGCCTGTGTCTAGCCTGTGTCTAGCCTGTGTCTAGCATGTTCCTAGCCAGTTTCTAGCCTAAGTCTAGCCTGTGCTAAGCCAGTGTCTAGTCTGTGCCAAGCCAGTGTCTAGCCTGTGCCTAGCCAGTGTCTAGCCTGTGTCTAGCCTGTGCCTTGCCTGTGACTGGCATGTGCATAGCCTGTGCCTAGCCAGTGTCTAGCCTGTGTCTAGCCTGTGCCTTGCCTGAGACTGGCATGTGCATAGCGTGTGCCTAGCCAGTGTCTAGCCAGTGCCTAGCCTGCGCCTAGCCAGTGTCTAGCCTTTGTCTAGCCTGTGCATAGCTAGAGTCTAGCCTGTGCCTAGCCAGTGTGTAGCCTCTGTCAAGCCTGTGCCTAGCCAGTGTCTAGCCTGTGTCTAGCCTGTGCCTTGCCTGAGACTGGCATGTGCATAGCGTGTGCCTAGCCAGTGTCTAGCCAGTGCCTAGCCTGTGCCTAGCCAGTGTCTAGCCTTTGTCTAGCCTGTGCAAAGCCAGATTCTAGCCTGTACCTAGCCAGTGTATCGCCTCTTTCTAGGCTTTGTATAGTCTGTTTCGTGACGGTGTCTAGCCTGTGCCTAGCCTGTGCCTAGCCTGTGCCTAGCCTGTGCCTAGCCTGTGCCTAGCCTGTGCCTAGCCTGTGCCTAGCCTATGCCTAGCCTGTGTTTAGCCTGTGTCTAGCCTGTGTTTAGACTGTGTCTAGCCTGTGTCTAGACTGAGTCTAGCCTGTGTCTAGCCTGTGTCTAGCCTGTGTCTAGCCTGTGTCTAGCCTGTGTCTAGCCTGTGTCTAGCCTGTGTCTAGCCTGTGTCTAATCTGTGTCTAGCCTGTGTCTAGCCTGTGTCTATCCTGTGTCTAGCCTTTGTCTAGCCTGTGCATAGCTAGAGTCTAGCCTGTGCCTAGCCTGTGTCTAGCCAGTGTCTACCCTGTGTCTAGACTGTGTCTAGACTGTGTCTAGCCTGTGTCTAGCCTGTGTCTAGCCTGTGTCTAGCCTGTGTCTAGCCTGTGTCTAGCCAGTGTCTACCCTGTGTCTAGCCTGTGTCTAGCCAGTGTCTACCCTGTGTCTAGACTGTGTCTAGACTGTGTCTAGCCTGTGTCTAGCCTGTGTCTAGCCTGTGTCTAGCCTGTGTCTAGCCTGTGTCTAGCCTGTGTCTAGCCTGTGTCTAGCCTGTGCCTAGCCAGTTTCTAGCCTAAGTCTAGACTGTGCTAAGCCAGTGTCTAGTCTGTGCCAAGCCAGTGTCTAGCCTGTGCCTAGCCAGTGTCTAGCCTGTGTCTAGCCTGTGCTTTGCCTGTGACTGGCATGTGCATAGCCTGTGCCTAGGCAGTGTCTAGCCTGTGTCTAGCCTGTGCCTTGCCTGAGACTGGCATGTGCATAGCGTGTGCCTAGCCAGTGTCTAGCCAGTGCCTAGCCTGTGCCTAGCCAGTGTCTAGCCTTTGTCTAGCCTGTGCATAGCTAGAGTCTAGCCTGTGCCTAGCCAGTGTGTAGCCTCTGTCTAGCCTGTGCCTAGCCAGTGTGTAGCCTCTGTCTAGCCTGTGTCTATACTGTGTCTTGACGGTGTCTATCCGGTGTCTAGCCCATGCCTTGCCTGTGACTGGCATGTGCATAGCCAGTGCTAGCCTTTGTCTAGCCTGTGCCTTGCCTGAGACTGGCATGTGCATAGCGTGTGCCTTGTCAGTGTCTAGCCAGTGCCTAGCCTGTGTCTAGCCAGTGCCTAGCCTGTGCCTAGCCAGTGTCTAGCCTTTGTCTAGCCTGTGCCTTGCCTGAGACTGGCATGTGCATAGCGTGTGCCTTGCCAGTGTCTAGCCAGTGCCTAGCCTGTGCCTAGGCAGTGTCTAGCCTGTGTCTAGCCTGTGCCTTGCCTGAGACTGGCATGTCCCTAGCCAGTGTCTAGCCAGTGCCTAGCCTGTGCCTAGCCAGTGTGTAGCCTCTGTCTAGCCTGTGCCTAGCCAGTGTGTAGCCTCTGTCTAGCCTGTGTCTTTACTGTGTCTTGACGGTGTCTATCCAGTGTCTAGCCCATGCCTTGCCTGTGACTGGCATGTGCATAGCCAGTGCATGCCTTTGTCTAGCCTGTGCCTTGCCTGAGACTGGCATGTGCATAGCGTGTGCCTTGCCAGTGTCTAGCCAGTGCCTAGCCTGTGCCTAGGCAGTGTCTAGCCTGTGTCTAGCCTGTGCCTTGCCTGAGACTGGCATGTCCCTAGCCAGTGTCTAGCCAGTGCCTAGCCTTTGCCTAGCCAGTGTGTAGCCTCTGTCTAGCATGTGCCTAGCCAGTGTGTAGCCTCTGTCTAGCCTGTGTCTATACTGTGTCTTGACGGTGTCTATCCGGTGTCTAGCCCATGCCTTGCCTGTGACTGGCATGTGCATAGCCAGTGCATGCCTTTGTCTAGCCTGTGCCTTGCCTGAGACTGGCATGTGCATAGCGTGTGCCTTGTCAGTGTCTAGCCAGTGCCCAGCCTGTGTCTAGCCAGTGCCTAGCCTGTGTCTAGCCAGTGTCTAGCCTGTGTCTAGCCTGTCCCTTGCCTGAGACTGGCATGTGCATAGCGTTTGCCTAGCCAGTGTCTAGCCAGTGCCTAGCCTGTGCCTAGCCAGTGTCTAGCCTTTGTCTAGCCTGTGCAAAGCCAGATTCTAGCCTGTGCCTAGCCAGTGTATCGCCTCTTTCTAGGCTTTGTATAGTCTGTTTCGTGACGGTGTCTAGCCTGTGCCTAGCCTGTGCCTAGCCTGTGCCTAGCCTGTGCCCAGCCTGTGCCTAGCCTATGCCTAGCCTGTGTTTAGCCTGTGTCTAGCCTGTGTTTAGACTGTGTCTAGCCTGTGTCTAGACTGTGTCTAGACTGAGTCTAGCCTGTGTCTAGCCTGTGTCTAGCCTGTGTCTAGCCTGTGTCTAGCCTGTGTCTAGCCTCTGTCTAGCCTGTGTCTAGCCTGTGTCTAATCTGTGTCTAGCCTGTGTCTAGCCTGTGTCTATCCTATGTCTAGCCTGTGTCTAGCCAGTGTCTACCCTGTGTCTAGCCTGTGTCTAACCAGTGTCTACCCTGTGTCTAGACTGTGTCTAGCCTGTGTCTAGCCTGTGTCTAGCCTGTGTCTAGCCTGTGTCTAGCCTGTGTCTAGCCTGTGTCTAGCCTGTGCCTAGCCAGTGTCTAGCCTTTGTCTAGCCTGTGCATAGCTAGAGTCTAGCCTGTGCCTAGCCAGTGTGTAGCCTCTGTCTAGCCTGTGCCTAGCCAGTGTGTAGCCTCTGTCTAGCCTGTGTCTATACTGCGTCTTGACGGTGTCTATCCGGTGTCTAGCCCATGCCTTGCCTGTGACTGGCATGTGCATAGCCAGTGCTAGCCTTTGTCTAGCCTGTGCCTTGCCTGAGACTGGCATGTGCATAGCGTGTGCCTTGTCAGTGTCTAGCCAGTGCCTAGCCTGTGTCTAGCCAGTGCCTAGCCTGTGCCAAGCCAGTGTCTAGCCTATGTCTAGCCTGTGCCTTGCCTGAGACTGGCATGTGCATAGCGTGTGCCTTGCCAGTGTCTAGCCAGTGCCTAGCCTGTGCCTAGGCAGTGTCTAGCCTGTGTCTAGCCTGTGCCTTACCTGAGACTGGCATGTGCATAGCGTGTCCCTAGCCAGTGTCTAGCCAGTGCCTAGCCTGTGCCTAGCCAGTGTGTAGCCTCTGTCTAGCCTGTGCCTAGCCAGTGTGTAGCCTCTGTCTAGCCTGTGTCTATACTGTGTCTTGACGGTGTCTATCCGGTGTCTAGCCCATGCCTTGCCTGTGACTGGCATGTGCATAGCCAGTGCATGCCTTTGTCTAGCCTGTGCCTTGCCTGAGACTGGCATGTGCATAGCGTGTGCCTTGTCAGTGTCTAGCCAGTGCCTAGCCTGTGTCTAGCCAGTGCCTAGCCTGTGCCTAGCCAGTGTCTAGCCTGTGTCTAGCCTGTCCCTTGCCTGAGACTGGCATGTGCATAGCGTGTGCCTAGCCAGTGTCTAGCCAGTGCCTAGCCTGTGCCTAGCCAGTGTCTAGCCTTTGTCTAGCCTGTGCAAAGCCAGATTCTAGCCTGTGCCTAGCCAGTGTATCGCCTCTTTCTAGGCTTAGTATAGTCTGTTTCGTGACGGTGTCTAGCCTGTGCCTAGCCTGTGCCTAGCCTGTGCCTAGCCTGTGCCTAGCCTGTGCCTAGCCTGTGCCTAGCCTATGCCTAGCCTGTATTTAGCCTGTGTCTAGCCTGTGTTTAGACTGTGTCTAGCCTGTGTCTAGACTGAGTCTAGCCTGTGTCTAGCCTGTGTCTAGCCTGTGTCTAGCCTGTGTCTAGCCTGTGTCTAGCCTGTGTCTAGCCTGTGTCTAGCCTGTGTCTAATCTGTGTCTAGCCTGTGTCTAGCCTGTGTCTATCCTGTGTCTAGCCTGTGTCTAGCCAGTGTCTACCCTGTGTATAGCCTGTGTCTAGCCAGTGTCTACCCTGTGTCTAGACTGTGTCTAGCCTGTGTCTAGCCTGTGTCTAGCCTGTGTCTAGCCTGTGTCTAGCCTGTGTCTAGCCTGTGTCTAGCCTGTGCCTAGCCAGTTTCTAGCCTAAGTCTAGCCTGTGCTAAGCCAGTGTCTAGTCTGTGCCAAGCCAGTGTCTAGCCTGTGCCTAGCCAGTGTCTAGCCTGTGTCTAGCCTGTGCCTTGCCTGTGACTGGCATGTGCATAGCCTGTGCCTAGGCAGTGTCTAGCCTGTGTCTAGCCTGTGCCTTGCCTGAGACTGGCATGTGCATAGCGTGTGCCTAGCCAGTGCCTAGCCAGTGTCTAGCCAGTGCCTAGCCAGTGTCTAGCCAGTGCCTAGCCTGTGCCTAGCCAGTGTCTAGCCTTTGTCTAGCCTGTGCCTACCCAGTGTGTAGCCTCTGTCTAGCCTGTGTCTATACTGTGTCTTGACGGTGTCTATCCGGTGTCTAGCCCATGCCTTGCCTGTGACTGGCATGTGCATAGCCTGTGGCTAGCCAGTGTCTAGCCTTTGTCTAGCCTGTGCCTTGCCTGAGACTGGCATGTGCATAGCGTGTGCCTTGCCAGTGTCTAGCCAGTGCCTAGCCTGTGCCTAGCCAGTGTCTAGCCTGTGTCTAGCCTGTGCCTTGCCTAAGACTGGCATGTGCATAGCGTGTGCCTAGCCAGTGTCTAGCCAGTGTCTAGCCTGTGCCTAGCCTGTGCCTAGCCTGTGCCTAGCCTGTGCCTAGCCTGTGCCTAGCCTGTGCCTAGCCTGTGCCTAGCCTGTGCCTAGCCTGTGCCTAGCCTGTGCCTAGCCTGTGCCTAGCCTGTGCCTGGCCTGTGCCTAGCCTGTGCCTAGCTTGTGCCTAGCCTGTGCCTAGCTTGTGCCTAGCCTGTGCCTAGCCTATGTCTAGCCTGAGTCTAGCCTGTGTCTAGCCTCTGTCTAGCCTGTGTCTAGCCTGTGTCTAGCCTGTGTCTAGCCTGCATCTAGCCTGTGTCTATTCTGTGTCTAGCCAGTGTCTAGCCTGTGTCTAGCCAGTGTCTAGCCTGTGTCTAGCCTGTGTCTAGCCTGTGTCTAGCCTGTGTCTAGCCTGTGTCTAGCCTGTGTCTAGCCTGTGTCTAGCCTGTGTCTAGCCTGTGTCTAGCCTGTGTCTAGCCTGTGTCTAGCCTGTGTCTAGCCTGTGCCTTGCCTGTGACTGGCATGTGCATAGCCTGTGCCTAGCCAGTGTCTAGCCTGTGTCTAGCCTGTGCCTTGCCTGAGACGGGCATGTGCATAGCGTGTGCATAGCCAGTGTCTAGCCAGTGCCTAGCCTGCGCCTAGTTAGTGTCTAGCCTTTGTCTAGCCTGTGCATAGCTAGAGTCTAGCCTGTGCCTAGCCAGTGTGTAGCCTCTGTCTAGCCTGTGCCTAGCCAGTGTGTAGCCTCTGTCTAGCCTGTGTCTATACTGTGTCTTGACGGTGTCTATCCGGTGTCTTGCCCATGCCTTGCCTGTGACTGGCATGTGCATAGCCAGTTCTAGCCTTTGTCTAGCCTGTGCCTTGCCTGAGACTGGCATGTGCATAGCGTGTGCCTTGCCAGTGTCTAGCCAGTGCCTAGCCTGTGTCTTGCCAGTGCCTAGCCTGTGCCTAGCCAGTGTCTAGCCTGTGTCTAGCCTGTGCCTTGCCTGAGACTGGCATGTTCATAGCGTGTGCCTAGCCAGTGTCTAGCCAGTGCCTAGCCTGTGCCTAGCCAGTGTCTAGCCTTTGTCTAGCCTGTGCAAAGCCAGATTCTAGCATGTGCCTAGCCAGTGTATCGCCTCTTTCTAGGCTTTGTATAGTCTGTTTCGTGACGGTGTCTAGCCTGTGCCTAGCCTGTGCCTAGCCTGTGAATAGCCTATGCCTAGCCTGTGTTTAGCCTGTGTCTAGCCTGTGTTTAGACTGTGTCTAGCCTGTGTCTAGCCTGTGTCAAGACTGAGTCTAGCCTGTGTCTAGCCTGTGTCTAGCCTGTGTCTAGCCTGTGTCTAGCCTGTGTCTAGCCTGTGTCTAGCCTGTGTCTAGCCTGTGTCTAGCCTGTGTCTAGCCTGTGTCTAGCCTGTGTCTAATCTGTGTCTAGCCTGTATCTAGCCAGTGTCTAGCCTGTGTCTAGCCTGTGTCTAGCCAGTGTCTAGCCTGTGTCTAGCCTGTGTCTAGCCTGTGTCTAGCCTGTGTCTAGCCTGTGTCTAGCCTGTGTCTAGCCTGTGTCTAGCCTGTGTCTAGCCTGTGTCTGGCCTGTGTCTAGCCTGTGTCTAGCCTGTGCCTAGCCAGTTTCTAGCCAAAGTCTAGCCTGTGCTAAGCCAGTGTCTAGTCTGTGCCAAGCCAGTGTCTAGTCTGTGCCGAGCCAGTGTCTAGCCTGTGTCTAGCCTGTGCCTTGCCTGTGACTGGCATGTGCATAGCCTGTGCCTAGCCAGTGTCTAGCCTGTGTCTAGCCTGTGCCTTGCCTGAGACTGGCATGTGCATAGCGTGTGTCTAGCCTGTGTCTAGCCTGTGTCTAGCCTGTGTCTAGCCTGTATCTAGCCTGTGTCTAGCCTGTGTCTAGCCTGTGCCTAGCCAGTTTCTAGCCAAAGTCTAGCCTGTGCTAAGCCGGTGTCTAGTCTGTGCCAAGCCAGTGTCTAGCATGTGCCTAGCCAGTGTCTAGCCTGTGTCTAGCCTGTGCCTTGCCTGTGACTGGCATGTGCATAGCCTGTGTCTAGCCTGTGTCTAGCCTGTGTCTAGCCTGTGCCTTGCCTGAGACAGGCATGTGCATAGCCTGTGCCTAGCCAGTGTCTAGCCTGTGTCTAGCCTGTGCCTTGCCTGAGACTGGCATGTGCATAGCGTGTGCCTAGCCAGTGTCTAGCCAGTGCCTAGCCTGCGCCTAGCCAGTGTCTAGCCTTTGTCTAGCCTGTGCATAGCTAGAGTCTAGCCTGTGCCTAGCCAGTGTGTAGCCTCTGTCTAGCCTGTGTCTATACTGTGTCTTGACGGTGTCTATCCGGTGTCTAGCCCATGCCTTTCCTGTGACTGGCATGTGCATAGCTTGTGCATAGCCAGTGCTAGCCTTTGTCTAGCCTGTGCCTTGCCTGAGACTGGCATGTGCATAGCGTGTGCCTTGCCAGTGTCTAGCCAGTGCCTAGCCTGTGTCTAGCCAGTGTCTAGCCTTTGTCTGGCCTGAGCATAGCCAGATTCTGGCCTGTGCCTAGCCAGTGTATAGCCTCTTTCTAGGCTTTGTATAGTCTGTTTCGTGACGGTGTCTAGCCGGTGTCTAGCCTGTGCCAAGCCTGTGCCTAGCCTGTGCCTAGCCTGTGCCTAGCCTGTGCCTAGCCAGTGCCTAGCCAGTGCCTAGCCTGTGCCTGGCCTGTGCCTAGCCTGTGCCTAGCCTGTGCCTAGCTTGTGCCTAGCCTGTGCCTAGCCTATGCCTAGCCTGTTCCTAGCCTGTGCCTAGCCTGTGCCTAGCCTGTGTCTAGCCTGTGTCTAGCCTGTGCCTAGCCTGTGCCTTGCCAGTGTCTAGCATTTGTCTAGCCTGTGCATAGCCTGTGTCTAGCCTGTGCCTAGCCAGTGTATAGCCTCTGTGTAGCCTGTGTATAGTCTGTGTCTTGACGGTGTCTAGCCGGTGTCTAGCCGGTGTCTAGCCTGTGCCTAGCCTGTGCCTGGCCTGTGCCTAGCCTATGCCTAGTTTGTGCTTAGCCTATGCCTAGCCTGTGTCTACCCTGTGTCTAGCCTGTGTCTAGCCTGTGTCTAGCCTGTGTCTAGCCTGTGTCTAGCCTGTGTCTAGCCTGTGTCTAGCCTGTGTCTAGCCTGTGTCTAGCCTGTGTCTAGCCTGTGTCTAGCCTGTGTCTAGCCTGTGTCTAGCCTGTGTCTAGCCTGTGTCTAGCCTGTGTCTAGCCTGTGTCTAGCCTATGTCTAGCCTGAGTCTAGCCTGTGTCTAGCATGTCTCTAGCATGTGTCTAGCATGTGCCTAGCCTCTGCCTAGCCTTTACCTAGCCAGTGCGTAGCCTGTACCTAGCCAGTGAATAGCCTCTGTCTAGCCTGTGTCTAGTCTGTGTCTTGACGGTGTCTAGCCTGTGCTTAGCCGGTGTCTCGGCTGTACCTCAGCCAGTACCTAGCCTGTGTCTAGTCTGTGTCTAGCCTGTGTCTAGCCCGTGTCTAGCCTGTATCTAGCCTGTGCTTAGCCAGTGTCTAGTCTGTGCAAAGCCAGTGTCTTGCCTGTGCCTAGCCAGTGACTAGCCTGTGTCTAGCCTGTGCCTTGCCTGTGCCTAGCCAGTGTCTAGCCTGTGTCTAGCCTGTGCCTTGCCTGAGACTGGCATGTGCATAGCGTGTGCCTAGCCAGTGTCTAGCCAGTGCCTAGCCTGTGCCTAGCCAGTGTCTAGCCTTTGTCTAGCCTGTGCATAGCCAGAGTCTAGCCTGTGCCTAGCCAGTGTGTAGCCTCTGTCTAGCATGTGTCTAGTCTGTGTCTTGACGGTGTCTAGCCGGTGTCTAGCCTGTGTCTAGCCTGTGCCTTGCCTGAGACTGGCATGTGCATAGCGTGTGCCTAGCCAGTGTCTAGCCAGTGCCTAGCCTGTGCCTAGCCAGTGTCTAGCCTTTGTCTAGCCTGTGCATAGCCAGAGTCTAGCCTGTGCCTAGCCAGTGTGTAGCCTCTGTCTAGCATGTGTCTAGCCTTTGTCTAGCCTGTGCATAGCCAGAGTCTAGCCTGTGCCTAGCCAGTGTGTAGCCTCTGTCTAGCATGTGTCTAGTCTGTGTCTTGACGGTGTCTAGCCGGTGTCTAGCCTGTGTCTAGCCAGTGTCTAGCCTGTGTCTAGCCTGTGTTTAGAATGTGTCTAGTTTGTGTCTAGCCTGGGTCAAGCCTGTGTCTAGAATGTGTCTAGCCTGTGTCTAGTCTGTGTCTAGCCTGTGTCTAGCCTGTGTCTAGCCTGTGTCTAGCCTGTGTCTAGCCTGTGTCTAGCCTGTGTCTAGCCTGTGTCTAGCCTTTGTCTAGCCTGTGTCTAGCCTGTGTCTAGCATGTGCCTAGCCTCTGCCTAGCTTGTGCCTAGAATGTGCCTAGCCTATGTCTAGCCTATGTCTAGCCTGTGTCTAGCCTGTGTCTAGCCTATGTCTAGCCTGTTTCTAGCCTGTGTCTAGCCTGTGTCTAGCCTATGTCTAGCCTGTGTCTAGCCTGTGTCTAGCCTGTGTCTAGCCTGTGTCTAGCCTGTGTCTAGCCTGTGTCTAGCCTGTGTCTAGCCTGTGTCTAGCCTGTGTCTAGCCTGTGTCTAGCCAGTGTCTGGCCTGTGCATAGCCTGTGTCTAGCCTGTGCCTAGCCTGTGTCTAGCCTGTGCCTAGCCTGTGCCTAGCCTGTGCCTAGCCTGTGCCTAGCCTGTGCCTAGCCTGTGCCTAGCCTGTGCCTAGCCTATGCCTAGCCTGTGCCTAGCTTGTGCCTAGCCTGTGCCTAGCCTATGTCTAGCCTGAGTCTAGCCTGTGTCTAGCCTGTGTCTAGCCTGTGTCTAGCCTGTGTCTAGCCTGTGTCTAGCCTGCGTCTAGCCTGCGCCTAGCCTGTGTCTATTCTGTGTCTAGCCAGTGCCTAGCCTGTGCCTAGCCTATGTCTAGCCTGAGTCTAGCCTGTGTCTAGCCTGTGTCTAGCCTGTGTCTAGCCTGTGTCTAGCCTGTGTCTAGCCTGCGTCTAGCCTGCGCCTAGCCTGTGTCTATTCTGTGTCTAGCCAGTGTCTAGCCTGTGTCTAGCCAGTGTCTAGCCTGTGTCTAGCCTGTGTCTAGCCTGTGTCTAGCCTGTGTCTAGCCTGTGCCAAGCCAGTGTCTAGCCTGTGCCTAGCCTGTGTCTAGCCTGTGTCTAGCCTGTGCCTTGCCTGTGACTGGCATGTGCATAGCCTGTGCCTAGCCAGTGTCTAGCCTGTGTCTAGCCTGTGCCTTGCCTGAGACTGGCATGTGCATAGCGTGTGCCTAGCCAGTGTCTAGCCAGTGCCTAGCCTGCGCCTAGCCAGTGTCTAGCCTTTGTCTAGCCTGTGCATAGCTAGAGTCTAGCCTGTATCTAGCCTGTGCCTAGCCTGTGCCTAGCCTGTGTCTAGCCTGTGCCTAGCCTGTGCCTAGCCAGTGTATAGCCTCTGTGTAGCCTGTGTATAGTCTGTGTCTTGACGGTGTCTAGCCGGTGTCTAGCCGGTGTCTAGCCTTTGTATAGCCAGTGTCTAGCCTGTGTCTAGCCTGTGTCTAGCCTGTGTCTAGCCTGTGTCTAGCCTGTGTCTAGCCTGTGTCTAGCCTGCGTCTAGCCTGTGTCTATTCTGTGTCTAGCCAGTGTCTAGCCTGTGTCTAGCCAGTGTCTAGCCTGTGTCTTGCCTGTGTCTAGCCTGTGTCTAGCCTGTGTCTAGCCTGTGTCTAGCCTGTGTCTAGCCTGTGTCTAGCCTGTGTCTAGCATGTGCCTAGCCAGTTTCTAGCCTAAGTCTAGCCTGTGCTAAGCCAGTGTCTAGTCTGTGCCAAGCCAGTGTCTAGCCTGTGCCTAGCCTGTGTCTAGCCTGTGTCTAGCCTGTGCCTTGCCTGTGACTGGCATGTGCATAGCCTGTGCCTAGCCAGTGTCTAGCCTGTGTCTAGCCTGTGCCTTGCCTGAGACTGGCATGTGCATAGCGTGTGCCTAGCCAGTGTCTAGCCAGTGCCTAGCCTGCGCCTAGCCAGTGTCTAGCCTTTGTCTAGCCTGTGCATAGCTAGAGTCTAGCCTGTGTCTAGCCTGTGCCTAGCCTGTGCCTAGCCTGTGTCTAGCCTGTGCCTAGCCTGTGCCTTGCCAGTGTCTAGCCTTTGTCTAGCCTGTGCATAGCCTGTGTCTAGCCTGTGCCTAGCCAGTGTATAGCCTCTGTGTAGCCTGTGTATAGTCTGTGTCTTGACGGTGTCTAGCCGGTGTCTAGCCGGTATCTAGCCTGTGCCTAGCCTGTGCCTGGCCAGTGCCTAGCCTATGCCTAGTTTGTGCTTAGCCTATGCCTAGCCTGTGTCTAGCCTGTGTCTAGCCTGTTTCTAGCCTGTGTCTAGCCTGTGTCTGGCCTGTGTCTAGCCTGTGTCTAGCCTGTGTCTAGCCTGTGTCTAGCCTGTTTCTAGCCTGTGTCTAGCCTGTGTCTGGCCTGTGTCTAGCCTGTGTCTAGCCTGTGTCTAGCCTGTGTCTAGCCTGTGTCTAGCCTGTGTCTAGCCTGTGTCTAGCCTGTGTCTAGCCTGTGTCTAGCCTGTGTCTAGCCTATGTCTAGCCTGAGTCTAGCCTATGTCTAGCCTGAGTCTAGCCTGTGTCTAGCATGTCTCTAGCATGTGTCTAGCATGTGCCTAGCCTCTGCCTAGCCTTTACCTAGCCAGTGCGTAGCCTGTACCTAGCCAGTGAATAGCCTCTGTCTAGCCTGTGTCTAGTCTGTGTCTTGACGGTGTCTAGCCTGTGCTTAGCCGGTGTCTCGGCTGTACCTAGCCAGTACCTAGCCTGTGTCTAGTCTGTGTCTAGCCTGTGTCTAGCCCGTGTCTAGCCTGTGTCTAGCCTGTGCTTAGCCAGTGTCTAGTCTGTGCAAAGCCAGTGTCTAGCCTGTGCCTAGCCAGTGACTAGCCTGTGTCTAGCCTGTGCCTTGCCTGAGACTGGCATGTGCATAGCGTGTGCCTAGCCAGTGTCTAGCCAGTGCCTAGCCTGTGCCTAGCCAGTGTGTAGCCTCTGTCTAGCATGTGTCTACTCTGTGTCTTGACGGTGTGTAGCCTCTGTCTAGCATGTGTCTAGTCTGTGTCTTGACGGTGTCTAGCCGGTGTCTAGCCTGTGTCTAGCCAGTGTCTAGCCTGTGTCTAGCCTGTGTTTAGAATGTGTCTAGTTTGTGTCTAGCCTGGGTCAAGCCTGTGTCTAGAATGTGTCTAGCCTGTGTCTAGTCTGTGTCTAGCCTGTGTCTAGCCTGTGTCTAGCCTGAGTCTAGCCTGTGTCTAGCCTGTGTCTAGCCTTTGTCTAGCCTGTGTCTAGCCTGTGTCTAGCATGTGCCTAGCCTCTGCCTAGCTTGTGCCTAGCCTGTGCCTAGCCTATGTCTAGCCTATGTCTAGCCTGAGTCTAGCCTGTGTCTAGCCTGTGTCTAGCCTATGTCTAGCCTGTGTCTAGCCTGTGTCTAGCCTGTGTCTAGCCTGTGTCTAGCCTGTGTCTAGCCTGTGTCTAGCCTGTGTCTAGCCAGTGTCTAGCCTGTGCCTAGCCTGTGCCTAGCCTGTGCCTAGCCTGTGCCTAGCCTGTGCCTAGCCTGTGCCTAGCTTGTGCCTAGCCTGTGCCTAGCCTATGTCTAGCCTGAGTCTAGCCTGTGTCTAGCCTGTGTCTAGCCTGTGTCTAGCCTGTGTCTAGCCTGTGTCTAGCCTGTGTCTAGCCTGTGTCTAGCCTGTGTCTAGCCTGCGTCTAGCCTGTGTCTATTCTGTGTCTAGCCAGTGTCTAGTCTGTGTCTAGCCAGTGTCTAGCCTGTGTCTAGCCTGTGTCTAGCCTGTGTCTAGCCTGTGTTTAGCCTGTGTCTAGCCTGTGTCTAGCCTGTGTCTAGCCTGTGTCTAGCATGTGCCTAGCCAGTTTCTAGCCTAAGTCTAGCCTGTGCTAAGCCAGTGTCTAGTCTGTGCCAAGCCAGTGTCTAGCCTGTGCCTAGCCTGTGTCTAGCCTGTGCCTTGCCTGTGACTGGCATGTGCATAGCCTGTGCCTAGCCAGTGTCTAGCCTGTGTCTAGCCTGTGCCTTGCCTGAGACTGGCATGTGCATAGCGTGTGCCTAGCCAGTGTCTAGCCAGTGCCTAGCCTGCGCCTAGCCAGTGTCTAGCCTTTGTCTAGCCTGTGCATAGCTAGAGTCTAGCCTGTGCCTAGCCAGTGTGTAGCCTCTGTCTAGTCTGTGCCTAGCCAGTGTGTAGCCTCTGTCTAGCCTGTGTCTATACTGTGTCTTGACGGTGTCTATCCGGTGTCTTGCCCATGCTTTGCCTGTGACTGGCATGTGCATAGCCAGTGCTAGCCTTTGTCTAGCCTGTGCCTTGCCTGAGACTGGCATGTGCATAGCGTGTGCCTTGCCAGTGTCTAGCCAGTGCCTAGCCTGTGTCTTGCCAGTGCCTAGCCTGTGCCTAGCCAGTGTCTAGCCTGTGTCTAGCCTGTGCCTTGCCTGAGACTGGCATGTTCATAGCGTGTGCCTAGCCAGTGTCTAGCCAGTGCCTAGCCTGTGCCTAGCCAGTGTCTAGCCTTTGTCTAGCCTGTGCAAAGCCAGATTCTAGTCTGTGCCTAGCCAGTGTATCGCCTCTTTCTAGGCTTTGTATAGTCTGTTTCGTGACGGTGTCTAGCCTGTGCCTAGCCTGTGCCTAGACTGAGTCTAGCCTGTGTCTAGCCTGTGTCTAGCCTGTGTCTAGCCTGTGTCTAGCCTGTGTCTAGCCTGTGTCTAGCCTGTGTCTAGACTGAGTCTAGCCTGTGTCTAGCCTGTGTCTAGCCTGTGTCTAGCCTGTGTCTAGCCTGTGTCTAGCCTGTGTCTAGCCTGTGTCTAGCCTGTGTCTAGCCTGTGTCTAGCCTGTGTCTAGCCTGTGTCTAGCCTGTGTCTAGCCTGTGTCTAGCCTGTGTCTAATCTGTGTCTAGCCTGTGTCTAGCCAGTGTCTAGCCTGTGTCTAGCCTGTGTCTAGCCTGTGTCTAGCCTGTGTCTAGCCAGTGTCTAGGCTGTGTCTAGCCTGTGTCTAGCCTGTGTCTAGCCTGTGTCTAGCCTGTGTCTAGCCTGTGTCTAGCCTGTGTCTAGCCTGTGCCTAGCCTGTGTCTAGCCTGTGCCTAGCCAGTTTCTAGCCAAAGTCTAGCCTGTGCTAAGCCAGTGTCTAGTCTGTGCCAAGCCAGTGTCTAGCCTGTGCCTAGCCAGTGTCTAGCCTGTGTCTAGCCTGTGCCTTGCCTGTGACTGGCATGTGCATAGCCTGTGCCTAGCCAGTGTCTAGCCTGTGTCTAGCCTGTGCCTTGCCTGAGACTGGCATGTGCATAGCGTGTGTCTAGCCTGTGTCTAGCCTGTGTCTAGCCTGTGTCTAGCCTGTGCCTAGCCAGTTTCTAGCCAAAGTCTAGCCTGTGCTAAGCCAGTGTCTAGTCTGTGCCAAGCCAGTGTCTAGCCTGTGCCTAGCCAGTGTCTAGCCTGTGTCTAGCCTGTGCCTTGCCTGTGACTGGCATGTGCATAGCCTGTGTCTAGCCTGTGTCGAGCCTGTGTCTAGCCTGTGTCTAGCCTGTGTCTAGCCTGTGCCTTGCCTGAGACAGGCATGTGCATAGCCTGTGCCTAGCCAGTGTCTAGCCTGTGTCTAGCCTGTGCCTTGCCTGAGACTGGCATGTGCATAGCGTGTGCCTAGCCAGTGTCTAGCCAGTGCCTAGCCTGCGCCTAGCCAGTGTCTAGCCTTTGTCTAGCCTGTGCATAGCTAGAGTCTAGCCTGTGCCTAGCCAGTGTGTAGCCTCTGTCTAGCCTGTGTCTATACTGTGTCGTGACGGTGTCTATCCGGTGTCTAGCCCATGCCTTGCCTGTGACTGGCATGTGCATAGCCTGTGCATAGCCAGTGCTAGCCTTTGTCTAGCCTGTGCCTTGCCTGAGACTGGCATGTGCATAGCGTGTGCCTTGCCAGTGTCTAGCCAGTGCCTAGCCTGTGTCTAGCCAGTGTCTAGCCTTTGTCTGGCCTGTGCATAGCCAGATTCTGGCCTGTGCCTAGCCAGTGTATAGCCTCTTTCTAGGCTTTGTATAGTCTGTTTCGTGACGGTGTCTAGCCGGTGTCTAGCCGGTGTCTAGCCTGTGCCAAGCCTGTGCCTAGCCTGTGCCTAGCCTGTGCCTAGCCTGTGCCTAGCCTGTGCCTAGCCTGTGCCTAGCCAGTGCCTAGCCAGTGCCTAGCCTGTGCCTGGCCTGTGCCTAGCCTGTGCCTAGCCTGTGCCTAGCTTGTGCCTAGCCTGTGCCTAGCCTATGCCTAACCTGTTCCTAGCCTGTGCCTAGCCTGTGCCTAGCCTGTGTCTAGCCTGTGCCTAGCCTGTGCCTTGCCAGTGTCTAGCCTTTGTCTAGCCTGTGCCTAGCCTGTGTCTAGCCTGTGCCTAGCCTGTGCCTTGCCAGTGTCTAGCCTTTGTCTAGCCTGTGCCTAGCCAGTGTCTAGCCTGTGTCTAGACTGTGCCTTGCCTGAGACTGGCATGTGCATAGCGTGTGTCTAGCCTGTGTCTAGCCTGTGTCTAGCCTGTGTCTAGCCTGTGTCTAGCCTGTGTCTAGCCTGTGCCTAGCCAGTTTCTAGCCAAAGTCTAGCCTGTGCTAAGCCAGTGTCTAGTCTGTGCCAAGCCAGTGTCTAGCATGTGCCTAGCCAGTGTCTAGCCTGTGTCTAGCCTGTGCCTTGCCTGTGACTGGCATGTGCATAGCCTGTGTCTAGCCTGTGTCGAGCCTGTGTCTAGCCTGTGTCTAGCCTGTGTCTAGCCTGTGCCTTGCCTGAGACAGGCATGTGCATAGCCTGTGCCTAGCCAGTGTCTAGCCTGTGTCTAGCCTGTGCCTTGCCTGAGACTGGCATGTGCATAGCGTGTGCCTAGCCAGTGTCTAGCCAGTGCCTAGCCTGCGCCTAGCCAGTGTCTAGCCTTTGTCTAGCCTGTGCATAGCTAGAGTCTAGCCTGTGCCTAGCCAGTGTGTAGCCTCTGTCTAGCCTGTGTCTATACTGTGTCGTGACGGTGTCTATCCGGTGTCTAGCCCATGCCTTGCCTGTGACTGGCATGTGCATAGCCTGTGCATAGCCAGTGCTAGCCTTTGTCTAGCCTGTGCCTTGCCTGAGACTGGCATGTGCATAGCGTGTGCCTTGCCAGTGTCTAGCCAGTGCCTAGCCTGTGTCTAGCCAGTGTCTAGCCTTTGTCTGGCCTGTGCATAGCCAGATTCTGGCCTGTGCCTAGCCAGTGTATAGCCTCTTTCTAGGCTTTGTATAGTCTGTTTCGTGACGGTGTCTAGCCGGTGTCTAGCCGGTGTCTAGCCTGTGCCAAGCCTGTGCCTAGCCTGTGCCTAGCCTGTGCCTAGCCTGTGCCTAGCCTGTGCCTAGCCTGTGCCTAGCCAGTGCCTAGCCAGTGCCCAGCCTGTGCCTGGCCTGTGCCTAGCCTGTGCCTAGCCTGTGCATAGCTTGTGCCTAGCCTGTGCCTAGCCTATGCCTAACCTGTTCCTAGCCTGTGCCTAGCCTGTGCCTATCCTGTGTCTAGCCTGTGCCTAGCCTGTGCCTTGCCAGTGTCTAGCCTTTGTCTAGCCTGTGCATAGCCTGTGTCTAGCCTGTGTCTAGCCCGTGTCTAGCCTGTGTCTAGCCTGTGCTTAGCCAGTGTCTAGTCTGTGCAAAGCCAGTGTCTAGCCTGTGCCTAGCCAGTGACTAGCCTGTGTCTAGCCTGTGCCTTGCCTGTGCCTAGCCAGTGTCTAGCCTGTGTCTAGCCTGTGCCTTGCCTGAGACTGGCATGTGCATAGCGTGTGCCTAGCCAGTGTCTAGCCAGTGCCTAGCCTGTGCCTAGCCAGTGTCTAGCCTTTGTCTAGCTTGTGCATAGCCAGAGTCTAGCCTGTGCCTAGCCAGTGTGTAGCCTCTGTCTAGCATGTGTCTAGTCTGTGTCTTGACGGTGTCTAGCCAGTGTCTAGCCTGTGCCTTGCCTGAGACTGGCGTGTGCATAGCGTGTGCCTTGCCAGTGTCTAGCCAGTGCCTAGCCTGTGCCTAGCCAGTGTCTAGCCTTTGTCTAGCCTGTGCATAGCCAGAGTCTAGCCTGTGCCTAGCCAGTGTGTAGCCTCTGTCTAGCATGTGTCTAGTCTGTGTCTTGACGGTGTCTAGCCGGTGTCTAGCCTGTGTCTAGCCAGTGTCTAGCCTGTGTCTAGCCTGTGTTTAGAATGTGTCTAGTTTGTGTCTAGCCTGGGTCAAGCCTGTGTCTAGAATGTGTCTAGCCTGTGTCTAGTCTGTGTCTAGCCTGTGTCTAGCCTGTGTCTAGCCTGTGTCTAGCCTGTGTCTAGCCTGTGTCTAGCCTTTGTCTAGCCTGTGTCTAGCCTGTGCCTAGCCTGTGCCTGGCCTGTGCCTAGCCTATACCTAGTTTGTGCTTAGCCTATGCCTAGCCTGTGTCTAGCCTGTGTCTAGCCTGTGTCTAGCCTGTGTCTAGCCTGTGTCTAGCCTGTGTTTAGCCTGTGTCTAGCCTGTGTCTAGCCTGTGTCTAGCCTGTGTCTAGCCTGTGTCTAGCCTGTGTCTAGCCTGTGTCTAGCCTGTGTCTAGCCTGTGTCTAGCCTGTGTCTAGCCTGTGTCTAGCCTGTGTCTAGCCTGTGTCTAGCCTGTGTCTAGCCTGTGTCTAGCCTGTGTCTAGCCTGTGTCTAGCCTGTGTCTAGCCTGTGTCTAGCATGTGTCTAGCATGTGTCTAGCATGTGCCTAGCCTTTACCTAGCCTGTACCTAGCCAGTGCCTAGCCTGTACCTAGCCCTAGCCTGTACCTAGCCAGTGCCTAGCCTGTACATAGCCATTGTCTAGCCTGTTCCTAGACAGTGTCTAGCCTGTGCCTAGCCAGTGTCTAGCCTCTGCCTAGCCAGTGTCTAGCCTGTGTCTAGCCTGTGCCTAGCCAGTTTCTAGCCTGTGTCTAGCCTGTGCTTAGCCAGTGTCTAGTCTGTGCCAAGCCAGTGTCAAGCCTGTGTCCAGCCTGTGTCTAGCCTGTGCCTTGCCTGTGACTGGCATGTGCCTAGCCTGTACCTAGCCAGTGCCTAGCCTGTACCTAGCCAGTACCTAGCCTGTACCTAGCCAGTGCCTAGCCTGTACCCTAGCCAGTGCCTAGCCTGTACATAGCCATCGTCTAGCCTGTGTATAGCCTGTGTCTAGCCTGTGTCTAGCCTGTGCCTAGCCTGTGCCTAGCCTATGGCTAGCCTGTGCCTAGCCAGTGTCTAGCCTTTGTCTAGCCTTTGTCTAGCCTGTGCATAGCCAGATTCTAGCATGTGCCTAGCCAGTGTATAGCCTCTGTCTAGCCTGTGTATAGTCTGTGTCTTGACGGTGTCTAGCCGGTGTCTAGCCTGTGCCTAGCCTGTGCCTAGCCTCTGGCTAGCCTGTGCCTAGCCTGTGCCTAGCTTGTGCCTAGCTTGTGAATAGCCTGTGCCTAGCCTGTGCCTAGCCTGTGCCTAGCCTGTGCCTAGCCTGTGTCTAGCCTGTTTCTAGCCTGTGTCTAGCCTGTGTCTAGCCTGTGTCTAGCTTTTGTCTAGCCTGTGCATATCCAGATTCTAGCCTGTGCCTAGCCAGTGTACAGCCTCTTTCTAGGCTGTGTATAGTCTGTTTCGTGACGGTGTCTAGCCGGTGTCTAGCCGGTGTCTAGCCGGTGTCTAGCCTGTGCCAAGCCTGTGCCAAGCCTGTGCCTAGCCTGTGCCTAGCCTGTGCTTAGCCTGTGCCTAGCCAGTGCCTAGCCAGTGCCTAGCCTGTGCCTGGCCTGTGCCTAGCATGTGCCTAGCTTGTGCCTAGCCTGTGCCTAGCCTATGCCTAGCCTGTTCCTAGCCTGTGCCGAGCCTGTGCCTAGCCTGTGTCTAGCCTGTGCCTAGCCTGTGCCTTGCCAGTGTCTAGCCTTTGTCTAGCCTGTGCATAGCCTGTGTCTAGAATGTGTCTAGCCTGTGTCTAGTCTGTGTCTAGCCTGTGTCTAGCCTGTGTCTAGCCTGTGTCTAGCCTGTGTCGAGCCTGTGTCTAGCCTGTGTCTAGCCTGTGTCTAGCCTGTGCCTTGCCTGAGACAGGCATGTGCATAGCCTGTGCCTAGCCAGTGTCTAGCCTGTGTGTAGCCTGTGCCTTGCCTGAGACTGGCATGTGCATAGCGTGTGCCTAGCCAGTGTCTAGCCAGTGCCTAGCCTGCGCCTAGCCAGTGTCTAGCCTTTGTCTAGCCTGTGCATAGCTAGAGTCTAGCCTGTGCCTAGCCAGTGTGTAGCCTCTGTCTAGCCTGTGTCTATACTGTGTCGTGACGGTGTCTATCCGGTGTCTAGCCCATGCCTTGCCTGTGACTGGCATGTGCATAGCCTGTGCATAGCCAGTGCTAGCCTTTGTCTAGCCTGTGCCTTGCCTGAGACTGGCATGTGCATAGCGTGTGCCTTGCCAGTGTCTAGCCAGTGCCTAGCCTGTGTCTAGCCAGTGTCTAGCCTTTGTCTGGCCTGTGCATAGCCAGATTCTGGCCTGTGCCTAGCCAGTGTATAGCCTCTTTCTAGGCTTTGTATAGTCTGTTTCGTGACGGTGTCTAGCCGGTGTCTAGCCGGTGTCTAGCCTGTGCCAAGCCTGTGCCTAGCCTGTGCCTAGCCTGTGCCTAGCCTGTGCCTAGCCTGTGCCTAGCCTGTGCCTAGCCAGTGCCTAGCCAGTGCCTAGCCTGTGCCTGGCCTGTGCCTAGCCTGTGCCTAGCCTGTGCCTAGCTTGTGCCTAGCCTGTGCCTAGCCTATGCCTAACCTGTTCCTAGCCTGTGCCTAGCCTGTGCCTATCCTGTGTCTAGCCTGTGCCTTGCCAGTGTCTAGCCTTTGTCTAGCCTGTGCATAGCCTGTGTCTAGCCTGTTTCTAGCCCGTGTCTAGCCTGTGTCTAGCCTGTGCTTAGCCAGTGTCTAGTCTGTGCAAAGCCAGTGTCTAGCCTGTGCCTAGCCAGTGACTAGCCTGTGTCTAGCCTGTGCCTTGCCTGTGCCTAGCCAGTGTCTAGCCTGTGTCTAGCCTGTGCCTTGCCTGAGACTGGCATGTGCATAGCGTGTGCCTAGCCAGTGTCTAGCCAGTGCCTAGCCTGTGCCTAGCCAGTGTCTAGCCTTTGTCTAGCTTGTGCATAGCCAGAGTCTAGCCTGTGCCTAGCCAGTGTGTAGCCTCTGTCTAGCATGTGTCTAGTCTGTGTCTTGACGGTGTCTAGCCAGTGTCTAGCCTGTGCCTTGCCTGAGACTGGCGTGTGCATAGCGTGTGCCTTGCCAGTGTCTAGCCAGTGCCTAGCCTGTGCCTAGCCAGTGTCTAGCCTTTGTCTAGCCTGTGCATAGCCAGAGTCTAGCCTGTGCCTAGCCAGTGTGTAGCCTCTGTCTAGCATGTGTCTAGTCTGTGTCTTGACGGTGTCTAGCCGGTGTCTAGCCTGTGTCTAGCCAGTGTCTAGCCTGTGTCTAGCCTGTGTTTAGAATGTGTCTAGTTTGTGTCTAGCCTGGGTCAAGCCTGTGTCTAGAATGTGTCTAGCCTGTGTCTAGTCTGTGTCTAGCCTGTGTCTAGCCTGTGTCTAGCCTGTGTCTAGCCTGTGTCTAGCCTGTGTCTAGCCTTTGTCTAGCCTGTGTCTAGCCTGTGCCTAGCCTGTGCCTGGCCTGTGCCTAGCCTATACCTAGTTTGTGCTTAGCCTATGCCTAGCCTGTGTCTAGCCTGTGTCTAGCCTGTGTCTAGCCTGTGTCTAGCCTGTGTCTAGCCTGTGTCTAGCCTGTGTCTAGCCTGTGTCTAGCCTGTGTCTAGCCTGTGTCTAGCCTGTGTCTAGCCTGTGTCTAGCCTGTGTCTAGCCTGTGTCTAGCCTGTGTCTAGCCTGTGTCTAGCATGTGTCTAGCATGTGTCTAGCATGTGCCTAGCCTTTACCTAGCCTGTACCTAGCCAGTGCCTAGCCTGTACCTAGCCAGTACCTAGCCTGTACCTAGCCAGTGCCTAGCCTGTACATAGCCATTGTCTAGCCTGTTCCTAGACAGTGTCTAGCCTGTGCCTAGCCAGTGTCTAGCCTCTGCCTAGCCAGTGTCTAGCCTGTGTCTAGCCTGTGCCTAGCCAGTTTCTAGCCTGTGTCTAGCCTGTGCTTAGCCAGTGTCTAGTCTGTGCCAAGCCAGTGTCAAGCCTGTGTCCAGCCTGTGTCTAGCCTGTGCCTTGCCTGTGACTGGCATGTGCCTAGCCTGTACCTAGCCAGTGCCTAGCCTGTACCTAGCCAGTACCTAGCCTGTACCTAGCCAGTGCCTAGCCTGTACCTAGCCAGTGCCTAGCCTGTACATAGCCATCGTCTAGCCTGTGTATAGCCTGTGTCTAGCCTGTGTCTAGCCTGTGCCTAGCCTGTGCCTAGCCTATGGCTAGCCTGTGCCTAGCCAGTGTCTAGCCTTTGTCTAGCCTTTGTCTAGCCTGTGCATAGCCAGATTCTAGCATGTGCCTAGCCAGTGTATAGCCTCTGTCTAGCCTGTGTATAGTCTGTGCCTTGACGGTGTCTAGCCGGTGTCTAGCCTGTGCCTAGCCTGTGCCTAGCCTCTGGCTAGCCTGTGCCTAGCCTGTGCCTAGCTTGTGCCTAGCTTGTGAATAGCCTGTGCCTAGCCTGTGCCTAGCCTGTGCCTAGCCTGTGCCTAGCCTGTGTCTAGCCTGTTTCTAGCCTGTATCTAGCCTGTGTCTAGCCTGTGTCTAGCTTTTGTCTAGCCTGTGCATATCCAGATTCTAGCCTGTGCCTAGCCAGTGTACAGCCTCTTTCTAGGCTGTGTATAGTCTGTTTCGTGACGGTGTCTAGCCGGTGTCTAGCCGGTGTCTAGCCGGTGTCTAGCCTGTGCCAAGCCTGTGCCAAGCCTGTGCCTAGCCTGTGCCTAGCCTGTGCTTAGCCTGTGCCTAGCCAGTGCCTAGCCAGTGCCTAGCCTGTGCCTGGCCTGTGCCTAGCATGTGCCTAGCTTGTGCCTAGCCTGTGCCTAGCCTATGCCTAGCCTGTTCCTAGCCTGTGCCGAGCCTGTGCCTAGCCTGTGTCTAGCCTGTGCCTAGCCTGTGCCTTGCCAGTGTCTAGCCTTTGTCTAGCCTGTGCATAGCCTGTGTCTAGCCTGTGCCTAGCCAGTGTATAGCCTCTGTCTAGCCTGTGTATAGTCTGTGTCTTGACGGTGTCTAGCCGGTGACTAGCCGGTGTCTAGCCTGTGCCTAGCCTGTGCCTGGCCTGTGCCTAGCCTATACCTAGTTTGTGCTTAGCCTATGCCTAGCCTGTGTCTAGCCTGTGTCTAGCCTGTGTCTAGCCTGTGTCTAGCCTGTGTCTAGCCTGTTTCTAGCCTGTGTCTGGCCTGTGTCTAGCCTGTGTCTAGCCTGTGTCTAGCCTGTGTCTAGCCTGTGTCTAGCATGTGTCTAGCCTGTGTCTAGCCTGTGTCTAGCCTGTGTCTAGCCTGTGTCTAGCCTGTGTCTAGCCTGTGTCTAGCCTGTGTCTAGCCTGTGTCTAGCCTGTGTCTAGCCTGTGTCTAGCCTGTGTCTAGCCTGTGTCTAGCCTGTGTCTAGCCTGTGTCTAGCCTGTGTCTAGCCTGTGTCTAGCCTGTGTCTAGCCTGTGTCTAGCCTGTGTCTAGCCTGTGTCTAGCCTGTGTCTAGCCTGTGTCTAGCCTGTGTCTAGCCTGTGTCTAGCATGTGTCTAGCATGTGTCTAGCATGTGCCTAGCCTTTACCTAGCCAGTGCCTAGCCAGTACCTAGCCAGTACCTAGCCTGTACCTAGCCGGTGCCTAGCCAGTGTATAGCCTATGCCTAGCCAGTGTCTAGCCTGTGTCTAGCCTGTGTCTAGCCTGTGTCTAGCCTGTGTCTAGCCCGTGTCTAGCCTGTGTCTAGCCTGTGCTTAGCCAGTGTCTAGTCTGTGCAAAGCCAGTGTATAGCCTGTGCCTAGCCAGTGACCAGCCTGTGTCTAGCATGTCCCTTGCCTGTGCCTAGCCAGTGTCTAGCCTGTGTCTAGACTGTGCCTTGCCTGAGACTGGCATGTGCATAGCGTGTGCCTAGCCAGTGTCTAGCCAGTGCCTAGCCTGTGCCTAGCCAGTGTCTAGCCTTTGTCTAGCCTGTGCATAGCCAGAGTCTAGCCTGTGCCTAGCCAGTGTGTAGCCTCTGTCTAGCATGTGTCTAGTCTGTGTCTTGACAGTGTCTAGCCGGTGTCTAGCCTGTGTCTAGCCTGTGCCTTGCCTGAGACTGGCATGTGCATATCGTGTGCCTAGCCAGTGTCTAGCCAGTGCCTAGCCTGTGCCTAGCCAGTGTCTAGCCTTTGTCTAGCCTGTGCATAGCCAGAGTCTAGCCTGTGCCTAGCCAGTGTGTAGCCTCTGTCTAGCATGTGTCTAGTCTGTGTCTTGACAGTGTCTAGCCGGTGTCTAGCCTGTGTCTAGCCAGTGTCAAGCCTGTCTCTAGCCTGTGTTTAGAATGTGTCTAGTTTGTGTCTAGCCTGGGTCAAGCCTGTGTCTAGAATGTGTCTAGCCTTTGTCTAGCCTGTGTCTAGCCTGTGTCTAGCATGTGCCTAGCCTCTGCCTAGCCTGTACCTAGCCAGTGCCTAGCCTGTACCTAGCCAGTACCTAGACTGTACCTAGCCAGTGCCTAGCCTGAACATAGCCATTGTCTAGCCTGTTCCTAGACAGTGTCTATCCTGTGCCTAGCCAGTGTCTAGCCTGTGCCTAGCCAGTTTCTAGCCAAAGTCTAGCCTGTGCTAAACCAGTGTCTAGTCTGTGCCAAGCCAGTGTCTAGCCTGTGCCTAGCCAGTGTCTAGCCTGTGTCTAGCCTGTGCCTTGCCTGTGACTGGCATGTGCATAGCCTGTGCCTAGCCAGTGTCTAGCCTGTGTCTAGCCTGTGCCTTGCCTGAGACTGGAATGTGCATAGCGTGTGCCTAGCCAGTGTCTAGCCAGTGCCTAGCCTGCGCCTAGCCAGTGTCTAGCCTTTGTCTAGCCTGTGCATAGCTAGAGTCTAGCCTGTGCCTAGCCAGTGTGTAGCCTCTGTCTAGCCTGTGTCTATACTGTGTCTTGACGGTGTCCATCCGGTGTCTAGCCCATGCCTTGCCTGTGACTGGCATGTGCATAGCCTGTGCATAGCCAGTGCTAGCCTTTGTCTAGCCTGTGCCTTGCCTGAGACTGGCATGTGCATAGCGTGTGCCTTGCCAGTGTCTAGCCAGTGCCTAGCCTGTATCTAGCCAGTGTCTAGCCTTTGTCTAGCCTGTGCATAGCCAGATTCTGGCCTGTGCCTATCCAGTGTATAGCCTCTTTCTAGGCTTTGTATAGTCTGTTTCGTGACGGTGTCTAGCCGGTGTCTAGCCTGTGCCAAGCCTGTGCATAGCCAGATTCTGGCCTGTGCCTATCCAGTGTATAGCCTCTTTCTAGGCTTTGTATAGTCTGTTTCGTGACGGTGTCTAGCCGGTGTCTAGCCTGTGCCAAGCCATTGTATAGCCTATGTGTAGCCTGTGTATAGTCTGTGTCTAGACGGTGTCTAGCCGGTGACTAGCCGGTGTCTAGCCTGTGCCTAGCCAGTGCCTGGCCTGTGCCTAGCCTATGCCTAGTTTGTGCTTAGCCTATGCCTAGCCTGTGTCTAGCCTGTGTCTAGCCTGTGTCTAGCCTGTGTCTAGCCTGTGTCTAGCCTGTGTCTAGCCTGTTTCTAGCCTGTGTCTAGCCTGTGTCTAGCCTGTGTCTGGCCTGTGTCTAGCCTGTGACTAGCCTGTGTCTAGCCTGTGTCTAGCCTGTGTCTAGCCTGTGTCTAGCCTGTGTCTAGCCTGTGTCTAGCCTGTGTCTAGCCTGTGTCTAGCCTGTGTCTAGCCTGTGTCTAGCCTGTGTCTAGCCTGTTTCTAGCCTGTGTCTAGCCTGTGTCTAGCCTGTGTCTAGCCTGTGTCTAGCCTGTGTCTAGCCTGTGTCTAGCCTGTGTCTAGCCTGTGTCTAGCCTGTGTCTAGCCTGAGTCTAGCCTGTGTCTAGCATGTGTCTAGCATGTGCCTAGCCTCTGCCTAGCCTTTACCTAGCCAGTGTCTAGCCTGTACCTAGCCAGTGAATAGCCTCTGTCTAGCCTGTGTCTAGTCTGTGTCTTGACGGTGTCTAGCCTGTGCCTAGCCGGTGTCTCGGCTGTACCTAGCCAGTACCTAGCCTGTGTCTAGCCTGTGTCTGGCCTGTGTCTAGCCCGTGTCTAGCCTGTGTCTAGCCTGTGCTTAGCCAGTGTCTAGTCTGTGCAAAGCCAGTGTCTAGCCTGTGCCTAGCCAGTGACTAGCCTGTGTCTAGCCTGTGCCTTGCCTGTGCCTAGCCAGTGTCTAGCCTGTGTCTAGCCCCTGCCTTGCCTGAGAATGGCATGTGCATAGCGTGTGCCTTGCCAGTGTCTAGCCAGTGCCTAGCCTGTGCCTAGCCAGTGTCTAGCCTTTGTCTAGCCTGTGCATAGCCAGAGTCTAGCCTGTGCCTAGCCAGTGTGTAGCCTCTGTCTAGCATGTGTCTAGTCTGTGTCTTGACGGTGTCTAGCCGGTGTCTAGCCTGTGTCTAGCCTGTGCCTTGCCTGAGACTGGCATGTGCATAGCGTGTGCCTTGCCAGTGTCTAGCCAGTGCCTAGCCTATGCCTAGCCAGTGTCTAGCCTTTGTCTAGCCTGTGCATAGCCAGAGTCTAGCCTGTGCCTAGCCAGTGTGTAGCCTCTGTCTAGCATGTGTCTAGTCTGTGTCTTGACGGTGTCTAGCCGGTGTCTAGCCTGTGTCTAGCCAGTGTCTAGCCTGTGTCTAGCCTGTTTTTAGAATGTGTCTAGTTTGTGTCTAGCCTGGGTCAAGCCTGTGTCTAGAATGTGTCTAGCCTGTGTCTAGTCTGTGTCTAGCCTGTGTCTAGCCTGTGTCTAGCCTGTTTCTAGAATGTGTCTAGCCTGTGTCTAGTCTGTGTCTAGCCTGTGTCTAGTCTGTGTCTAGCCTGTGTCTAGCCTGTGTCTAGCCTGTGTCTAGCCTGTGTCTAGCCTGTGTCTAGCCTGTGTCTAGCCTTTGTCTAGCCTGTGTCTTGCCTGTGTCTAGCATGTGCCTAGCCTCTGCCTAGCCTGTACCTAGCCAGTGACTAGCCTGTACCTAGCCAGTACCTAGCCTGTACGTAGCCAGTGCCTAGCCTGTACATAGCCATTGTCTAGCCTGTTCCTAGACAGTGTCTATCCTGTGCCTAGCCAGTGTCTAGCCTCTGCCCAGCCAGTGTCTAGCCTGTGCCTAGCCAGTTTTTAGCCTGTGTCTAGCCTGTGCTTAGCCAGTGTCTAGTCTGTGCCAAGCCAGTGTCTAGCCTGTGTCTAGCCTGTGCCTTGCCTGTGACTGGCATGTGTCTAGCCTGTGTCTAGCCTTTGTCTAGCCTGTGTCTAGCCTGTGCCTAGCCAGTTTCTACCCTGTGTCTAGCCTGTGCTTAGCCAGTGTCTAGTCTGTGCCAAGCCAGTGTCTAGCCTGTGTCCAGCCTGTGTCTAGCCTGTGCCTTGCCTGTGACTGGCATGTGCCTAGCCTGTACCTAGCCAGTGCCTAGCCTGTACCTAGCCAGTACCTAGCCTGTACCAAGCCAGTGCCTAGCCTGTACCTAGCCAGTGCCTAGCCTGTACATAGCCATCGTCTAGCCTGTGTATAGTCTGTGTCTTGACGGTGTCTAGCCGGTGTCTAGCCTGTGCCCAGCCTGTGCCTAGCCTGTGGATAGCCTGTGCCTAGCCAGTGTCTAGCCTTTGTTTAGCCTTTGTCTAGCCTGTGCATAGCCAGATTCTAGCCTGTGCCTAGCCAGTGTATAGCCTCTGTCTAGCCTGTGTATAGTCTGTGTCTTGACGGTGTCTAGCCGGTGTCTAGCCTGTGCCTAGCCAGTGCCTAGCCTGTACATAGCCATCGTCTAGCCTGTGTCTAGCCTGTGTCTAGCCTGTGTCTAGCCTGTGTCTAGCATGTGCCTAGCCTCTGCCTAGCCTCTACCAAGCCAGTGCCTAGCCTGTACCTAGCCAGTTTCTAGCCTGTGTCTAGCCTGTGCTTAGCCAGTGTCTAGTCTGTGCCAAGCCAGTGTCTAGCCTGTGTCCAGCCTGTGTCTAGCCTTTTCCTTGCCTGTGACTGGCATGTGCCTAGCCTGTACCTAGCCAGTGCCTAGCCTGTACCTAGCCAGTACCTAGCCTGTACCTATCCAGTGCCTAGCCTGTACCTAGCCAGTGTATAGCCTGTGCCTAGCCAGTGCCTAGCCAGTATCTAGCCTGTGTCTAGCCTGTGTCTAGCCTGTGTCTAGCCTGTGTCTAGCCTGTGTCTAGCCTGTTTCTAGCCTGTATCTAGCCTGTGTCTAGCCCGTGTCTAGCCTTTGTCTAGCCTTTGTCTAGCCTGTGTCTAGCATGTGCCTAGCCTCTGACTAGCCTGTACCTAGCCAGTGCCTAGCCTGTACCTAGCCAGTACCTAGCCTGTACCTAGCCAGTGCCTAGCCTGTACATAGCCATTGTCTAGCCTGTGCCCAGCCAGTGTCTAGCCTGTGTCTAGCCTGTGTCTAGCCTGTGCCTAGCCAGTTTCTAGCCTGTGTCTAGCCTGTGCTTAGCCAGTGTCTAGTCTGTGCCAAGCCAGTGTCTAGCCTGTGTCTAGCCTGTGCCTTGCCTGTGACTGGCATGTGTCTAGCCTGTGTCTAGCCTTTGTCTAGCCTGTGTCTAGCCTGTGTCTAGCCTGTGTCTAGCCTTTGTCTAGCCTGTGTCTAGCCTGTGCCTAGCCAGTTTCTAGCCTGTGTCTAGCCTGTGCTTAGCCAGTGTCTAGTCTGTGCCAAGCCAGTGTATAGCCTGTGTCTAGCCTGTGCCTTGCCTGTGACTGGCATGTGCCTAGCCTGTACCTAGCCAGTGCCTAGCCTGTACCTAGCCAGTACCTAGCTTGTACCTAGCCAGTGCCTAGCCTGTACATAGCCAGTGCCTAGCCTGTACATAGCCATTGTCTAGCATGTGCCTAGCCACTGTCTAGCATGTGCCTAGCCATTGTCTAGCCTGTGCCTAGCCAGTGTCTAGCCTGTGTCTAGCCAGTGCTAAGCCAGTGTCTAGTCTGTGCCAAGCCAGTGTCTAGCCTGTGCCTTGCCTGTGACTGGCATGTGTATAGCCTGTGCTTAGCCAGTGTCTAGTCTGTACCAAGCCAGTATCTAGCCTGTGTCTAGCCTGTGCCTTGCCTGTGACTGGCATGTGTCTAGCCTGTGTCTAGCCTTTGTCTAGCCTGTGTCTAGCCTTTGTCTAGCCTGTGTCTAGCCTTTGTCTAGCCTGTGTCTAGCCTGTGCCTAGCCAGTTTCTAGCCTGTGTCTAGCCTGTGCTTAGCCAGTGTCTAGTCTGTGCCAAGCCAGTGTATAGCCTGTGTCTAGCCTGTGCCTTGCCTGTGACTGGCATGTGCCTAGCCTGTACCTAGCCTGTGCCTAGCCTGTACCTAGCCAGTACCTAGCTTGTACCTAGCCAGTGCCTAGCCTGTACATAGCCAGTGCCTAGCCTGTACATAGCCATTGTCTAGCATGTGCCTAGCCACTGTCTAGCATGTGCCTAGCCATTGTCTAGCCTGTGCCTAGCCAGTGTCTAGGCTGTGCCCAGCCAGTTTCTAGCCTGTGTCTAGCCTGTGCCTAGCCAGTTTCTAGCCTGTGTCTAGCCAGTGCTAAGCCAGTGTCTAGTCTGTGCCAAGCCAGTGTCTAGCCTGTGCCTTGCCTGTGACTGGCATGTGCATAGCCTGTGCCTAGCCAGTGTCTACCCAGTGCCTAGCCTGTACCTAGCCAGTACCTAGCCTGTACCTAGCCAGTACCTAGCCTGTGCCTAGCCAGTATCTAGCCTGTGATTAGCTAGTGTCTAGTCTGTGCCAAGCCAGTGTCTAGCCTGTGTCTAGCCTGTGTCTAGCATGTGCCTTGCCTGTGACTGGCATGTGCATAGCCTGTGCCTAGCCAGTGTCTAGCCAGTGTCTAGCCTGTGCCTAGCCAGTGTCTAGCCTTTGTCTAGCTTGTGCATAGCCAGATTCTAGCCTGTGCCTAGCCAGTGTATAGCCTCTGTCTAGCCTGTGTATAGTCTGTGTCTTGACGGTGTCTAGCCTGTGTCTAGCCTGTGTCTAGCCTGTGTCTAGCCTGTGTCTAGCCTGTGTCTAGCCTGTGTCTAGCCTGTGTCTAGCCTGTGTCTAGCCTGTGTCTAGCCTGTGTCTAGCCTGTGTCTAGCCTGTGTCTAGCCTGTGTCTAGCCTGTGTCTAGCATGTGCCTAGCCTCTGCCTAGCCTCTACCAAGCCAGTGCCTAGCCTGTACCTAGCCAGTTTCTAGCCTGTGGCTAGCCTGTGCTTAGCCAGTGTCTAGTCTGTGCCAAGCCAGTGTCTAGCCTGTGTCCAGCCTGTGTCTAGCCTTTTCCTTTGCCTGTGACTGGCATGTGCCTAGCCTGTACCTAGCCAGTGCCTAGCCTGTACCTAGCCAGTACCTAGCCTGAACCTAGCCAGTGCCTAGCCTGTACCTAGCCAGTGTATAGCCTGTGCCTAGCCAGTGCCTAGCCAGTATCTAGCCTGTGTCTAGCCTGTGTCTAACCTGTGTCTAGCCTGTGTCTAGCCTGTGTCTAGCCTGTGCTTAGCCAGTGTCTAGTCTGTGTCTAGCCTGTGTCTAGCCTGTGTCTAGCCTGTGTCTAGCCTGTGTCTAGCCTTTGTCTAGCCTGTATCTAGCCTGTGTCTAGCCTGTGTCTAGACTTTATCTAGCCTTTGTCTAGCCTGTGTCTAGCATGTGCCTAGCCTCTGACTAGCCTGTACCTAGCCAGTGCCTAGCCTGTACCTAACCAGTACCTAGCCTGTACCTAGCCAGTGCCTAGCCTGTACATAGCCATTGTCTAGCCTGTGCCTAGCCAGTGTCTAGCCTGTGCATAGCCAGTGTCTAGCCTGTGCCCAGCCAGTGTCTAGCCTGTGTCTAGCCTGTGTCTAGCCTGTGCCTAGCCAGTTTCTAGCCTGTGTCTAGCCTGTGCTTAGCCAGTGTCTAGTCTGTGCCAAGCCAGTGTCTATTCTGTGTCTAGCCTGTGCCTTGCCTGTGAATGGCATGTGTCTAGCCTGTGTCTAGCCTTTGTCTAGCCTGTGTCTAGCCTGTGCCTAGCCAGTTTCTAGCCTGTGTCTAGCCTGTGCTTAGCCAGTTTCTAGTCTGTGCCAAGCCAGTGCATAGCCTGTGTCTAGCCTGTGCCTTGCCTATGACTGGCATGTGCCTAGCCTGTACCTAGCCAGTGCCGAGCCTGTACCTAGCCAGTACCTAGCTTGTACCTAGCCAGTGCCTAGCCTGTACATAGCCAGTGCCTAGCCTGTACATAGCCATTGTCTAGCATGTGCCTAGCCATTGTCTAGCATGTGCCTAGCCATTGTCTAGCCTGTGCCTAGCCAGTGTCTAGGCTGTGCCCAGCCAGTGTCTAGCCTGTGTCTAGCCTGTGCCTAGCCAGTTTCTAGCCTGTGTCTAGCCTGTGCTAAGCCAGTGTCTAGTCTGTGCCAAGCCAGTGTCTAGCCTGTGTCTAGCCTGTGCCTTGCCTGTTACTGGCATGTGCATAGCCTGTGCCTAGCCAGTGTCTAGCCAGTGCCTAGCCTGTACCTAGCCAGTACCTAGCCTGTACCTAGCCAGTACCTAGCCTGTGCCTAGCCAGTATCTAGCCTGTGCTTAGCTAGTGTCTAGTCTGTGCCAAGCCAGTGTCTAGCCTGTGCCAAGCCAGTGTCTAGCCTGTGTCTAGCCTGTGTCTAGCATGTGCCTTGCCTGTGACTGGCATGTGCATAGCCTGTGCCTAGCCAGTGTCTAGCCAGTGTCTAGCCTGTGCCTAGCCAGTGTCTAGCCTTTGTCTAGCTTGTGCATAGCCAGATTCTAGCCTGTGCCTAGCCAGTGTATAGCCTCTGTCTAGCCTGTGTATAGTCTTTGTCTTGACGGTGTCTAGCCTTTGTCTAGCCTGTATCTAGCCTGTGTCTAGCCTGTGTCAAGCCAGTGTCTAGCCTGTGTCTAGCCTGTGTCTAGCCTGTGTCTAGCCTGTGTCTAGCCTGTGTCTAGCATGTGCCTAGCCTCTGCCTAGCCTCTACCAAGCCAGTGCCTAGCCTGTACCTAGCCAGTTTCTAGCCTGTGGCTAGCCTGTGCTTAGCCAGTGTCTAGTGTGTGCCAAGCCAGTGTCTAGCCTGTGTCCAGCCTGTGTCTAGCCTTTTCCTTGCCTGTGACTGGCATGTGCCTAGCCTGTACCTAGCCAGTGCCTAGCCTGTACCTAGCCAGTACCTAGCCTGAACCTAGCCAGTGCCTAGCCTGTACCTAGCCAGTGTATAGCCTGTGCCTAGCCAGTGCCTAGCCAGTATTTAGCCTGTGTCTAGCCTGTGTCTAACCTGTGTCTAGCCTGTGTCTAGCCTGTGTCTAGCCTGTGCTTAGCCAGTGTCTAGTCTGTGTCTAGCCTGTGTCTAGCCTGTGTCTAGCCTGTGTCTAGCCTGTGTGTAGCCTTTGTCTAGCCTGTATCTAGCCTGTGTCTAGCCTGTGTCTAGACTTTATCTAGCCTTTGTCTAGCCTGTGTCTAGCATGTGCCTAGCCTCTGACTAGCCTGTACCTAGCCAGTTCCTAGCCTGTACCTAGCCAGTACCTAGCCTGTACCTAGCCAGTGCCTAGCCTGTACATAGCCATTGTCTAGCCTGTGCCTAGCCAGTGTCTAGCCTGTGCCTAGCCAGTGTCTAGCCTGTGCCCAGCCAGTGTCTAGCCTGTGTCTAGCCTGTGTCTAGCCTGTGCCTAGCCAGTTTCTAGCCTGTGTCTAGCCTGTGCTTAGCCAGTGTCTAGTCTGTGCCAAGCCAGTGTCTAGCCTGTGTCTAGCCTGTGCCTTGCCTGTGAATGGCATGTGTCTACCCTGTGTCTAGCCTTTGTCTAGCCTGTGTCTAGCCTGTGCCTAGCCAGTTTCTAGCCTGTGTCTAGCCTGTGCTTAGCCAGTGTCTAGTCTGTGCCAAGCCAGTGTATAGCCTGTGTCTAGCCTGTGCCTTGCCTATGACTGGCATGTGCCTAGCCTGTACCTAGCCAGTGCCGAGCCTGTACCTAGCCAGTACCTAGCTTGTACCTAGCCAGTGCCTAGCCTGTACATAGCCAGTGCCTAGCCTGTACATAGCCATTGTCTAGCATGTGCCTAGCCATTGTCTAGCATGTGCCTAGCCATTGTCTAGCCTGTGCCTAGCCAGTGTCTAGACTGTGCCCAGCCAGTTTCTAGCCTGTGTCTAGCCTGTGCCTAGCCAGTTTCTAGCCTGTGTCTAGCCTGTGCTAAGCCAGTGTCTAGTCTGTGCCAAGCCAGTGTCTAGCCTGTGTCTAGCCTGTGCCTTGCCTGTTACTGGCATGTGCATAGCCTAAGCCTAGCCAGTGTCTAGCCAGTGCCTAGCCTGTACCTAGCCAGTACCTAGCCTGTACCTAGCCAGTACCTAGCCTGTGCCTGGCCAGTATCTAGCCTGTGCTTAGCTAGTGTCTAGTCTGTGCCAAGCCAGTGTCTAGCCTGTGCCAAGCCAGTGTCTAGCCTGTGTCTAGCCTGTGTCTAGCCTGTGCCAAGCCTGTGTCTAGCCTGTGCCTTGCCTGTGAATGGCATGTGTCTACCCTGTGTCTAGCCTTTGTCTAGCCTGTGTCTAGCCTGTGCCTAGCCAGTTTCTAGCCTGTGTCTAGCCTGTGCTTAGCCAGTGTCTAGTCTGTGCCAAGCCAGTGTCTAGCCTGTGTCTAGCCTGTGCCTTGCCTGTTACTGGCATGTGCATAGCCTGTGCCTAGCCAGTGTCTAGCCAGTGCCTAGCCTGTACCTAGCCAGTACCTAGCCTGTACCTAGCCAGTACCTAGCCTATGCCTAGCCAGTATCTAGCCTGTGCTTAGCTAGTGTCTAGTCTGTGCCAAGCCAGTGTCTAGCCTGTGCCAAGCCAGTGTCTAGCCTGTGTCTAGCCTGTGTCTAGCATGTGCCTTGCCTGTGACTGGCATGTGCATAGCCTGTGCCTAGCCAGTGTCTGGCCAGTGTCTAGCCTGTGCCTAGCCAGTGTCTAGCCTTTGTCTAGCTTGTGCATAGCCAGATTCTAGCCTGTGCCTAGCCAGTGTATAGCCTCTGTCTAGCCTGTGTATAGTCTTTGTCTTGACGGTGTCTAGCCTTTGTCTAGCCTGTATCTAGCCTGTGTCTAGCCTGTGTCTAGCCTTTGTCTAGCCTTTGTCTAGCCTGTGTCTAGCATGTGCCTAGCCTCTGACTAGCCTGTACCTAGCCAGTGCCTAGCCTGTACCTAGCCAGTACCTAGCCTGTACCTAGCCAGTGCCTAGCCTGTACATAGCCATTGTCTAGCCTGTGCCTAGCCAGTGTCTAGCCTGTGCCTAGCCAGTGTCTAGCCTGTGCCCAGCCAGTGTCTCAGCCTGTGTCTAGCCAGTGTCTAGCCTGTGTCTAGCCTGTGTCTAGCCTGTGTCTAGCCTGTGTCTAGCCTGTGTCTAGCCTGTGTCTAGCCTGTGTCTAGCCTGTGTGTCTAGCCTTTGTCTAGCCTGTGTCTAGTCTGTGCCAAGCCAGTGTCTAGCCTGTGTCTAGCCTGTGCCTTGCCTGTGACTGGCATGTGTCTAGCCTGTGTCTAGCCTTTGTCTAGCCTGTGTCTAGCCTGTGCCTAGCCAGTTTCTAGCCTGTGTCTAGCCTGTGCTTAGCCAGTGTCTAGTCTGTGCCAAGCCAGTGTATAGCCTGTGTCTAGCCTGTGCCTTGCCTGTGACTGGCATGTGCCTAGCCTGTACCTAGCCAGTGCCGAGCCTGTACCTAGCCAGTGCCGAGCCTGTACCTAGCCAGTACCTAGCTTGTACCTAGCCAGTGCCTAGCCTGTACATAGCCAGTGCCTAGCCTGTACATAGCCATTGTCTAGCATGTGCCTAGCCATTGTCTAGCATGTGCCTAGCCATTGTCTAGCCTGTGCCTAGCCAGTGTCTAGCCTGTGTCTAGCCTGTGCCTAGCCAGTTTCTAGCCTGTGTCTAGCCTGTGCTAAGCCAGTGTCTAGTCTGTGCCAAGCCAGTGTCTAGCCTGTGTCTAGCCTGTGCCTGGCCAGTTTCTAGCCTGTGTCTAGCCTGTGCTAAGCCAGTGTCTAGTCTGTGCCAAGCCAGTGTCTAGCCGGTGTCAAGCCAGTGTCTAGCCGGTGTCTAGCCGGTGTCTAGCCGGTGTCTAGCCGGTGTCTAGCCGGTGTCTAGCCTGTGTCTAGCCTGTGCCTAGCCTGTGCCTAGCCTGTGCCTAGCCTGTGCCTAGCCTGTGCCTAGCCTGTGCCTAGCCTGTGCCTAGCCTGTGCCTAGTCTGTGCCTAGCCTGTGCCTAGCCAGTGCCTAGCTAGTGCCTAGCCTGTGCCTGGCCTGTGCCTAGCCTGTGCCTAGCCTGTGCCTAGCCTGTGCCTAGCCTGTGCCTAGCTTGTGCCTAGCCTGTGCCTAGCCTATGCCTAGTCTGTGTCTAGCCTGTGCCTTGTCTGTGACTGGCATGTGCATAGCCTGTGCCTAGCCAGTGTCTAGCCAGTGCCTAGCCTGTACCCAGCCAGTACCTAGCTTGTACCTAGCCGGTGCCTAGCCTGTACATAGCCAGTGCCTAGCCTGTACATAGCCATTGTCTAGCCTGTGCCTAGCCATTGTCTAGCCTGTGACTAGCCAGTGTCTAGCCTGTGCCCAGCCAGTGTCTAGCCTGTGTCTAGCCTGTGCCTAGGCAGTTTCTAGCCTGTGTCTAGCCTGTTCTTAGCCAGTGTCTAGTCTGTGCCAAGCCAGTGTCTAGCCTGTGTCTAGCCTGTGTCTAGCCTGTGTCTAGCCTGTGCCTTGCCTGTGACTGGCATGTGCATACCCTGTGCATAGCCAGTGTCTAGCCAGTGCCTATCCTGTACCTAGCCAGTACCTAGCCTGTACCTAGCCAGTGCCTAGCCTGTACATAGCCATTGTCTAGCCTGTCCCTAGCCAGTGTCTAGCCTGTGCCTAGTCAGTGTCTAGCCTGTGCCTAGCCAGTGTCTAGCCTGTGCCCAGCCAGTGTCTAGCCAGTGTCTAGCCTGTGCCAAGCCATGTCTAGCCTGTGTCTAGCCTGTGTCTAGCCTGTGCCTTGCCTGTGACTGGCATGTGCATAGCCTGTGCCTAGCCAGTGTCTAGCCAGTGCCTAGCCTGTGCCTAGCCAGTGTCTAGCCTTTGTCTAGCCTGTGCATAGCCAGATTCTAGCCTGTGCCTAGCCAGTGTATAGCCTCTGTCTAGCCTGTGCCTAGCCTGTTCCTAGCCTGTGCTTAGCCTGTGCCTAGCCTGTGCCTAGCCTGTGCCTAGCCTGTGCCTAGCCAGTGCCTAGCCAGTGCCTAGCCTGTGCCTGGCCTGTGCCTAGCCTGTGCCTAGCCAGTGCCTAGCCAGTGCCTAGCCTATGCCTAGTCTGTGCCTAGCCTGTGCCTAGCCTGTGCCTAGCCTGTGTCTAGCCTGTGCCTTGCCTGTGACTGGCATGTGCATAGCCTGTGCCTAGCCTGTGTCTAGCCTGTGCCTTGCCTGAGACAGGCATGTGCATAGCGTGTGCCTAGCCAGTGTCTAGCCAGTGCCTAGCCTGTGCCTAGCCAGTGTCTAGCCTGTGTATAACCTTTGTCTAGCCAGTGTCTAGTCTGTGTCTTGACGGTGTCTAGCCGGTGGCTAGCCAATGTCTAGCCTGTGCCTAGCCTGTGCCTAGCCTGTGCCTAGCCTGTGCCTGGCCTGTGCCTAGCCTGTGCCTAGCTTGTGCCTAGCCTGTGCCTAGCCTGTGCCTAGCTTGTGCCTAGCTTGTGCCTAGCCTATGCCTAGTCTGTGTCTAGCCTGTGCCTTGCCTGTGACTGGCATGTGCATAGCCTGTGCCTAGCCAGTGTCTAGCCAGTGCCTAGCCTGTACCCAGCCAGTACCTAGCTTGTACCTAGCTTGTACCTAGCCGGTGCCTAGCCTGTACATAGCCAGTGCCTAGCCTGTACATAGCCATTGTCTAGCCTGTGCCTAGCCATTGTCTAGCCTGTGACTAGCCAGTGTCTAGCCTGTGCCCAGCCAGTGTCTAGCCTGTGTCTAGCCTGTGCCTAGGCAGTTTCTAGCCTGTGTCTAGCCTGTTCTTAGCCAGTGTCTAGTATGTGCCAAGCCAGTGTCTAGCCTGTGTCTAGCCTGTGTCTAGCCTGTGCCTTGCCTGTGACTGGCATGTGCATAGCCTGTGCATAGCCAGTGTCTAGCCAGTGCCTATCCTGTACCTAGCCAGTACCTAGCCTGTACCTAGCCAGTGCCTAGCCTGTACATAGCCATTGTCTAGCCTGTCCCTAGCCAGTGTCTAGCCTGCGCCTAGTCAGTGTCTAGCCTGTGCCTAGCCAGTGTCTAGCCTGTGCCCAGCCAGTGTCTAGCCTGTGTCTAGCCTGTGCCTAGCCAGTTTCTAGCCTGTGCTTAGCCAATGACTAGTCTGTGCCAAGCCAGTGTCTAGCCTGTGCCAAGCCATGTCTAGCCTGTGTCTAGCCTGTGTCTAGCCTGTGCCTTGCCTGTGACTGGCATGTGCATAGCCTGTGCCTAGCCAGTGTCTAGCCAGTGCCTAGACTGTGCCTAGCCAGTGTCTAGCCTTTGTCTAGCCTGTGCATAGCCAGATTCTAGCCTGTGCCTAGCCAGTGTATAGCCTCTGTCTAGCCTGTGCCTAGCCTGTGCCTAGCCTGTGCTTAGCCTGTGCCTAGCCTGTGCCTAGCCTGTGCCTAGCCTGTGCCTAGCCAGTGCCTAGCCTGTGCCTAGTCTGTGCCTAGCCTGTGCCTAGCCAGTGCCTAGCCAGTGCCTAGCCTGTGCCTGGCCTGTGCCTAGCCTGTGCCTAGCCAGTGCCTAGCCAGTGCCTAGCCTATGCCTAGTCTGTGCCTAGCCTGTGCCTAGCCTGTGCCTAGCCTGTGTCTAGCCTGTGTCTAGCCTGTGCCTTGCCTGTGACTGGCATGTGCATAGCCTGTGCCTAGCCTGTGTCTAGCCTGTGCCTTGCCTGAGACAGGCATGTGCATAGCGTGTGCCTAGCCAGTGTCTAGCCAGTGCCTAGCCTGTGCCTAGCCAGTGTCTAGCCTGTGTATAACCTCTGTCTAGCCAGTGTCTAGTCTGTGTCTTGACGGTGTCTAGCCGGTGGCTAGCCAATGTCTAGCCTGTGTCTAGCCTGTGCCTAGCCTGTGCCTAGCCTGTGCCTAGCCTGTGCCTGGCCTGTGCCTAGCCTGTGCCTAGCTTGTGCCTAGCCTGTGCCTAGCCTGTGCCTAGCTTGTGCCCAGCCTGTGCCTAGCCTATGCCTAGCCTGTGTCTAGCCTGTGTCTAGACTGTGTCTAGCCTGTGTCTAGCCTGAGTCTAGCCTGTGTCTAGTCTGTGTCTAGCCTGTGTCTAGCCTGTGTCTAGCCTGTGCCTTGCCTGTGACTGGCATGTGCATAGCCTGTGCCTAGCCAGTGTCTAGCCAGTGCCTAGCCTGTACCTAGCCAGTACCTAGCCTGTAACTAGCCAGTACCTAGCCTGTACCTAGCCAGTGCCTAGCCTGTTCATAGCCATTGTCTAGCCTGTGCCTAGCCAGTGTCTAGCCTGTGCCTAGCCAGTGTCTAGCCTGTGCCTAGCCAGTGTCTAGCCTGTGCCCAGCCAGTGTCTAGCCTGTGTCTAGCCTGTGCCTAGCCAGTTTCTAGCCTGTGCTTAGCCAGTGTCTAGTCTGTGCGAAGCCAGTGTCTAGCCTGTGCCAAGCCAGTGTCTAGCCTGTGTCTAGCCTGTGCCTTGCCTGTGACTGGCATGTGCATAGCCTGTGCCTAGCCAGTGTCTAGCCTTTGTCTAGCCTGTGCATAGCCAGATTCTAGTCTGTGCCTAGCCAGTGTATAGCCTCTGTCTAGCCTGTGTATAGTCTGTGCCTAGTCTGTGCCTAGCCTGTGCCTAGCCTGTGCCTAGCCTGTGCCTAGCCTGTGCCTAGCCTGTGCCTAGCCAGTGCCTAGCCAGTGCCTAGTCTGTGCCTGGCCTGTGCCTAGCCTGTGCCTAGCCAGTGCCTAGCCTGTGCCTAGCCATTGTCTAGCCTGTGCCTAGCCAGTGTATAGCCTCTGTCTAGCCTGTGTATAGTCTGTGCCTAGTCTGTGCCTAGCCTGTGCCTAGCCAGTGCCTAGCCAGTGCCTGGCCTGTGCCTGGCCTGTGCCTAGCCTGTGCCTAGCCTGTGCCTAGCCTGTGCCTAGCCTGTGCATAGCCTGTGCCTAGCTTGTGCCTAGCCTGTGCCTAGCCTATGCCTAGTCTGTGCCTAGCCTGTGCCTAGCCTGTGCCTGGCCTGTGTCTAGCCTGTGTCTAGCCTGTGCCTTGCCTGTGACTGGCATGTGCAAAGCCTGTGCCTGGCCTGTGTCTAGCCTGTGTCTAGCCTGTGCCTTGCCTGAGACAGGCATCTGCATAGCGTGTGCCTAGCCAGTGTCTAGCCAGTGTATAACCTCTGTCTAGCCAGTGTCTAGTCTGTGTCTTGACGGTGTCTAGCCGGTGGCTAGCCAATGTCTAGCCTGTGCCTAGCCTGTGCCTAGCCTGTGCCTAGCCTGTGCCTGGCCTGTGCCTAGCCTGTGCCTAGCTTGTGCCTAGCCTGTGCCTAGCCTGTGCCTAGCTTGTGCCCAGCCTGTGCCTAGCCTATGCCTAGCCTGTGTCTAGCCTGTGTCTAGACTGTGTCTAGCCTGTGTCTAGCCTGTGTCTAGCCTGTGTCTAGCCTGAGTCTAGCCTGTGTCTAGTCTGTGTCTAGCCTGTGTCTAGCCTGTGTGCCTAGCCTGTGCCTTGCCTGTGACTGGCATGTGCATAGCCTGTGCCTAGCCAGTGTCTAGCCAGTGCCTAGCCTGTACCTAGCCAGTACCTAGCCTGTAACTAGCCAGTACCTAGCCTGTACCTAGCCAGTGCCTAGCCTGTTCATAGCCATTGTCTAGCCTGTGCCTAGCCAGTGTCTAGCCTGTGCCTAGCCAGTGTCTAGCCTGTGCCTAGCCAGTGTCTAGCCTGTGCCCAGCCAGTGTCAAGCCTGTGTCTAGCCTGTGCCTAGCCAGTTTCTAGCCTGTGCTTAGCCAGTGTCTAGTCTGTGCGAAGCCAGTGTCTAGCCTGTGCCAAGCCAGTGTCTAGCCTGTGTCTAGCCTGTGCCTTGCCTGTGACTGGCATGTGCATAGCCTGTGCCTAGCCAGTGTCTAGCCTTTGTCTAGCCTGTGCATAGCCAGATTCTAGTCTGTGCCTAGCCAGTGTATAGCCTCTGTCTAGCCTGTGTATAGTCTGTGCCTAGTCTGTGCCTAGCCTGTGCCTAGCCAGTGCCTAGCCAGTGCCTGGCCTGTGCCTGGCCTGTGCCTAGCCTGTGCCTAGCCTGTGCCTAGCCTGTGCCTAGCCTGTGCCTAGCCTGTGCCTAGCCTGTGCCTAGCCTGTGCCTAGCCTGTGCCTAGCCAGTACCTAGCCTGTAACTAGCCAGTACCTAGCCTGTACCTAGCCAGTGCCTAGCCTGTTCATAGCCATTGTCTAGCCTGTGCCTAGCCAGTGTCTAGCCTGTGCCTAGCCAGTGTCTAGCCTGTGCCCAGCCAGTGTCTAGCCTGTGTCTAGCCTGTGCCTAGCCAGTTTCTAGCCTGTGCTTAGCCAGTGTCTAGTCTGTGCGAAGCCAGTGTCTAGCCTGTGCCAAGCCAGTGTCTAGCCTGTATCTAGCCTGTGTCTAGCCTGTGTCAAGCCAGTGTCTAGCCTGTGTCTAGCCTGTGTCTAGCCTGTGTCTAGCCTGTGTCTAGCCTGTGTCTAGCATGTGCCTAGCCTCTGCCTAGCCTCTACCAAGCCAGTGCCTAGCCTGTACCTAGCCAGTTTCTAGCCTGTGGCTAGCCTGTGCTTAGCCAGTGTCTAGTGTGTGCCAAGCCAGTGTCTAGCCTGTGTCCAGCCTGTGTCTAGCCTTTTCCTTGCCTGTGACTGGCATGTGCCTAGCCTGTACCTAGCCAGTGCCTAGCCTGTACCTAGCCAGTACCTAGCATGAACCTAGCCAGTGCCTAGCCTGTACCTAGCCAGTGTATAGCCTGTGCCTAGCCAGTGCCTAGCCAGTATCTAGCCTGTGTCTAGCCTGTGTCTAACCTGTGTCTAGCCTGTGTCTAGCCTGTGTCTAGCCTGTGCTTAGCCAGTGTCTAGTCTGTGTCTAGCCTGTGTCTAGCCTGTGTCTAGCCTGTGTCTAGCCTGTGTCTAGCCTTTGTCTAGCCTGTATCTAGCCTGTGTCTAGCCTGTGTCTAGACTTTATCTAGCCTTTGTCTAGCCTGTGTCTAGCATGTGCCTAGCCTCTGACTAGCCTGTACCTAGCCAGTGCCTAGCCTGTACCTAGCCAGTACCTAGCCTGTACCTAGCCAGTGCCTAGCCTGTACATAGCCATTGTCTAGCCTGTGCCTAGCCAGTGTCTAGCCTGTGCCTAGCCAGTGTCTAGCCTGTGCCCAGCCAGTGTCTAGCCTGTGTCTAGCCTGTGTCTAGCCTGTGCCTAGCCAGTTTCTAGCCTGTGTCTAGCCTGTGCTTAGCCAGTGTCTAGTCTGTGCCAAGCCAGTGTCTAGCCTGTGTCTAGCCAGTGTCTAGCCTGTGTCTAGCCTGTGCCTTGCCTGTGACTGGCATGTGCATAGCCTGTGCCTAGCCAGTGTCTAGCCTTTGTCTAGCCTGTGCATAGCCAGATTCTAGAGTGTGCCTAGCCAGTGTATAGCCTCTGTCTAGCCTGTGTATTGTCTGTGCCTAGTCTGTGCCTAGCCTGTGCCTAGCCAGTGCCTAGCCAGTGCCTGGCCTGTGCCTGGCCCAGCCTAGCCTAGCCTAGCCTGTGCCTAGCCTGTGCCTAGCCTGTGCCTAGCCTGTGCCTAGCCAGTGCCTAGCCAGTGCCTAGCCTGTGCCTGGCCTGTGCCTAGCCTGTGCCTAGCCAGTGCCTAGCCTGTGCCTGGCCTGTGCCTAGCCTGTGCCTAGCCTGTGCCTAGCCTGTGCCTAGCCTGTGCCTAGCCTGTGCCTGGCCTGTGCCTAGCCTGTGCCTAGCTTGTGCCTAGCCTGTGCCTAGCTTGTGCCTAGCTTGTCCCCAGCCCTTGCCTAGCCTATGCCTAGCCTGTGTCTAGCCTGTGTCTAGACTGTGTCTAGCCTGTGTCTAGCCTGTGTCTAGCCTGTGTCTAGCCTGAGTCTAGCCTGTGTCTAGTCTGTGTCTAGCCTGTGTCTAGCCTGTGTCTAGCCTGTGCCTTGCCTGTGACTGGCATGTGCATAGCCTGTGCCTAGCCAGTGTCTAGCCAGTGCCTAGCCTGTACCTAGCCAGTACCTAGCCTGTAACTAGCCAGTACCTAGCCTGTACCTAGCCAGTGCCTAGCCTGTTCATAGCCATTGTCTAGCCTGTGCCTAGCCAGTGTCTAGCCTGTGCCTAGCCAGTGTCTAGCCTGTGCCTAGCCAGTGTCTAGCCTGTGCCTAGCCAGTGTCTAGCCTGTGCCCAGCCAGTGTCTAGCCTGTGTCTAGCCTGTGCCTAGCCAGTTTCTAGCCTGTGCCTAGCCAGTGTCTAGTCTGTGCGAAGCCAGTGTCTAGCCTGTGCCAAGCCAGTGTCTAGCCTGTGTCTAGCCTGTGCCTTGCCTGTGACTGGCATGTGCATAGCCTGTGCCTAGCCAGTGTCTAGCCTTTGTCTAGCCTGTGCATAGCCAGATTCTAGTCTGTGCCTAGCCAGTGTATAGCCTCTGTCTAGCCTGTGTATAGTCTGTGCCTAGTCTGTGCCTAGCCTGTGCCTAGCCAGTGCCTAGCCAGTGCCTGGCCTGTGACTGGCCTGTGCCTAGCCTGTGCCTAGCCTGTGCCTAGCCTGTGCCTAGCCTGTGCCTAGCCTGTGCCTAGCCTGTGCCTAGCCTGTGCCTAGCCTGTGCCTAGCCAGTACCTAGCCTGTAACTAGCCAGTACCTAGCCTGTACCTAGCCAGTGCCTAGCCTGTTCATAGCCATTGTCTAGCCTGTGCCTAGCCAGTGTCTAGCCTGTGCCTAGCCAGTGTCTAGCCTGTGCCTAGCCAGTGTCTAGCCTGTGCCCAGCCAGTGTCTAGCCTGTGTCTAGCCTGTGCCTAGCCAGTTTCTAGCCTGTGCTTAGCCAGTGTCTAGTCTGTGCGAAGCCAGTGTCTAGCCTGTGCCAAGCCAGTGTCTAGCCTGTATCTAGCCTGTGTCTAGCCTGTGTCAAGCCAGTGTCTAGCCTGTGTCTAGCCTGTGTCTAGCCTGTGTCTAGCCTGTGTCTAGCCTGTGTCTAGCCTGTGTCTAGCCTGTGTCTAGCATGTGCCTAGCCTCTGCCTAGCCTCTACCAAGCCAGTGCCTAGCCTGTACCTAGCCAGTTTCTAGCCTGTGGCTAGCCTGTGCTTAGCCAGTGTCTAGTGTGTGCCAAGCCAGTGTCTAGCCTGTGTCCAGCCTGTGTCTAGCCTTTTCCTTGCCTGTGACTGGCATGTGCCTAGCCTGTACCTAGCCAGTGCCTAGCCTGTACCTAGCCAGTACCTAGCATGAACCTAGCCAGTGCCTAGCCTGTACCTAGCTAGTGTATAGCCTGTGCCTAGCCAGTGCCTAGCCAGTATCTAGCCTGTGTCTAGCCTGTGTCTAACCTGTGTCTAGCCTGTGTCTAGCCTGTGTCTAGCCTGTGCTTAGCCAGTGTCTAGTCTGTGTCTAGCCTGTGTCTAGCCTGTGTCTAGCCTGTGTCTAGCCTGTGTCTAGCCTTTGTCTAGCCTGTATCTAGCCTGTGTCTAGCCTGTGTCTAGACTTTATCTAGCCTTTGTCTAGCCTGTGTCTAGCATGTGCCTAGCCTCTGACTAGCCTGTACCTAGCCAGTGCCTAGCCTGTACCTAGCCAGTACCTAGCCTGTACCTAGCCAGTGCCTAGCCTGTACATAGCCATTGTCTAGCCTGTGCCTAGCCAGTGTCTAGCCTGTGCCTAGCCAGTGTCTAGCCTGTGCTTAGCCAGTGTCTAGCCTGTGTCTAGCCTGTGTCTAGCCTGTGCCTAGCCAGTTTCTAGCCTGTGTCTAGCCTGTGCTTAGCCAGTGTCTAGTCTGTGCCAAGCCAGTGTCTAGCCTGTGTCTAGCCTGTGCCTTGCCTGTGAATGGCATGTGTCTAGCCTGTGTCTAGCCTTTGTCTAGCCTGTGTCTAGCCTGTGCCTAGCCAGTTTCTAGCCTGTGTCTAGCCTGTGCTTAGCCAGTGTCTAGTCTGTGCCAAGCCAGTGTATAGCCTGTGTCTAGCCTGTGCCTTGCCTATGACTGGCATGTGCCTAGCCTGTACCTAGCCAGTGCCGAGCCTGTACCTAGCCAGTACCTAGCTTGTACCTAGCCAGTGCCTAGCCTGTACATAGCCAGTGCCTAGCCTGTACATAGCCATTGTCTAGCATGTGCCTAGCCATTGTCTAGCATGTGCCTAGCCATTGTCTAGCCTGTGCCTAGCCAGTGTCTAGGCTGTGCCCAGCCAGTGCCTAGCCAGTGTCTAGGCTGTGCCCAGCCAGTGTCTAGCCTGTGTCTAGCCTGTGCTAAGCCAGTGTCTAGTCTGTGCCAAGCCAGTGTCTAGCCTGTGTCTAGCCTGTGCCTTGCCTGTTACTGGCATGTGCATAGCCTGTGCCTAGCCAGTGTCTAGCCAGTGCCTAGCCTGTACCTAGCCAGTACCTAGCCTGTACCTAGCCAGTACCTAGCCTGTGCCTAGCCAGTATCTAGCCTGTGCTTAGCTAGTGTCTAGTCTGTGCCAAGCCAGTGTCTAGCCTGTGCCAAGCCAGTGTCTAGCCTGTGTCTAGCCTGTGTCTAGCATGTGCCTTGCCTGTGACTGGCATGTGCATAGCCTGTGCCTAGCCAGTGTCTAGCCTGTGTCTAGCCTGTGCCTAGCCAGTGTCTAGCCTTTGTCTAGCTTGTGCATAGCCAGATTCTAGCCTGTGCCTAGCCAGTGTATAGCCTCTGTCTAGCCTGTGTATAGTCTTTGTCTTGAAGGTGTCTAGCCTTTGTCTAGCCTGTATCTAGCCTGTGTCTAGCCTGTGTCTAGCCTTTGTCTAGCCTTTGTCTAGCCTGTGTCTAGCATGTGCCTAGCCTCTGACTAGCCTGTACCTAGCCAGTGCCTAGCCTGTACCTAGCCAGTACCTAGCCTGTACCTAGCCAGTGCCTAGCCTGTACATAGCCATTGTCTAGCCTGTGCCTAGCCAGTGTCTAGCCTGTGCCTAGCCAGTGTCTAGCCTGTGCCCAGCCAGTGTCTAGCCTGTGTCTAGCCTGTGTCTAGCCTGTGTCTAGCCTGTGTCTAGCCTGTGTCTAGCCTGTGTCTAGCCTTTGTCTAGCTTGTGTCTAGTCTGTGCCAAGCCAGTGTCTAGCCTGTGTCTAGCCTGTGCCTTGCCTGTGACTGGCATGTGTCTAGCCTGTGTCTAGCCTTTGTCTAGCCTGTGTCTAGCCTGTGCCTAGCCAGTTTCTAGCCTGTGTCTAGCCTGTGCTTAGCCAGTGTCTAGTCTGTGCCAAGCCAGTGTATAGCCTGTGTCTAGCCTGTGCCTTGCCTGTGACTGGCATGTGCCTAGCCTGTACGTAGCCAGTGCCGAGCCTGTACCTAGCCAGTACCTAGCTTGTACCTAGCCAGTGCCTAGCCTGTACATAGCCAGTGCCTAGCCTGTACATAGCCATTGTCTAGCATGTGCCTAGCCATTGTCTAGCATGTGCCTAGCCATTGTCTAGCCTGTGCCTAGCCAGTGTCTAGCCTGTGTCTAGCCTGTGCCTAGCCAGTTTCTAGCCTGTGTCTAGCCTGTGCTAAGCCAGTGTCTAGTCTGTGCCAAGCCAGTGTCTAGCCTGTGTCTAGCCTGTGCCTAGCCAGTTTCTAGCCTGTGTCTAGCCTGTGCTAAGCCAGTGTCTAGTCTGTGCCAAGCCAGTGTCTAGCCGGTGTCAAGCCAGTGTCTAGCCGGTGTCTAGCCGGTCTCTAGCCGGTGTCTAGCCGGTGTCTAGCCGGTGTCTAGCCGGTGTCTAGCCTGTGCCTAGCCTGTGTCTAGCCTGTGCCTAGCCTGTGCCTAGCCTATGCCTAGCCTGTGCCTAGCCTGTGCCTAGCCTGTGCCTAGCCTGTGCCTAGCCTGTGCCTAGTCTGTGCCTAGCCTGTGCCTAGCCAGTGCCTAGCTAGTGCCTAGCCTGTGCCTGGCCTGTGCCTAGCCTGTGCCTAGCCTGTGCCTAGCCTGTGCCTAGCCTGTGCCTAGCCTGTGCCTAGCCTGTGCCTAGCTTGTGCCTAGCCTGTGCCTAGCCTATGCCTAGTCTGTGTCTAGCCTGTGCCTTGCCTGTGACTGGCATGTGCATAGCCTGTGCCTAGCCAGTGTCTAGCCAGTGCCTAGCCTGTACCCAGCCAGTACCTAGCTTGTACCTAGCCGGTGCCTAGCCTGTACATAGCCAGTGCCTAGCCTGTACATAGCCATTGTCTAGCCTGTGCCTAGCCATTGTCTAGCCTGTGACTAGCCAGTGTCTAGCCTGTGCCCAGCCAGTGTCTAGCCTGTGTCTAGCCTGTGCCTAGGCAGTTTCTAGCCTGTGTCTAGCCTGTTCTTAGCCAGTGTCTAGTCTGTGCCAAGCCAGTGTCTAGCCTGTGTCTAGCCTGTGTCTAGCCTGTGCCTTGCCTGTGACTGGCATGTGCATAGCCTGTGCATAGCCAGTGTCTAGCCAGTGCCTATCCTGTACCTAGCCAGTACCTAGCCTGTACCTAGCCAGTGCCTAGCCTGTACATAGCCATTGTCTAGCCTGTCCCTAGCCAGTGTCTAGCCTGTGCCTAGTCAGTGTCTAGCCTGTGCCTAGCCAGTGTCTAGCCTGTGCCCAGCCAGTGTCTAGCCTGTGTCTAGCCTGTGCCTAGCCAGTTTCTAGCCTGTGCTTAGCCAATGACTAGTCTGTGCCAAGCCAGTGTCTAGCCTGTGCCAAGCCATGTCTAGCCTGTGTCTAGCCTGTGTCTAGCCTGTGCCTTGCCTGTGACTGGCATGTGCATAGCCTGTGCCTAGCCAGTGTCTAGCCAGTGCCTAGCCTGTGCCTAGCCAGTGTCTAGCCTTTGTCTAGCCTGTGCATAGCCAGATTCTAGCCTGTGCCTAGCCAGTGTATAGCCTCTGTCTAGCCTGTGCCTAGCCTGTGCCTAGCCTGTGCTTAGCCTGTGCCTAGCCTGTGCCTAGCCTGTGCCTAGCCTGTGCCTAGCCTGTGCCTAGCCAGTGCCTAGCCTGTGCCTAGTCTGTGCCTAGCCTGTGCCTAGCCAGTGCCTAGCCAGTGCCTAGCCTGTGCCTGGCCTGTGCCTAGCCTGTGCCTAGCCAGTGCCTAGCCAGTGCCTAGCCTATGCCTAGTCTGTGCCTAGCCTGTGCCTAGCCTGTGCCTAGCCTGTGTCTAGCCTGTGTCTAGCCTGTGCCTTGCCTGTGACTGGCATGTGCATAGCCTGTGCCTAGCCTGTGTCTAGCCTGTGCCTTGCCTGAGACAGGCATGTGCATAGCGTGTGCCTAGCCAGTGTCTAGCCAGTGCCTAGCCTGTGCCTAGCCAGTGTCTAGCCTGTGTATAACCTCTGTCTAGCCAGTGTCTAGTCTGTGTCTTGACGGTGTCTAGCCGGTGGCTAGCCAATGTCTAGCCTGTGCCTAGCCTGTGCCTAGCCTGTGCCTAGCCTGTGCCTGGCCTGTGCCTAGCCTGTGCCTAGCTTGTGCCTAGCCTGTGCCTAGCCTGTGCCTAGCTTGTGCCCAGCCTGTGCCTAGCCTATGCCTAGCCTGTGTCTAGCCTGTGTCTAGACTGTGTCTAGCCTGTGTCTAGCCTGTGTCTAGCCTGTGTCTAGCCTGAGTCTAGCCTGTGTCTAGTCTGTGTCTAGCCTGTGTCTAGCCTGTGTCTAGCCTGTGCCTTGCCTGTGACTGGCATGTGCATAGCCTGTGCCTAGCCAGTGTCTAGCCAGTGCCTAGCCTGTACCTAGCCAGTACCTAGCCTGTAACTAGCCAGTACCTAGCCTGTACCTAGCCAGTGCCTAGCCTGTTCATAGCCATTGTCTAGCCTGTTCATAGCCATTGTCTAGCCTGTTCATAGCCATTGTCTAGCCTGTGCCTAGCCAGTGTCTAGCCTGTGCCTAGCCAGTGTCTAGCCTGTGCCTAGCCAGTGTCTAGCCTGTGCCCAGCCAGTGTCTAGCCTGTGTCTAGCCTGTGCCTAGCCAGTTTCTAGTCTGTGCTTAGCCAGTGTCTAGTCTGTGCGAAGCCAGTGTCTAGCCTGTGCCAAGCCAGTGTCTAGCCTGTGTCTAGCCTGTGCCTTGCCTGTGACTGGCATGTGCATAGCCTGTGCCTAGCCAGTGTCTAGCCTTTGTCTAGCCTGTGCATAGCCAGATTCTAGTCTGTGCCTAGCCAGTGTATAGCCTCTGTCTAGCCTGTGTATAGTCTGTGCCAGAATTCCTGCATTCTTCCCCGTGAACGGACGTGTTTTTTTTCTGCGCTTCGATATTTTCGCGTTTTTATTAAAAACAACCGGTGTTTTATAAAGCTTTTATTTTGAAACCGATCTTCTTTTGATAGCCCGTTCACGACGCGTGTGCATGCCTTTCAAATTAGTCAAACTAATCTTTGTTTGCTAATTTTATATATTTTGTGCATTGGTTCTGCTCCTCTGGTACTTTGTTTACATCTTTACTCTTTTCGGTAAGCAACGTTGTTGTTAGTGGCTCACCGCTATTACTCTCTTTCTTATCTATCCTAATTCTTTGAGCGCGCCTAAGCACCTCTCACGCTTTGCCGCTCTTTCTATTGCACTTTTTTGAGCGCGCCTAAGCATCTCTCACGCTTTGCCGCTCTCTCTACTGCACTGTTGTTGCTTGATCGCTTTTGCTCTCTCTGCTCTCTGCCTTTGCGCGCTAATTTCTTTTTCTTGCGCACATACTTCTTTTTCTTGTTTTTTGTTTTGTTTTCTTTGCGGCTGTTTTTATTTGTTACAGTAGGTGTCCCCAATAATGGACGGTTTGATTTGTTTTAAAAAATCCTGCCTTAAGGAGGTGACGGCTGCCCAGCCAAGCATTTCGTGTTGGCTATGTGATAACGTAGTACACGCGAAGTGTGCCGGATTTTCTGGCCCGACGGCTGATGCCGTAGCCAAGCGCACTGGGTTGCGTTATTGCTGCGATATGTGTAGGGAAGTGGAGGGCGAAATTTGTTCGTTTATGCGGCAAACAAAGATAGGATTTAGGGAACTGCTTGGAAGTTTTCGCACACTATCCGACCAGTTCTCAGCGCTCGATTCATGTTTCAATAACCTTAAGTTATTGAACGAATCCCCAAAGCGAAAAAAAATCCACCCGCATAGAGGAGCCTATTATCGCCACCCAGCTCCCTATAATTGACCAGCCAGGTACGCCAATGACACAA
>JAEIHA010001057.1:0-189214 GCA_018904595.1 Zaprionus indianus | reverse complement strand
TCCTTCTAGTCTTCCACCCACTCGAAAAATCCTTAAATTCTGCCATGAACCTATTTTGCGATAGTTCATGGTCCACTTGAGCCGTCAGTGGTTCTCCTATTATAAAATATCCTGGCGTCAGTGCAGTCATGTCGTGTGGATCATTCGACAACGGCACTAGTGGTCGAGAATTCAATATTGCTTCAATCTCGAATACTACTGTTTCTAATTCTTCATATGTAAGTTTAACGGAGTCAACATTTTTAAGAAGTAGTTGCTTGGCTGATTTAACGGCTGCTTCCACTAGTCCGCCGAAGTGAGGTGCTCTGGGAGGGATAAATTTAAACGTTACTCCCTTTTGATTGCAGCTCTCGATAATGGCCTTTTTAGCCTTGTCTGACTGAATTATTTCTTCCAGATTTTTGAGCTTGTTGCTGGCTCCCACGAAGTTTGTTGCATTGCCACAATGCAGAGTCTGACACTTCCCACGTCGCCTGATAAATCTTCGAAGAGTCGCTAGAAATGCATCGGTCGTATGGTCGCTTACTAGTTCCAAATGCACTGCCTTTGTTGCAAAACAGCAGAATATGGCAATATATGCTACATGTGGTTGCTTTCCACGGAGCTTATAGTGCCCCTTCATCGGTCCACAATAGTCTACCACAGCATTAAGAAATGGTCTTGCTTGAGTGACTCTTAATGGTGGTAGATTTCCCATGATTTGTTGGATTAATCTTGGTTTGGCTCTTGTGCATCTTACACAGTTTTGCACGATATTCCGGGCTATTGTTTTTCCCTTAATGGCCCAGAACCGCATTGTTGCTAAAAGAGCTTGAGGTCCACAATGTATGTTATCCTTATGACTTTGCTCAAATATCAATTTTGTTATCGGGTCATTGTATGGCAGCAGCATAGGATGTTTTGCTTCAAATGTGATCTCTCCTGCTTCTAGTCTTCCACCTATTTGAATAATATTTTCATTATCGATGAAGGGTTCTAAAGCATTTAAGCTGCTGTGTCTGTCCACTTCACGGTTTTTCTGGAGATCCTTTAATTCTGCCATGAAGCCATTTTGTTGAATATTACGAATGACTATCTTCTGGGCTTCATTTATTTCTTCCTGTTGGCTTGTCGTTTTCGAAGACTCATCATATATGTAACTATTTTCAACAATTTATTATATGAGTTGCCATGATTGATTGTGTAAATCCAGGCGCGTTCAGAGGGGGGGGTCGGGAGGCAAACGGGGGAGTTTGCCCCGGGCCCCGTCGTCAAGAGGCCCCCAAACGTCGAATGGCAGTTTTTCAAAATATGACAAATCGAGTATATATGTGTCGTCCCACAAAGAAAAAGGGAGGGAGGGGGGCCCCGAATTTTTTTTTGCCCCTGGCCCCAAAAAAGCTCTGAACGCCCCTGTGTAAATCAATTTTTCTGATTTGCTGGTAAAACAACATCAGGGACGATCTTGAATGATTCTCTTCCCTTTGCTACAAACGGCGATGGCCATGTCGATGGAGGTCCATGCAGAAACAGTGGACCATAGAACCAGAAGCTGTGATCGTTGAACTTTGAAGCAGTTATTCCTCTTGATGCGACATCAGCAGCGTTGTGTGCGCTTGGGATGTTTACATTACATTGAATCGGACCAATAAAACGTAGGTATGGTTTCTGCTAATACGACTTCAGGGACGACCTTGGATGCTTCAGTTCCCTTTGCTAAAAACGGCGATGGCCATGTCGATGGAGGTCCACAAGCTGTGATCCTTGAATTTTGTAGCAGTTATTCCTCTTGATGCTACATCAGCTACGTTGTGTGCGCTTGGGATATGTCTCCATTCCTTTTGTGTGGACACATCTTGAATGGTTGTTATCCTGGTGGCTACGAATTTGTCTTTAATTGTTTTTTGATTGTTGATCCAGGATAATACTATCTCTGAATCGGACCAATAATATGTGGGTAAGGTCTCCAAGGATAGCTGTTCCTTAACCGTGCTTGTTATTTCTGCTCTTAGAACGGCAGCCTTTAATTCTAATCGAGGAAGTGTAATAGCGTTGAGCGGTGCTAGTCGGAATTTAGCGCATAACAGTTGAACGCTTATTCGTTTATCCTTGTGAATGGAGCGAATGTACACTGCCGCCGCATATGCCTTTTCTGATGCGTCTACAAATGTGTGAATTTCCTCTTGGACAGGAACTTGCTTTTTATAGACATGTCTGTCCATTTTAAATTCGTCAAAAAACTTGAGATCCTCTCGATATTGCTTCCACTGCTTCTGCAGTGGTTGTGGTAATTCAAAGTGTGGGTCAGCCTATGTTATATTTTGTGGCAATTTCTAACTATCGGGGCAGATGTAATGCGTTGGTTCATTCACAGTGCTCGGCAAAACCATTGCTTCAACCTAGAGCTGAAATCTCCAGAATATGATTTCAGCATGACATTGATGCGAGCTTTGGAGGTGTGAACCTTTCCTCTAATGTCATTGATTTTCACAGCTCGTTCTGATATGGCGTTTATTTTAGACCCTGAGTCTAGGAGAGCTCGAAATTCGGCCTTTTGATAGGAATCTTCTTGACGCTATGTCATGAGACTCCCCCAACGCTGATGTATCCTCCATTTGTGGTAGGGGAACAATTAGCCTTTTATCTTTGGCAATTTGCAGGCTCCGCTCAAATTGCCGCTCACACTCCTTGGTCATCGGCGAAAGACAAGGGCCCTTTGTCTGGAGATTGTCCAATTCCTAGAATTTGGCACATATTGATGATGTTGAGGCCTTATTTTGAATTTTGCCCGCGATGATCCATCCAAGTTTGATGTCTTGAACATTGGGTAGTCCTTTTTTTAATGACACTTGTCCTTGATTCAGAATTTGGAAATAGTGTTCGGCTCCTAGAAGAATGTCTATTTTTCCAGGTTTTCCAAAGTGTGGATCTGCCAATGTTATATTTTGTGGCACTTTCAAACTATCGGAGGCGATATAACGCGTTGGTTGGTCATTCACAATGTTCGGCAAAGCCATTGCTTCCAACCTAGAACTGAAATCTCAAGAATTTGATTTCAGCATGACATTGATGCGAGCGATGCGAGTCTAGGAGAGCTCGAAATTCGGCCTTTCGTCCATTGTTGCCCTGAATCGTAAGTCGGGCAGTGGCTTACAGAATATATCTTGATTGTTGCCACTTGCGGTAGCAGCTGTTGTGCTTTCAATTTTTTATTCCAGGTGTAATAATGTGGTGTTATGTTTCTTGTTGTTAAAACAGTCCTTTTTCAAGCATTAACTTGTTGGGTGCTCTGAACTGAAGCATTTTGCACAGAGTTTCTGTTTCTGTACATAATTTAAAAGTTCTTTTGCAGTTTGTTTTAAGAAATCATTACATTTAAAAATGCTATGATTCGGTTTTTTACTGAAGTAACAGATAAAGGTGTGTTCAGCTCCTACTGAAGCACAAGTGTTGTGTTTGACTTTGTATTTGTCTGTATTAATGGCTTCCAATGTTAGGAACCTTTGCTCCTTCATGAATTGAATGTACCCTTGCTTTAGCGTTGAATCCTTTTGTAGTCGTTTTTCTAATGATAGGAATCTTCTTGACGCTATGTCATGAGACTCCCCCAACGCTGAAGCATCCTCCATTTGTGGTAGGCGAACAATCAACCTTTTATCTTTGGCAATTTGTACGTTTTGCTCAAATTGCCGCTCACATTCCTTGTCCATCGGCGAAAGACAAGGGCCCTTTGTCTGGAGATTGTCTAATTCCCAGAATTTGGCTAGCTGTTCGTCCACCTTCTCTTGTTTCGTAAGCATCGCACATGTTGATGATGTTGAGGCCTTATTTTGTATTTTTCCCGCGATGATCCATCCAAGTTTGGTGTCCTGAAGCATGGGTAGTCCTTTTTTTAATGAAATTTGTCCTTGATTTAGAATTTCGAAGTAGTGTTCGACTCCTAAAAGAACGTCTATTTTCCCAGGTTTTCCAAAGTGTGGATCTGCCAATGTTATATTTTGTGGCACTTTCCAACTTTCGGGGGAGATATAACGCGTTGGTTGGTCATTCACAATGTACGGCAAAACCATTGCTTCCAACCTAGAACTGAAATCTCTACAATTTGATTTCAGCATGACATTGATGCGAGCGTTGGAGGTGTGAACCTTTCCTCCAATGCCATTGATTTTAATGGTCGAGTGTGTTGATTTAAGACCCAATGTCTTCACAGCTCGTTCTGATATGGCGTTTATTTGAGATCCTGAGTCTAGGAGAGCTCGAAATTCGGCCTTTTGTCCATTGTTGCCCTGAATCGTAACTCGGGCAGTGGCTAACAGAATATAGCTTGATTGTTGTCCACTTGCGGTAGCTGCTGTTGTGCTTTCAGGTTTTGATTCTAAGTGTAACAATGTGTTATGTTTCTTGTTGCACTTAAAACAGTCTCTTTTCGAACATAAACTAGTTGCATGTTCTGAACGGAAGCATTTTGCACAGAGTTTCTGTTTCTGTACCCAATTTAAACGTTCTGCTGCTGTTCGTTTTAGGAAATCATTACATTTAAAAATGCTATGATTCGGTTTTTTACAGAAATAACATATAAAGTTGCTTTCAGCTCCTACTGAAGCACACGTATTGTGTTTGACTTTATATTTGTCTGTATTGATAGCTTCCAATGTTAGGAACTTTTGCTCCAAGAATGCGAGGAATTCACAAATCGATTGGTTTTGCCGTGTATTTTGTATGGATTGTTCATACAAAACATGATTCTGTCTATCCATCTTTTTAGTAAGAATGCATAGCAGAAGTGGATCCCATTGGTCTGTTGGTATCCCAATGTTGTTAAGCTCTGATAACGTTTCTTTAATGTTATCATTCATTGCCTTTACAGAGTTTGCATCGTTACCAGTCGTTGTGGGTTGATCTAGTAACCTCTGTATTGGTGCTGCACTGAGCACTCGCTTGTTATTAAATCTTTCTACTAGAATATTCCATGCTGTGGTATAATTTCTTTCAGTCAGTATGAGTCTCTGCATTGTCAATTACATGATTTTGTACATACAAAATTTTTTGAATAATGGGTACTGAAGTGGCTTCATGAATCATTTTCTTGAAAATGTCATGAAATTGCTGCCATTTAAGGTAGTCTCCATCAAACTTTGGGATGGAGACCTTTGGTAATGGAACGGTGGTGCTGAAGGTAATGTAGATGTTACTATTTGCGGGACATTTACATCGCATGCTGTTCGGTTTTTAATCACAGCAAACTCGGCCGACGATGTAGTGTTGTAAATTGTAGCCGAGAGAGACTGGATCGGCAAACCTTTTATATATTTGAACATGGATATTCTTGATATCCTTCCAATATTTTTAAATATGGTCTTGAATCCAGCTTGAGTATCGTCTGACATCATTTTCTTTGTGCGACTTTCAAACAAAACCCGCTGTTCATCATTTTCAGAACACGCATGTTTCTGGAATATATTTATATATTTATTAATTCGTCACCCTTTTTATTACTTCATAGTACTTTCCACTGAAGTACTCATGTTCCACCGTTGATTCTTGCAAAATTCTGCGAATCTTTTCATCATTTAACTCGAAAAGTGGTTAGTGGGACTCGAGCGCTGCTATTCTATGGCTAAAGTACTTTGGATATGTTTTTCTGTCGGCGGGATCCTTCTTGAAGTTAAGTACCTTCTTCTCAAATATAAACGAGACTGGCTCAATAAAACAAAAACGGTTAATTATTCTTCAATATTTATTTTATCTACTTCAAAATAGTCACCATTAGAGGCGATACACATATGCCACCCTTTTTTCCAATCTTCATAAAACTTCTGGTAGGCCGCTCTAGGTATGGCTTTCAGTTCAATCACGCCTCCGAACACTGGTTCAGTACTGAGTAAACCAATACAATCGTGTCCTTTTTTTTTATCAAACCCCTCGGTCTATATATGTATTTATGCTCTCTTAAGCTGGAGCGCTAGGGTATATTTCATACGCTTGAGTTCGGTCAAGTGGTTGGCGAGTGCAACAGAATTCTGACACTTGCACATTCTGTGAGCGTCCCGATCGAGTCATATTTCGGCCACTTGGGTTTAAGACCGGGACTCTGTTTATGTAAACACTGCAACGAAGTGTTACAGTGTGATCACGTTAAGTACTCTTGGTACAGTAGATATGTATGATATAGTATAATATGTATGTATAGTTGTGTATTTTATATGACGCTCACAAATAAACTTAAAAGATTTAATTATTTATATGCGGGAGCGGTGGGCGTGGCAAACAACATTTGAAATAAACTTGATCTGCGTCTGGTGTCAGAAACCTTTATGCCAAATTTGGTGTCTCTAGCTTTTATAATAGCTGAGATCTGTGTGTTCATCTGGACATCCAGACATCCAGACAAACAGCCAGTCATTACTTAATCGACTCGGCTAGTGATCCTGAGCAAGAGTATACCTTCTGCTCAAATATAAACGAGACTGGCTCAATAAAACAAAAACGGTTAATTATTCTTCAATATTTATTTTATCCACTTCAAAATAGTCACCATTAGAGGCGATACACATATGCCACCCTTTTTTCCAATCTTCATAACATTTCTGGTAGGCCGCTCTAGGTATGGCTCTCAGTTCCTTCTTCGAATTCTCTTTTATGACTACAATCGACTGAAAATGCTTTCCGCGAAGCGGCAATTTGACTTTAGGGAAAAGAAAAAAGTCACACGGTTCCATGAATACGGTGCTTGCGGAACAATATTTACGCTGTTTTTTGTCAAATAATCGCGTACAAGACGAGACGTATTAGCAATTTTTGGAACAAGTCGAGCAGACACACGTCTCATACCCAAAACATCGTGAATAATGCTATGAGCTGATCCATTTGATATGTTGAGCTCACTAGCTATCTCTCTTTCAGTCACACGACGATTTTGCAACACAATTTTCTTTACTTTTTCGACGTTTTCTTCGTTTATTGACGTTGCTGGGCGACGATCATGGGGCAAGTTCTGTACACTTTAAAGTCCTTAACCAATAAAAGAAATTATAAATATCCACATGAAGATTTGAGAAAAATGCCAGAGGGGCAAGTGCCCGAGGAGTTGAATGTGTGTGAAGAGAGCAAAAATGAAAATGTTGAAGCCACTGAAGAAAGTGAAGCACACCAATAAAGGTAATGAAAGATTTACTGCTGGCCAAAGAAAATGGCACAGTAACAAGACCAGATAAATAATGCAAGCACAAGTGCAAAACAAACTGATGTTTGTTTTGATCATGGCGTGTGGGGCATTGAATTTGTAATGTTGAATGCAGAAGAATAATTGATTTTGTTAAAAATTACATAATAGTAAGAATTATGTAAAGATATTGGTTAAGAAGGCTTGATACTGTTTTGTGAAATTAACTTGATAAGTTTATACGAATTGAATGGAACACGAGGTCATGTTAGAGTCAGGATGGCCGTGTCGGGGTAATAGTAGTAGTAGTAGTAGAACATTACGCATGACCTCGAATTATTTCATTATATTATGTGTTGCGTCTTTGCATTGTGGTTGTCCGTCGTTTTTCTGCAAGTACCGTTAGAACGGTGCGACAACGCCGTGACGCCTGTTTAATTGCACGGTGTGTCCGTCGTTTTTCTGCAAGTACCGTTGCAGCGGTGTGACAACGCCGTGTCGTCTGTTTAACTGCACGGTGTGTCCGTCGTTTTTCGGCAAGTACCGTTGGGCGGGGCGACAACGCCGTGTCGCCTGTTTAGATGCACGGCGATGCGACGTTGCCGCCGAGTGTGGTTCGAAGGTTTCGTATAGGCTGTTAGAAAACGAGCAGGGCGTTTTGCTTGAGGAACCGCCTGTGAACAGTTTGAAACACGCTACGCTCTAATGGGTGATAAAGTTAATTCGACATGTACATGTTTTTTTTTTATTAAAGTGTTCAGGGAGAAGGATCCGCCAAAGAACACTCCTAGTAACATTTGTACTCTGGCTGCTTTTTTGCTCATTGGGATAATATTCGCTCTAAAGCTTAGCGTGGCGTCTATAAGTACGCCTAGGTACTTTATTGCTGCGCCCGTACAGATGTTGAATCCGTCAATACTGAGCGTCACATTTACATGTTTTTTTCTACTTGAGATAAAAACCGCCTCAGTTTTTTTCCCCGCTAATCTTAAGTCGTGCTCGGTTAGCCACTGCTTTACCCTTTGCGTGGCATCGGGCTGTTGTCTTTCATCTCCGCCAGGTCCTTTCTAACTATGATGACGGCAATATCATCAGCATATCCGATACTCTTAAACTCATCCCTTACTGGTAGGCGTGAAACCCCATCATATACTAACCGATCCTTGCGGAACGGCGCCTGTAACTTGGTATAGTTTTCGCCCTTCTTTAGTGTCCTACAGAAGTGTACGGTCTGCATGAAATGATGCCAACTCACCGATTTAAAATCATTTTTTATATCAAGGGTATTTATAGCGTACTACATGTCGCTAATTGACTTTTATTGCATTGCATGATCCGGTTTAGTAGCTGCCTTATTGTGTTAATAGTATAGGAGGGATCGAAGCATAGCGTCCAAATTTGCAACACGTTAAAACAATCGGCATGCCGATTATTTTTTCAATTTTAACTATTAAATTAATGTTTTATCATATATTTGCAGAGAATTTGATGAGACTTCCAAAAACTTTACATTGGACCTGATAATGGTTTTGGATTTTCAAGCATTCTCTGAAGATATACAAGATATTTCTAATGCTGCTACAATGGAGTTGTTAATAGAGACCGGAATAATGAACATAGCTTCAATATGGAAAAAACAAGGATTTGAGATGGCTTATACAAAAGATGGAATATATCGCATTAAAAGTGTGGAGGAGTGCTTCCAGCTTCTTGAAGAACATGTAGTTCAAATTTCTGGAATGAAAGCGACACGTTTTGTAGAACCCTTTATTGAAATTGTAGATTATTGGGAAAAAACATTATCATACATAAGCGAAACTCTAGAAAAGGCACTAACAGTACAAAGGCAGTGGCTGTATTTAGAAAATATATTTCAGGGTGAAGATATACGAAAACAACTTCCTGAAGAAGAAAAAAAGATTTATTGCGATTACTGATGAGTTTCGTACGATAACATCAAAAATGTATGAAGCTAATACTGCCGTTAAAGCTACCCATTTACGACCGCCGCCCTTTGTACTCAATCGATTTAATCGTATGGATGAACACTTAGAGCTAATTCAACGTGCTTTAGAAATTTACTTGGAAGCCAAGCGTCAACTATTTCCCCGATTCTATTTTATTTCAAATGATGACCTTTTGGAAATTTTAGGTAATGCTAAGCGCCCTGATCTTGTACAAACACATCTTAAGAAACTGTTTGATAATCTTTACAAACTTGAACTTAAACGTGTGGGGAAGGCATTAAGTCGATGGCAGGCTACTGCTATGTACGCTGATGATGGAGAATATGTGGAATTTTTACATGTATTGTATATTGACGGTCCTTCAGAGAAGTGGCTAGCGCAGATTGAAGAATATATGCTAGCGGTCTTGAAAGAACAACTTAAATTAACGCGAGGGTCTTTTAAAAAACTTATAGCAAACCGTGAAAAATGGATTTCGTTGTGGCCGGGACAGTTAGTGCTTACAACTGCGCAGATTCAATTTACTACAGATTGCACGAGAAGTCTTATACACTGCAAGATGGTTGATCAAAAAAAACCATTGCGTAAACTTAAGAAAAAACAAACAAAGATTCTTAGCAAGCTCTCTGAAATGAGTCGTAAGGAGTTATCAAAGATCATGCGTCTTAAAGTTAATACGCTTATAACTTTAGAGATTCATGGTCGTGATGTTTTGGAACGGATGTACAGAAATAATTGCAAAGATGTTAATCATTTTGAATGGTTTTCACAATTACGGTTTTATTGGCATCGTGAGTCCGAACTGTGTGTAATTAGACAAACTAATACGGAGCAATGGTATGGATATGAATATACAGGTAATTCAGGTCGCTTAGTTATTACACCTTTAACTGATCGTTGTTATATAACACTTACAACTGCCCTTAATCTACATCGGGGAGGTAGTCCAAAAGGCCCTGCTGGTACAGGAAAGACCGAAACTGTAAAAGATCTTGGAAAAGCAATAGGATTGTGGGTAATCGTAACAAATTGCTCAGAAGGATTGGATTTTAAAAGCATTGGAAAGAATTTCTCAGGTCTTGCACAAAGTGGCTGTTGGGGATGTTTTGATGAGTTTAATCGAATAAACATTGAAGTACTGTCAGTTGTAGCTCAACAAGTCATAGCTATTATGTCGGCTCTTTCAGCTAACGTTAAAGAATTTTTATTTGAAGGTCAAACAATTAAACTTAAATATACAGTTGGCCTTTTTATCACCATGAATCCAGGATATGCTGGACGTACTGAGTTGCCTGATAATTTAAAATCAATGTTCCGCCCAATATCAATGATGGTGCCAGATAATATTATTATTGCCGAAAATTTACTCTTTTCAGATGGATTTACAAATGCACGTAATCTAGCACGAAAGGTTTTTACGCTTTACGAATTGGCAAAAAAACAGCTTTCTAAGCAATATCATTATGACTTCGGCTTACGTTCAATGGTTGCACTTTTACGATACGCTGGGCGAAAACGACGACAGCTTCCAAATATGAATGAAGAAGAAATTGTGTTTCTTGCCATGAAGGATATGAATGTTGCACGTTTTACATCCGCAGATTTGCCATTGTTTCTTGGAATTATGGGCGATATTTTTCCTGGAGTTAGTATATCTGAAATTGATTACAGTGATTTCAATGTTGCTATATGTGATGAATTTAAAGAAATGGGGCTTCAGCCCATTAAAATAGCAATTAAGAAAGTGATTGAACTTTTCGAAACCAAAAACTCTAGACATTCTGTTATGGTAATAGGAGATACGGGAACTGCAAAGTCAGTTACCTGGAAAGCCTTGCAGGGGGCTTACTGTCGTATGAATTCTCAACGTGCACAAGGCTGGGAATCTGTAGTTGTACATCCTGTTAATCCAAAAGCTCTTAACTTAGCTGAACTATATGGTGAGTATAATTTAGCTACAGGCGAGTGGCTTGACGGTGTGCTTAGCAACATTATGAGAACTATTTGTGCTGACGAAGACCCAACGCAGAAATGGATACTTTTCGACGGACCTGTGGATGCTGTGTGGATTGAAAATATGAACTCTGTGATGGATGATAATAAACTTCTTACTCTTGTTAACAGCGAAAGAATCACAATGCCTATGCAGGTGTCTCTTCTATTTGAAGTCGGAGATTTGGCTGTGGCCTCACCCGCTACGGTCTCCCGGTGTGGTATGGTTTACAATGACTACAACGATTGGGGTTGGAAACCCTATGTTGACGCTTGGTTACAGAAACAAAAAGTTAAGCCATATTCCGAATTTGTAAGAACTCATTTCGAATCAATTTTACCAAATTTACTTGAATATAAAAGTTCACGTTGCAAAGAGCCAGTAAAGACAAATGAGTTAAATGGAATAATGTCATTGTGCAAGTTAATGGATGGGTTTTGTACAAAACAGAATGGTATCAATCCCAATGACTTAGAAATGCTGCAAGAAATGACAAAACTGTGGTTTATGTTCTCTTTAGTTTGGTCCATTTGTGCAACTGTTGATGAAGACAGTCGCCTAAAGCTAGATGGATATATACGTGAAATTGAAAGCTGTTTTCCAATTAAAGGCACAATTTATGACTATTATGTAGAGCCAAACGAACAAAACTTTGTATCTTGGGAGAGAAAGCTTTCAGAAAATTGGCGTTTCAATGATGAGTTAGTTATTGTTTTTTTTCTTTCGACCATTGAAAATTGTAAAAAAAAGCCGAATCGATTAAGCCATGTCTGTTCGTCTATCTGTATAACCACCTGTCAGCTAAATGCAAGAGACTCCAAATTTGACATGATGGTTTCAGTATACATAAGCTAATCAAGTTTATTTTAAATGTGTTAATGCTACGCCCCCCGTTCCGAATATAACATTTTTTTTTCTAAGTTCATCCCTTTCTGACAAAAGTCACAGAAGCTATTTCAACAAGTGGATGTTTAGGTGTCCGTCTGTACAGTTGGAATAAGCATATCCTAGCCTGCACATGTGTGTAAGAATGTCAAAGCAATAGGTGGCAGGAATCTATGTATTTTTTTTTTGTATTTTTAATTGGTGTATTTTCAAATCTGGCTGAAGGATACCTTATTGTCGGGCGTGCCTGTCTGAAATGTTCTTCATACTAATCGTTATTTTATAATAAACCTTTTTTCTCCCTTAGCTGTCCATTTTATAAATTAATAGTTCCAACCGTAGATACTATTCGCTATGATTATGTATTATCGTCACTTCTTAGTAAAGAACATCCGGTTATGTTAGTAGGAAATGTCGGAACTGGAAAATCGTCAACGGCTATAAATGTAATGGACGCTTGTGACAAATCAAAATACTGTGTTCTCAACGTTAATATATCTGCACAGACAACAGCAGCTGGGCTTCAAGCAACTATCGAAAACCGAACAGAAAAACGAACTAAAATACAATTTGTACCACTGGGTGGAAAAAAAATGATATGCTTTATGGATGATTTTAACATGCCAGCCAAAGATGTTTATGGTTCACAGCCGCCATTAGAGCTAATAAGACAGTGGATTGATTACAAATACTGGTTTAATCGTAAAACTCAACAAAAGATATATGTATTGAATACCCTTCTAATGGCTGCAATGGGCCCTCCAGGTGGTGGTAGACAAGTTATCTCGCCACGTACTCAAAGCCGATTCGTTCTAATAAATTTAACATTTCCGAATCCTGAAACGATAACACGTATTTTTGGCACAATGCTAAAGCAAAAACTTGAAAGATTTACAATGGAAATAAGAGAAATTTGTCAACTTACAACACTCTCAACAATTTATCTTTACAATGCAATTAATCGAAAAATGTTACCAACACCCAATAAGTCACACTATATTTTTAATCTACGTGATATTTCGAAAATATTTCAAGGACTTTTGAGAGCCTCTTCTGAATTGCAAACTACAAAAGCACATTTCCTTCGACTTTGGTGTCACGAGAGCTTTCGAGTTTTTAGTGATAGGCTTGTTGATGATCCAGATCAAGATTGGTTTCTTAATACCATTAATGAAACGTTAGGAGAGTACTACGAGATTACTTTTCATAGCCTTTGCCCATCAAAACAGTCTCCTCTCTTTGGAGATTTTGCTCATCCCCAAGGTTTCTATGAAGATTTACAACTAGATACTTTACGTATTTATATGATAAATAAATTAGATGAATTTAATAATTTTCCTGGAATGGCTAGAATGAATATTGTGTTTTTCAAAGAAGCTATTGAACACGTAGTACGAATAATTCGTATCATCTCCCAGCCACGTGGTCATGTGTTGAATATTGGAATTGGTGGCTCGGGCCGTCAAGTACTTGCAAAATTAGCAGCTTTTATATATGAAATGGGAATTTTTCAAATTGAAGTTTCAAAAAAGTATAAGGTTTTTGATTTACGTGAAGACCTAAAAGGGCTCTACAAACTAACTGGAATAAAACAACGATTAACTATATTTATTTTTAGCAGCGAACAAGTTGCAGAAGTATCATTTTTAGAAATAATTAATAATATGCTTAGTAGTGGTGAAATAAATTTATTTAAGGCGGAAGAATTTGATGAGCTCAAGTCTGATTTGGAAAAACCTGCCAAAAGGTCAGGAGTTGAGTTAACAACTGAAGCATTATATTCATTTTTTATGCTTAATGTGAGAGATTATATGCACATTATACTCTGTTTTAGCCCGATAGGAGACAATTTTAGGAATTATATTCGTCAATATCCAGCGCTATTAAGTGCTACAACTCCAAACTGGTTTAGAATGTGGCCTCAGGAAGCGCTTTTAGAAGTTGCTTCTCATTTTTTAAAGGGATTTCAGCTTAATAGTCCAGTTCCAGGAAAAGAAGAAAAACAAGACCGTGACAGTTTGGTCGAGAGTACAGAAGTGATTTTACAACGTGACATTCCTAAGGCATTTGCTGTAGTCCACTCAAGTGTTGTCGCAATGTCAGTACAAATGTTACTAGAAGTTAAACGATACAATTATGTTACATCACCGAACTACTTACAGTTGGTCAGTGGCTTTAAAGAACTTCTGGAAAACAAACGCCTGGAAGTATCAACTGCTGCTAATCGTTTACGCAATGGATTATCCAAAATAGAAGAAACACAAGAAAAAGTGTCAGTAATGACAGAAGAATTAAAGATAAGCTCGGAACAAGTAAAATTGCTTGCTAAAGAATGCGAAGACTTTATTGGAATGATAGGAGTTCAAAAGTCTGAAGCCACAGAGCAAAAAGAAATTGTTGATGCAGAAGCGGTTATTATAAAACGTGAAGAAGTGATTTGTTTAGATTTAGCAGCGACAGCACGCGCCGATCTGGAAGTTGTTCTACCAATGATTGATGCCGCAGTCAAAGCTTTAGATGCTCTTAACAAAAAAGACATTGCTGAGGTAAAATCATATGGTCGACCACCAATGAAAATTGAAAAGGTAATGGAAGCTGTTCTGATTCTTCTCGGAAAGGAACCAACATGGGAAAATGCAAAAAAAGTACTAAGTGAATCTACATTTTTAAATGATTTAAAAAATTTTGATAGAGATCATATTTCTGAAAAAACACTTAAGCGAATAGCTTTGTATACTAAGAATCCCGAACTAGAACCTGATAAAGTTGCTATCGTATCAGTTGCATGTAAGTCGCTTATGTTATGGATAATGGCAATTGAAAATTACGGTAAAGTGTATCGAATCGTAGCACCTAAACAGGAAAAACTTGATAATGCTATAAGATCTCTTGAAGAAAAACAAGCAGCTTTGGCTGCAGCAAGAAAAAAACTCGAGGAGCTACAGGCAGTCATCGAGGAGTTATACAGGCAGCTTAATGAAAAACTGAGATGCTTAATGAGTTGCGAGAAAAGGAAGAACGCTTACGAAGGCAATTGGAACGTGCTATTATATTAGTAGAATCCCTGTCTGGGGAGCGGGAGCGCTGGATAGAGACAGTTGATCAATTAGATATAGCTTTCCAAAAACTACCCGGTGACTGTTTGATATCAATTGCTTTTGTAACATATTTGGGATCATTTGATACAAAATACAGAGAAGATCTTCTTAATAAGTGGAGACTACTTATAAAAGATTTATCTATACCTTGCACGTCCGAACTTAAATTAACAACTTTTCTTTCTGATGCTGTTTCCATACGAGAATGGAACATTCAAGGTCTACCGGCTGACGATTTAAGCACAGAAAATGGAGTAATAGTAACTCAAGGAAGAAGATGGCCATTAATTATAGATCCTCAAATGCAGGCTAATAATTGGATTTCAAAAATGGAAGATAAAAATCATCTTGCTATTTTAGATTTAGGAATGTCCGATTATTTGCAAAGAATTGAAACTGCCATTAGAGAAGGATTACCTGTGCTCCTCCAACATATTGGTGAAAGTCTTGATCAAGCTTTGTATCCAATCCTTAGAAAAAGTTTTACAATGCAAGCCGGAGAAAAACTTATTAAATTTAACGATAAATTTATTTCTTATAACGATAAATTTAGACTTTATATTACAACAAAAATTTCAAACCCACATTATCCACCAGAAATATCATCTAAAACGACAGTTGTCAACTTTGCTTTAAAACAAGATGGACTCGAAGCTCAATTATTGGCTATTATTGTACGCAAAGAAAAGCCGGCACTTGAAGAACAAAAAGATGAGCTTGTTTTGACAATAGCCAGAAATAGGCGTACACTGATTGATCTCGATAATGAAATTTTACGATTACTTAATGAAAGTAGAGGATCACTGCTTGATGATGATAAATTATTTACCACACTGCAAAAATCCAGATTAACGTCAGCTATGGTTAAAGAATCATTAAGTACTGCAGAAGTCACAGAGATTGAAATTGATGCAGCACGACAGGAATATAAGCCTGCTTCAACGCGTGCCGCTATTTTATTTTTTGTATTAATGGACATGTCAAAGATCGACCCCATGTATGTTTTTTCGTTGGCAGCATATATTTTACTTTTTACACAATCAATTGAACGCAGCCCACGAAATCAACTTGTGTCTGAGCGTATTCATAATATTGACGAATATCACACATATTCCGTGTACAAAAATACATGTCGTGGGCTATTTGAAATACATAAGCTCTTATTCTCAATACATATGACAGCTAAAATACTGGCAAATTCTGGAAAGCTTGTAGAAGAAGAATATGATTTTATTTTTAAAAGGTGGTATTGTACTTGACAAAAACGGTCAGGCTCCTAATCCAGCAAAATGTAAGTCTTCGTATTTATTTTTTTCCTCAAAAATGTTGGATAAATGCATTAATTCAAAAGAAAAACTAATTTAAATATATCTTTTAATATCCGCAGAATGAATAATTCTTTTTCCGAGAGTTGGTAACAAAACTAGAAGACATTTCGACCCTATCAATATAAATATTTTGTGTCCGTCCGTCTGTCTATTCGTGTGTTAAATAACCATAGAAATATATACTTGAGAATCGAAAATGTTTACCTGAAGATTGCAATGGTTAATACGTAATAATTTAAAACTTGAAATGTTCAATTTTTCTGGGCATTTGGTATGCCAAGAAGAAACTATATTTAAGCCATGGATTTTATAAAATTCATGGTCTATTGTGTTTGTCGGAACAAAAATGTGCGTAAAAGGCAGAAGGAGGCATCTCCGAGCCCGTAAACTATAGATATTCTGAATCAGTATAAACAGCCGATTCGATTGAGTCTTGTCTGTATGTCCATCTGTCTGTCCTTCTACACCTGCATGTCATTAATGAACTTCAAACCACTTAACCGATTATAATAAAATTCGCACACCATGTGCAGTACAATCCAACTTGAAAGATAGGATAGTTTAAATCTCAAATTATAGTCGCAATTTTAATTTATTGCTAATTATTTGTATAATTAAATTATTTCCACTTTTTAAATTTTTGGTGTTAGCATAGTCAGCCACGTGTTACTTAGACTAAAGTGTAAATCGAATTCATATTATTCAGTCAAATGCCACCTAAAAAGTCTAACCTTAACAACGCGAGCACCAGAGAGCCACGGGTGTTTTCTAAATGTCATTAAATTTGGATTATAAGTAAATGAGATATGCTGTGAGTGGTCTAGTTAAAGAAACGAAGCCCACTATAAATCTTCTATAGTAACTCGGTAATCCAAGAAATGCTCTTAATTCCTTAACTGTTTTTGGTTGGGGATAGTTGGCCATTGCTTCCATTTTTGCTGAATTTGTTTGTATCCTTTATCGGATATAACTAATCCCAGAAACTCTACTTGGTTTTTTACTTATGAAAAATGCTGTTTTTTCTAAGTCCCTCTTTTTTAAATGGATTTGGTCAAATCCACTCTTGGCATCAAGAGGACAGAAGACAATTTGTTAGTACTGTGTTGAGATCTTGTATAGGGTATTTGTTTGCTATTGTAACGCTATTTAATTTTCGTTAGTCATTACCATTATATATTTTTTATACTCTTCGACTATTTAAAATGATCAAAAGAGAGTATACTAATTTTGTGCAAATGTATGTAACAGGCAAAAGGAGACGTGCCTGTTTGTCTAGATGTCCGGGTGTCCTCATGTCTAGATGACCAGATGAACACACAGATCTCAGCTATTATAAAAGCGATAAACACCAAATTTGATATAACTTTATGAAGTCTGCTTTTTTAAGATATAACTTTGTGCAAATGTATGTAACAGGCAGAAGGAGGCGTAGGAGACCCCACAGAGTATATACGAGGGTCGTTTGATAAGTCCGTGACTTTTTGTATTTGCCGCGCACCTGCTCTAAATACAACACTGCTCCTGTCAGCAGTTATCGATTAACAGCTGACTGTAAAATTTTGAGAAAGCTGCGTTTTATAGGCATTGAAAGCAGACGATCTCGTGAATTTTAACGAAAATGGAAAAAAGTGAATTTCGTGTCAGCATGGCAAAATTTCATAAATTGGGCTACGAACTGCTACCCCATCCAGCATATTCTCCAGATTTAGCCCCCTGTGACTATTTTTGTTTCCAAACATGAAGAAATGGCTCGGCGGTAAGAGATTCGGGTCATCACAGAAACAAACGACTATTTTGAGGGCCTTGAGAAAACCTATTATTTGGAAGGAATAAAAAAATTGGAAAAACGCTGGACTAAATGTATAGAGCTAAAAGGAGATTATGTTGAAAAATAAAACGCTTCTTTGACGAAAAAAATATATTTTATTCAAAAAGTCACGGACTTATCAAACGACCCTCGTACCTTCTGCTCAAATATAAACGAGACTGACTCAATAATTTTTTTTGCTTAGGTTGCCAGTACTATTATATGTTTACATGTCAAATTTGGGCGCGATCCGTAACATAGTTTCTTTTTAACGGCACAAGTCAACCTCGAGTGTGTTTTTCGAATTTTACTATGGAAATTAACGTTGAGCAAAAGAGTTTGTTTGAAATTTTGTTATTCCAATGGAATAAGTGCGACGGACGCAATGAAATTTTTGCAGAAGGCATATGGGGAGTCTTGCCTATCACGTGCACGTATTTTTGATTGGTATAAGTCGTTCAAGGATGGCCGTATATCGCTGGAGAACTTGCCCCATGATCGTCGTCCAGCAACGTCAATAAACGAAGAAAAAGTCGAAAAAGTAAAGAAAATTGTGCTGCAAAATCGTCGTGTGACTGAAAGAGAGATAGCTAGTGAGCTCAACATATCAAATGGATAAGCTCATAGCATTATTCACGATGTTTTGGGCATGAGACGTGTGTCTGCTCGACCTGTTCCAAAAATTGCTAATACGTCTCGTCTTGTATTTGACAAAAAACAGCGTAAATATTGTTCCGCAAGCACCGTATTCACCCGACATGGAACCGCGTAACTTTTTTCTTTTCCCTAAAGTCAAATTGCAGCTTCGCGGAAAGCATTTTCAGTCGATTGTAGTCATAAAAGAGAATTCGAAGAAGGAACTGAGAGCCATACCTAGAGCGGCCTACCAGAATGTTATGAAGATTGGAAAAACGGGTGGCATATGTGTATCGCCTCTAATGGTGACTATTTTGAAGGGGATAAAATAAATGTTGAAGAATAATTAACCGTTTTTGTTTTATTGAGCCAGTGTCGTTTATATTTGAGCAGATGGTATACTCTTGCTCAGGATCACTAGCCGAGTCGATTAAGTAATGACTGGCTGTCTGTCTGGATGTCGGGATGTCCAGATGAACGCACAGATCTCAGCTATTATAAAAGCTAGAGACACCAAATTTGGCATGAAGGTTTCTGATAGTAGACGCAGTTCAAGTTTATTTCAAATGTTGTTTGCCACGCCCACCGCTCCCGCAAATCAATAATTAAATCTTTTAAGTTGATTTGTGAGTCGTAATCTTCTATTCTCGTGGAGAGAGAGGTTCCCGAAAAATATGGGTAATTGGAGAATCCTGAAACGAGGCGTTGTTATGGTCTCAGAGTCTGTGTTTATGGTTTATGACTTGCGAGTGATCGAATTCGAATAATAGGGGAGTTTATGTTTGTGACTTGTGGAAATGACTTTTTGGACTTCTTTCCAGTGAATAATGACCGAGGTTACTTGACTTTCGAGTGATCGAATTCGAATATTAGGGGACAATTGTTATTGTCTCAGAGTTTATGTTTGTGACTTGTGGAAATGACTTTTTGGATTTCTTGCCAGTGAATAACGACCGAGGTTAATCTTAGGGCTTTTTGTTCTTTGTTACAGTAGTATGTGTTGTTTAAAATGGTTTTGTGGTTTACAATTAATGTTATGTGTGATTGGGGAGTTTGGGTGAGTAGTAGGAGTAAAGTGGATATGTCACTTCCCCATCCTTAAGAAAAAACCCTGTCCTCAGGCTCTTATTTTAGGGTATAATACAGGGGTATTTGCTGAGGGTACAATATTTTCTGTTTCAGGACTTGAATTGGTTTCATTTGCCTAATAGTAAGTCATAATTTTCTGAGAAATTGTGAATATAGAATGTTTTTTTAGTAGGACAAAGTTTGCTTTAATGCAATGAAACGCTTTGGTTTAATATTATAGTTCCATTTATAGTATGGACTTTAACTTTAGAAGGTTTGATTGGAAAATTAAAAAAAATTTAGATTCATAATGTTAATTGACGATCCAGAGTCCACTAAGCATTTGAAAGTAATATTGTTCATTTTAATTTTTAAGAACGAATCTGAATCGCTTTCCGACTGGTAGAAGAAAATTTTCGCTATTGGCCACTGTATATGTGTTTTTCTTCTTTTGTCTGTCAATTGAATTTATGCGTATCGTTCGAACTAAACAATAATAATATAAAATTTATATTTTAAATTTTTTCCAAATAAAGCAGAACTTTCATTATAAATAACGGAAAATAAATGATACACGGAATACTATTTTAATCCATGGCCTTCTACGGTCAGCACCTGACTGTAGCGTTCGACTGGTTAATTATATATGGTACGTTCAAATTGAGTTTAATTCGTTTCATATCCCACTTATTTTTAGTCCGATTTGAATGCAATTTTCAGAAAACACTGTGGTAATGTATATGTCATGTGGAATGTATAACTTTGGTTGTTGGGTGTATACTTTGGATTTTAAATAGTAAATACTGATTTACAGAGGAGGGAAGGGCCAAATTTCAAAAAAACTTTCAAAAGCCTGAATATACACGTATGTTGTCACAAAATTTTATGGCTCTAGTTCTTATAGTAGCAGACAGACAGACGTGGCTAAATCGGCTCGGCTGTTGATACTTATACTTATTCAGAATAGTTTATGGGGTCGGAGATGCCTCTCTCTGCCTGTTACGCACATTTCCGTTCCGACAAACACAATAGACTATGAATTTTTTTTAAATCCATGGCTTTGATATATCTGCCCAAAATGGCAATAGTAGACATTAAGTCACCCTACAGCCAATGTTATTAATAAAGTAGAGACAAATAATAATGACTTTGATTTAATACAAACTATGTTTATTATGTTATAATGTGCGACAATTGTTTTCATAAACTGTATAATTTACCCAACAAATGTTTAAAAGAGAAATATATGGGCTGGATCTCGCTGTCGTCCAAATCATTATTTACTAAGTCCGCTTGCATATCAGCGAACGGTCAGTATTTATTGTGTTTGTATACCTACCAGCAACGGTCAGTGCATATCAGTAAAGGGTCACTGTTGATTTAGGTACGAGTGAAACCTACCCTGTCGCTTATCTGCTTAAGATAGCAGTGTGCCTGCGTATCATCTGTAGCGTACGATTTTCTGCAGTAAGGTAAAATCTAGTAAAACTAGCGGTCTTATTTATTAACAACCACAACAACAATCCCATCAGGGTATTATGTTCGGACAAGCTAGCACTAACTTTATCGCTACAATAAAGTCTTGAATTCATATCTGTCTAGTTCATAATCTTCTTCAATATTCGATTGTACTTTTTTTAATTTTTTTATTTCCTTGCCGCGTTCTATCGTATCTTCTTTTCGATTTTTTTATCCATATTGCGTTAATTTCTCCTCTCGTGTCTATTCGCATACTATATGTGGTGGACTTCGACTGGGCTACGCGCGAGTTACCACTACACATTTGCCACTCCCCGGAAACCGTCCAGATTCCGCTGAATGACAACGGCATCAAGGGCCACAACAACAACAGCTCAGCAGTCCACATACACGAATAACCACACATTGTAAAATAAGCTCATACACATGTTACACATACACTTTGAGCGTACATGGTCTGGAAAATTCAAGAAATAGATTTCACCATAATTATAATGTTGTATCAGCCTCAAATTGTGCGTTGATTGGTCAGCTTACATTTGTACCTTTGAATGACCGTTATAGCGAGGCGTTTTAGCCGATTCCTAGCGCAGTTTCGGCGTTAGGAAAAAAGTATTTGCGACGCACTATCAGTTGCATTTTGATCGTACGAAGACACAGACTTAAAAAAATATCTGTGACCTAATCTCTGTTTGGAAGTAAAACATATAATTAAACCAACTGTCCAAGTGGAGCTACGGCCAATCTATAACTGGCGCAGCCGATGTACAGGAGCGGATTGCATATTCCTAGGGAACCAACCTATTACGCTTCTTAAGTTTAAATTTGTGAGTAGAGTGATATTTTAAAAGACGCAAGAGTCACTTAACTGCACTTAAAAGTAAAACGAAGTTTTTATGAAAAAGAATATGAAAAAAAATCAAATAGATATATGAATATATCATAATAATAAATATATGATTAAAAACTAAATATCAACAAAAAAACTAAATACATATATAATAAAACAAGAGGAACAGTCGAGCGGTACGAACCAGTCGGATACCCTTCGCCTTTTTTTAAACGTTAAGAGTTCATAATTGTACGATAATACTACTTAATAGAAATATCGAACAAATGTTTGTATGTGTGTGCGTTTGAATGCAAAAATGCGTGTGCACAGAAAAGAAGAGAAGAAAAACAGGGCGCTACGCGCTCGCATTCTCTTTCTTTTTCTTTTCTTCATGGCCATTGCAATGACGTCACAGCTTGCTGGTCTGTATACAAAATCAAAGCGAATGTTTTCCGATCGGATTTTTACGTTATGTTGGTATTATAATTAGCTAAGTATGGTCTTACTCCGAATGTTGTATATTTTCTGTGTCGCTCACAAATCAGCTTAAAAGATTAAATTGTTTATTTGCGAGGTCGGTGGACGTGGACATGCGGACATCCAGATATCCGGACATGCGGACATCCAGACATCCGGACAGACAGACAGACATGGCTTAATCGACTTGGGTAGTGATCTCCCACGCCTCCTTCTGCTTGTTACAATATTCATTGGTCGAAGGGTATAAAAAATGGAACAAAATGAAAGTCAAAATTTTGACGGGGAACACATAACAAGCAGATGCCGCTATAAATAAGAAGCACTTTTTTACAAAAAAGTAGGGCTATATACATACATACGGAAAGTGACTAGACTATAGTTAGAATGCACCGTAGAAGCAGAGAACTGGGAAGTGCTGTGAGAGGGCTGCTGGGCTCGATGCGAACTTTATGTACGAACAAGTCAGTGGTACACGGTTGATCACAGTATCGACATGTAGTGGAGGGAGGTTCCGCCAAGTTGGACGCAAACAATTATGTTCGTACAGGTCACTGATACGCGACGGAACCACACAAACGTACATACGTAACATAAGCTCACAGTAACTTGTGCAAAAACCACAACCTTTGAAGTTGCAACGTGTTGCAAGACAGTTGTCGATTTGTAGTGGGGAGGAGGTTCCGTCAAGTCAGAAACATACATATTTCAGATCAGCCTACACAAACTGGTTTAAAACTACATATGATCAAACAAGAAATAACCTTACATTGGTGATATACGAGACGACCATATCGGCCATTTGGTAGCTGTGTTGTTATCTCTCGACCGCTGTAGTTAGTCGATTTCCTTCACAGAGTCAAATACAATGAAATTTTCATTTGCGGTATGAGTCTGTTAGTATGTCATGAAAGTGGAAGATAACAAGTTAGGAAATCAAAACGAATCAACACATTAATACAATGTAACCTTGCCTCCATGTTATAATATCAAATGAAATATATTCCACACAATACATCTTTTATCCAAGTATCATTACAGGTATTGAACCAATAATAAAAGCATTCATCCCACACCAAACCACACTGTGTATTAAGATAATTATAAAACTAAGTCTACTAGACAGACAACCAAAACACCCACCCTTAAAAGAAACAACTGAAACTACCCCAAGAGACATAACCACAAGCTCAAGAATGAGTATTCCTCCTCAAAATACGTCGGGGTCAAGCATTTATTAATTGTCTGCGGGGCTCCCAGACATTATTAAGTACCTTTCGACCTACGACGGTAACTCTAACGAACTTAAGAGATTCATAGAAAGCGCGGAAGAGATTTTATTGATGTTTAGAGACACAGACCAAAGTCCAAGAGAGAAAATTTATATAAAAGCGATCAGGAATAAAATAGAGGGCAAAGCGAGTGAATTGTTAGATAGATTGGATACCCCATCAAACAGGGACGAACTGACTTTAAAAGAGGAACTACATGAGGTTCCTTTAAGAAGGCTACCAGTAACAAAACTGTATGATACCATTGTGGATCTAAAACCGGTATTGACATGCATGGGCGATTCAAAGGAACTACCAGCTTTAACTATTTAAAAAAAAAATTTTTCTGAATACCTTTATTAAGGCTTTAACGGTGTCACTCTGGAATGTTGTCAAAGCTTCTAGACCAAATACCTTGGATGAAGCATTTGATATAGCTATTCGGGAGAATGGAACAAACAACGAGGTTAATGGACATAATAATTTCTCTACGGAAATTATGCCACCAATGACAGAGACAACAGATAGCCACTAACGCTAATATAGAGGTGGAAAATTCAATAGTTCTCGCCAGAATAATACTAGCAGATTTAACAATCTGGAACCCTCTTCGGAGCAACCAGCACTTCACAATTTAGAGGAAACTGTAAATTTTCAAAGACCAGCCTCAGAGAGCAGACAGGGTACATAAAAAGTTATAACGATAAACATGGATCGACACTACCCTATATTTTGATTACGAGGGTCGTTTGATAAGTCCGTGACTTTTTGTATTTGCCGCGCACCTGCTCTAAATACAACACTGCTCCTGTCAGCAGTTATCGATTAACAGCTGACTGTAAAATTTTGAGAAAGCTGCGTTTTTTGGTTTGCGTTTTATAGGCATTGAAAGCAGACGATCTCGTGAATTTTAACGAAAATGGAAAAAAGTGAATTTCGTGTGCTAATGGCAAAATTTCATAAATTGGGCTACGAACTGCTACCCCATCCAGCATATTCTCGGCGGTAAGAGATTCGGGTCAAATGAAGAGAAACACAGAAACAAACGACTATTTTGAGGGCCTTGAGAAAACCTATTATTTGGAAGGAATAAAAAAATTGGAAAAACGCTGGACTAAATGTATAGAGCTAAAAGGAGATTATGTTGAGAAATAAAACGCTTCTTTGACGAAAAAAATATATTTTATTCAAAAAGTCACGGACTTATCAAACGACCCTCGTAGTTCACCGTTTGGTAGGAAGCTACGCTTTTTAATCGATACAGGGGCATCGAATTCCTTTATCGACCCTACATTTGTTCCGCGACGAAGAACCCCCAACGGACATGAAAAAAGACTCGAAATCACGCACGAGTCAATACGGACCACCTTTCTGACGAAGAAGCAAACCAACTTAAACACCTATGTTTTTAATTTCCCTTCCTTTTTCACGACCCGTCAGATAGATTAACATTCTTAAATACAAAGAAACACAAAATAGAAACTACAGACGACATAACCCTGTATACCAAAGAACAAAAAGAGATCAACGACTAAATCCAAAATATGTTAGAACAAATTAGAGAAAGCCATTTACCTTGGAGATCACCTGTTTGGTTGGTTCCGAAGAAATCTGAAACAAGAGAACAAAAATGGAGATTATTCTATTGAATATAGAAAACTGAACGAAAAAACCGTTAATATTAATATCCCTAATATTAACAAACTACTTGATAAGATAGGTAGAGGTAGATGTTTTTCGACTTTAGATTTGGTTAGTGGTTATCATCAAATATAAATGGAACAAAAAGATATTCCTAAGACAGCCTTTACGGCATTAGACGGACACTACGAATTTATCAGAATGCCAAACGCCCCTGCAACATTCCAAAGGGTAATGAACAACGTTTTAGGTAACTCGAAAGGGATATATTGTTTAGTTTATCTCGACGACATCATAGTTTTTTCTGGTTCATTGCAACAACATATATCTGACTTAAAAGAAGTGTTCACTAAAATAAGTGACGCCAAATTAAAGCTCCATTCACAGAAATCAAAATTTGTAAAGAAAGAGACCGAATTTTCAGGACACATTGTTACGGACCAAGATATTAACCCAAATCCGGACAAGATTACCGCCATTAAGAATTTTTCATTGCCTCGTTCTAAAAAACAAATTAAATCCTTTTTAGGATTACTAGGCTATTATAGGAAGTTTATTAAAGATATGGCCAGAATAACGAAACTACTTACAGCCCAGTAAAAGGCAATCTAAAGTCCGTTACAATAGACCAGGAATACATTGATACATTCGAAAAATGCAAAACCCCTTTTTGCTATGATCCCCTACTACAATATCCAGTCCTTTCTAAAAAATGTATCTTAACAACAGACGCAAGTAACGTTGCCATTGGAGCGGTGCTATCGCAAGGACCCTTGGGCTCGGACAAGCCGGTCTGTTTTGCAAGTAGAACATTGTCCGATACAGAACGTAAATTTGCCACTGTTGAGAAAGAAATGTTAGCAATAATATGGGCAGTTAAATACTTTCACGCTTACTTGTTTGGAAGCAAATTCGTTATAGTAACTGATCATATGCCACTTACATGGCTGATAAGTTTTAAGTAACCGACCTCCAAAATAGTTAGATGGAGAATGCACTTATTAGAATATGATTACGAAATTTTGTATAAGAAAGGTTCTCAAAACTTGGTAGCATTGAGCAGGATAGAAATCGACATGAATATAAATATTAACTCAATAACAGGGACGTGTGGAGATACAGTCCACTCAGCAGGCGAACACATGGATGTAATATTTAAATATGGTGCTCCTATAGAATTTAAAACTGAAGTTATATTTCAACGAAAATTAGACAAGTAATTTCTGAACTGTCTTTTACGGATGAACGAATTACAGATATTTTAAAGAAAATCTTGAAGCCAAACAGGACTGTTAAAATTTTTGCAGCCGACGTTATTTTTCAACAAATACAAGAGAATTATAAAAAATACTTTTCAAACAATAACATTTATAACATATTAAGATATACTATTGTCTTAACCGATTTACTAGAAACACAGGACCAAGAGTTTCAAATTAACAGCTATCACACAAATAAGAATAATAGAGGTACAGACGAAACCGTTGCTCACATAAAAAGACAATTCCATTTTCCAAATATGAAATCAAAAATTGCTCAGACTATAAATAATTGCGATGTCTCTCACACGTTAAAATTTTAAATTCCAAGTAACCGAAACACATACCATCCCTTAAGATGTACTACACACTGACTTATATATGTTGTTACTGTCATTGACAAATTTTTTTAGTTTGCCCTTCGATAAACAATCCCTACAAGAGAAGCAATAAATAGTGAACGCTATTAGGCGATTCATAGCAGCGAACGGCATACCTAAAAAATTGTTTACGATCAAGAGGCTGAATACAATTCAAACCTTTTCAAGGATTTTTGCAAACAATATAATATAGAACAACATGTCACGTCCTTTAAACAATCTTCTAGTAATGCCCCAGTCGAAAGACTACATTCTACACTCGCTGATGTTTATAGAATTATTTCGGTAGACAAGAAAAAGAAAAAAGTAGAAATAGACCACGAAGAGATTGTAACAGAACCTTCATTACATATAATAACGCTTTACACTCAACTACTAAGCTAACTGTTTTCGGGACGTTCACACGTATTTCAGCAAACCATTAAATTTGACGATGAGCATGACTATCTGCAAAACTTGAACGAATTCCAAAAGACAATATACCCTAAGGTATGTTAACTAGTTCAAAACAACAAAGTTTATAACATTGAAAAGATAAATCAAGAGAGGAAACAGGTAGAAACAGAAGATGTAGTATTTCGTAAGGAAAATAGACGCCATCAGCTTACCCCTACATTTTCAAAACAGACTGTAAATACTGATGAGGGCGTTACTTTTACTACAAACAAAAGACAAACAATTCATAAATCTAAAATAAAGATCCAATTAGGACGCAAGTAGAGAATTCCAAATATAACCTCAATAATTACAAACATAAATGGATACGATAAACAGAAAACTCAAATTGCTAAATACATAAATAATGTAAAAACCAAGAAAAAAATTTTGGAATGTACGATAAGAGTAAACGTTTATATAAATTTGACTATGTTACACTTTAATAAAATTGCAGAAACCTTATTAGTGCGAAACTAAAAATAATTCCTAAGCTTATGTTAAAATAAAAAAAAATTATGAAATCGAAATAAGAAAATGTTTACAACTTAATTTCTCTAGCGCAATAAAAATAATGATTTAATTTTCTGTTTACCATATAATTTTAATTACCTATGTTGACATTTATCAGTCAACAAATTAATTCATTCCGTACCTATTAATAACACACAAATTATTGTTATAATAGAATTCATCATGTAAATATGTGAGACCTTCAAAAAACTATCTTCAATATATCTAACCATGAGGACATCGGCAACATCATGATCCCGGAGCTATCGAACTTTCTCAACAATCTGTCACAATTTCGACAAGGATTATGGAAGACAAATAGCTTCACGATAGAATGGAACACACCTTATAGTACCATACTCATGTTTGAGTGTATTATTTTTCTCTCCGCTGGAATCGTACCTTTGCAATAAAAAAAAATGACAACCTTCATCCTTAACACCTGTCATACCCGATCACGTCATTCCTTCGTTATGGCCCTTTCTTCAGTCTAGGGGGGCAGGAGTTACCACTACACATTCCCCACTCCCCGGAAACCGTCCAGATTCCGCTGAATGACAACGGCATCAAGGTCCACAACAACAAAAGCTCAGGAGTCCACATGCACGAATAACCACATATTGTAAAATAAGCTCATACACATGATACATATACACTTTGAGCGTACATGGTCACGAAAATTCTAGAAATAGATAGTGCGTTGATTGGTCAGCTTACATTTGTACCTTTGAATGACCGTTATAGCGATGCGTTGTAGCCGATTTATAGCGCAGTTTCGGCGTTAGGCAAAAGAAGTATTTGCGACGCATTATCATTTGCATTTTGATCGTATAAAGACACAGACTTAAAGAAATATCTGTGACCTAATCTCTGTTTGAAGGTAAAACATATAATTACACCAACTGTCCATGTGGAGCTACGGCCCCTCTATAACTGGCGCAGCCGATATACAGGAGCGGATTGGATATTCCTGGGGAAACAACCTATTACGCTTCTTAATTTTAAATTTGTAGCCGATGCCTAGCTCAGTTTCGGCGTTTTGGCATTTTGATCGTACGAAGACAAACACTTAAAAACGTTTTGTGCTCTGATTTTTTAAACAGACCAGCAAAACTATAAACTTATTGCAATGCTTTGATTATGAAGGCTTACGTTAAGATATTTCTGTATGTTACAATTATAGACTCTTTACGTGTAAAAAAAGGTCGAAGGGTAACCCACTGTGGCGTGCCGTTTGACTGTTCTTTTCGATATATTTAATTTATTCAATGCAAAGTGGGGTAAATAAGAATTAGAACTAGAACCCTTTTTAAACCAAATACCCAATTTTTGCTGTGGGGCGATGTCGCAAACGAGTAACCCCTACCAAATACGCGAGAAAAATACACAAATACAGATGGATAAGTGTGGATAAGTGAGGCAGAATTAAACTTTTTATAGAAGCTATAGTTTCGGCGATACTGCACATGTTGTTGTTGTCCAAACATAACGCCCTGAAATGTTTGTGCAGAGCATAGTTCGATCAACCAAGCGGAAGGGTAAGTGCTGAAAAATGACGACTAATTCTACGATAAACAGAATTCTACAATGGACAATGTTCAGAAATTTGTGGTGCTAATCACAGTTTTATATCTATTGTAATTTAAAGTGTTCCTGGACATTATTTTATTAAATGAATTTCTAATAATGGAAATTCTTCATGACTGAAAGCAAGTACTGGTCTCTTAAACCATTTTATAGTAGATTGGTTTATCCTTAAATTGAATAAGTACATTTTTAGGACTTTTACTAATTCCACAAATTTACTGATTAATACCTTCTCGATATAATATTTTTTGAAACTCAATTTTATTGACATTAAACAAAGAATTTAAAACTTGATTGGAACCCACAAGTCACAATGGTTCTTCGTTTATTTTTATTTGTTTATTCTAATTAATTCTTTTTAGTAATTTTATAGGTTTATTTCCTTACATTTTTTCAAGAACTAGACATTTAACTTTAACTTACTTTTACCTTTTCCTTTATGATTATCATTTATAATGTATGGGTGAATTGATCATACTCAATATATATTTGCTCATTTAGTTCCTCATGGAACTCCAGAAATTTTAATACTATTTATAGTATGTATTGAAACTATTACAAATGTCATTCGTCCTGGAACATTAGCTGTTCGATTAACTGCTAATATTATTGCTTTACATTTGTTATCTATTAATTTTTTCATTTTAATTATTTTTTTTTGTTTTTTTTTATTCGTATAAACTAAAAGGAAAACTACAGTCGAACGGGCCGTGATACACCCGCTTATTATCGTTAAAAAATAGTTTTCAAATACTTAATTTCAAATTTGTATGCAATATTTAAGACAATCAATAGGCTACATCACTGCCAGATTTGTGCAACATTTGGCAAAGTTTATAAAAGGGCACGTTTTGACTTCAGATTCGGATTTGGAAGGTCGAAAAACAAACCACCCATTATTTTTTGGCGCCTAAAAATTTTTTCGAGTTTTTTGAGGTTAAGTCGAAATATAGACGTCTAGTGTAAGTTTTGACTTCGGATTCGGCTTTAGAAGGTCAAAATACATGTTAAAGCATATATAGCATGCCTAGATCATATATTTTGGGAGATATTTAAAGGTTTTTCAGTTTTTTGAGGTTATGTCGAAATCCAGACGTGATACCCAGATCATGAAACTTTTTTTTTTTGTGGGGCTATGTTATAATAGCAATAATTACAATAAAAATTCTCAATACATTAATGAACGAGGTCAATATAGAGGAAACTAAAGAGGCCGTGGCAACTCGAATCGAGGCCACATCTAAAATAACCAAAGTAATATCAGAGTAACCAAAAAAACATCTGAAAACTCGCAAACTCTTTGAATACTCAACAATAGAAAATGCAAGGGTTCATACCTGTTGATGAATGAGGCAAAAGAGTGGACTGTAATTATCTTTTTTCTAGGTTGCACTCTTTATTTCTTATTGTTTCCATAAAATGTTGGCGCGTTCATTCTCGCGTAGCTTTCTTAGCATCTTCACAAAAAATACTGACTTTTTCTAGCATTCACAGTTTTCGGTAACAAACTTATCGATATCAATTATATTCTAATGCAGAAGCAGAGTTGCATTGCTCTGTTAACAAACATATGTTTCTAGGAAGTTTAACATAACAATTTAAATTCAATAAGTAAACTTTCTTATTTCTAACCATACCGGCCCCCCTGAACTCCGCGTTCAGTCAATTGGGAGCGGTGCAATCTTTGTAATAGACCGCTTATATATTCCATGTGACGTCTTTATCGTGACAACTCTGATCTTGTGGTCTGTTCCTGGATGAACCTCAATGGTGCGCCCCAGTAGCCATTTGGATGGAGGTAGATTAGGCTCCTTTAGAACCACAAGTGTATCCACGCGTAGATTGGGGGTTTTCATCTGCCATTTGTTGCGCTCCTGCAGACTCGTCAAGTACTCCATATGCCAGCGCTTCCAGAATCCCTGTACCATAGCCTGAATCTGAGTCCAACGCTGTAATTTGTTAATGTTTGTGTTCAAAAGCGACGGTTCTGGCAAAGCTGTGTATGGTTGTCCCACTAGAAAGTGTGCCGGTGTCAGTGGATCAAGGCTGTCATCACCAGATTGTGACAAAGGTCGTGAATTCAGAAGAGCTTCGATTTGTGTCAATACGGTACACAACTCTTCAAAGGTGAGAACGGCTGCTCCTACTACTCGGCGCAAATGAAGTTTGATTGACCGCACGCCCGATTCCCACAACCCACCAAAATGTGGTGCGGACGGGGGAATGAAATGCCAAGTGAGTCCTTCCGTGGCAAAGAAGTTAGCTAGCTGTTCATCCTTAACATGTGCTGTAGCTACTTCTCGCTTAGTATTCAGCTCCCGTTTGGCTCCGTGAAATGTAGTTCCGTTTTCGGAGTAAAGATCCGTCGGAGTCTTCCTTCGTGCACAAAATCGCTTGAACGCGGCTATAAATGCATTCGTAGTCAGATCGCTGACTACCTCAATATGGATGGCCTTAGTTGCCAGACACACAAAGATGGCAAACCATGCCTTGCCAATCCTCGGAGTTCGACCCTTAGATTCTTTTATAGCAATAGGTCCCGCGTAGTCGAGACCAGTGTGTTGAAAACATGGACTTTGATGAACTCTAGGTACAGGTAGATCTGCCAGTACCTGCTGTGCTGTGTTACGGCGTTGCATAAAACATTGCTTGCAACGAAAGACCTCTTTCCGGATTAAGTTACGTGCTCCCAATATCCAAAATTGTTGTCGAACGATATGGAAAGTAGCCTCCACACCGGAATGAAGATGAGTTCTGTGAAAATAACGAATTAATAGCGATGCAATTGCCGAAGACTTAGCTACGAGAATGGGATGTTTTGCATTGAAGTTCAGTTCGGATTTCACAATCCGTCCTCCGACTCGTAGTAATCCAATTGGGTCACAAAATGGTGCGAGCTTTATTAAATTCGATTTTGTTTGTAGAAGGTTGCTTTTCGAGAGTACTTCATAATCCCGAGTAAACTCAGTACGTTGCATATGCAGCAAAAGTCTGTTGCGAGCATAATGTAATTCAGTTGCCGTTAAGAATTTGCCTCGTGTCCAATCCTGACATGGATACTTCAAACGTCAATCTGACCAGGTGTATGAAAAGTCGGGTCTGCCAATGCCAATCCTGCAAGGGCCTCCCAAGTACTTGTGTTGACCTCATGAGAAGGAACAGATGATGTTAATGAATTCATAATAAAGGTGGTTATATGAACAGCATCATTAGTTATACGAGATCGTAGATGCAACTTGGTGCATCCTCGAGTGGTACCTGCGTGATTGGCTGAGAGCCCAACCACCGAGATTCGGGCCTGTGATCGACTTGCTCCGACGCGTTGCACAAACGCTTCGCTGGCTAACGTTATAGTAGATCCAGAGTCCAAAAGTAGGCGACAAGTTGTAAGTTTGCCCCACTTGTTGATCACATGTGCAAGTATTGTTGGCATTAATATCTGCGCCCTCTGCAGAAGCATCGTACCTGCCGAGAAATGTGACATATCGGCTGTGGTATGTTGTGTGTCCGTTGGAGTGCTTCTAGTCGAAGATCCAGTTCCACTTGCGGCGTATAGTGAACAAGCGTGTGATGCATGCCTTGACAGTGGCGACACCGATATTTTGAAGTACATTGTTTTGCTGTATGGTTCTGAGCTAAGCAATTGAAACAAAGCTTGTTGTCCTTTATAAATGACCTGCGTGTCAGCAGTTCCATGGCCTTAAATTGAGCACAAGATGAGATTGTGTGAGATTGCTTGCATACTACACAAAGCTTTCCACTGGTGTTCTGGTCTCCGTTAGCTAGATGCACAGTTGCTGTACGCTTTCCCGATGTTTGGCGAACAGGTTGGCATGATTCCAATCCGTCACAACGGTGAAATATGAATTTCAAAAAAGTATCGATGCTCACGTTGTTTTCGGTAGACTCTTCGCGCTCTGCCCACGATTGTCTTGTATCAATGTCCAGTTTGTTTAGCAAAATATTGATGACCCATAGATCACGCCCATTGCAATTGAGAGCTTTCAGTCCTCGGATTGCTTCATCTGCTCCGTCGGCAAGTTTCCGAAGAGAAGCAGCACCAGATCCAGAGACACTCATGCTCCTGTATAGTTCTCCTCTGTCACTGCAATGTGTTTTACCAAGCTAAGTGCGTCTCCGGCCAAATAAGATTTCAAATAGTGAAACTTCTGGCAGCTCGTGAAATTGCTACGATTCCCGATTGATTCAAGAAATAAATCACAAAATTGCGGCCAGTCCTCATAGTTGCCGCTGAAAGTAGGGATCTTGATTTTCTCACATCGAAAATCACTGTTGTTTGAATTGCGCATGTGTTCTAAAAACTCCGCTTGCGATGTAGCGAGCCGTTCCAGGTGATGATGTCGAAGAGTGAATCTGAGCTGCTGTAGCATCAGCCAAAGCACCAGATAATTTGGAATGTGTCTCGTAGAACTTCCTTTCATATTCATGCAAGTCGTCTGGTTCAACCCAATTGTCTTCATGTGAATAATTGTAATATTCCGCAGTTAATCTCGTCAAGTCTTCAAACTTTTCAGTCAAACGTCGAATGCGATATTCCAAAGTCGCCAAAGAAGTTGTGGTCAAATCCAACGTCGAAGTATAAGCGCGTGTTATTTGCGATTTGCAAAAACCACGTTGTTGAACAATTGCCTGCATTGTGAGGTTAGAAACGTATTTTCACTCAAGTGTGAAAAGTCCAAATTCAATAAGGAAGAAAGAGTGCCAAATTCCAAGCAAGCCGTGATGATCCCGCGACGATCCGGCTCGAAGGACCAAAATGTTGATGAATGAGGCAAAAGAGTGGACTGTAATTATCTTTTTTCTAGGTTGCACTCTTTATTTCTTATTGTTTCCATAAAATGTTGGCGCGTTCATTCTCGCGTAGCTTTCTTAGCATCTTCACAAAAAATACTGACTTTTTCTAGCATTCACAGTTTTCGGTAACAAACTTATCGATATCAACTATATTCTAAAGCAGAAGAAGAGTTGCATTGCTCTGTTAACAAACATATGTTTCTAGGAAGTTTAACATAACAATTTAAATTCAATAAGTAAACTTTCTTATTTCTAACCAATACCATTAATTTCAGTCAGAGCATATTTGTATCATGTAACCATGTGGCTAGAGGAAAAGAACTTGTCTTTAGTAGTCACAGGTGCACCAATTCAATAGTCAAAGAAAATTTTTATGTCTTTCATGAGATACAAGACAATTATATTTTAGACATAAAAGAAATAAGTCAAGAGGTAACCAAATCCAAAGGGTTCACTTCTATTGAATTACAGACCACTAAGTAACTTATTTCCTTTCAATTGCACGACTTTGGCGTCAAATTTTTGTTTGTGATTTAACTAACATTCCCACGCTCTAACACTCTACCGCCCACGAAATTAAATTTCTCTCTTGAGTGATTTGTACTGTGCTTGTTTACTATAAACGTCTCAGCTTTTTTTGTTGTTTTGTTTACATCAAGCGCGCACTACTTTCGTTGTTGTTCTATCTTTCGTACTTGCTTGCCTGCATGTCTCGGTGTAGTAACTGTTTCTTGCTCTCTCAAGAAATTTATCTTATTTCTTCTCTTCTCTATCTACTTTTCATTTGACCCCTATATTTACCAGGCATATTCCTTTATCCTATCATGCTGAACCAGGTCAAGGTGTCGTGCTCTGCAGCAATCTGCAAATGCGCCTCTGATCCTAAGGCAGTTTACATTGGTTGTTGGCTCTGTGATAATTTCTGTCACTTAAAATGCTGTTGCCTGAATGGGCGGGTTCGAGACGCCGTGAACGCCAATACCGACATAAATGGTCTTGCAAACCGTGCCGCGTGCCTGAATCCGACCTTCGGAAAAAACACAATAAAACCAAACTAGAGTTTTATCGTGTACGTACAGCTTTCTCAAATCTTCAGTCTGAATTCTTAGAGATGCAGGCCAAGTTTAACGCTTTTACGCCACTAAGTAAGCCACCTGCTCCGCTGATTCAGAATCAAATTTAAATCTTACAAACTTACTCTCTTCTCAGACTTGTTCTCCCGATCTTCTTAGTCTAAATTCATGCTCTTCTAGCTGCACTTTATAAAAATCTTCAAGCAAGGTTACCGCGCCCAAACCCCTTGCCCCTCCTCTTGTGGCTACTCCTATTCCGAAGAACGACAACATAAAGGGTAATATTAAACGCGATTGCGATTAAACCATAAAAATTGGTGTTTGTCTCTCGCTTGAACCCGGATACATCTATGGAAGATGTACAATCATACATCATCGCAAAGCTGAACCTGATTGTTGAAAAATTGCAACTTTAATATTTGCACGCGACATCTCTTCCTTTAAAATTAGTCTCCCAGCAGAACATTTTAAAGATTTTGCGCTGCTTCGTTTTGGCCGCCCGACTTAATTGTTAAGGAGTTTAATCCTAAGCAAAAGAGCCGAACTGCAGTAACTCTTCCCTCGTTGGCTGTTACATCGCCAAGTGGCACTTCAAAAAAATCTAAATTGTCAGAAAACTGAAGTTTGCTCTTGCCTCTGAAAATATCAGAGGAACAACTAAAAATCTTTCGTCCTTAATTTAAGTTTGCTCTTGCCTCTGAAAATGTCAGAGGAACAACTAAAAATCTTTCTTCCTTAATTGTTTCCTATCAAAATTTAAGAGTCCTTTTTTCACCATGTCAAGTCTTTACCTTCATAGTCTTGCATTTTCCTCCAATATTATTGCTTTTATAGAAATCTGGCTAAAACCAGAGATTCTAAGCTCTGAAGTCTTTCCAGAAAGGCTTGATCGACCTGACCGACGGGGTGGGGGAGTACTGATTGCAGTTGACTTCAACATTGAGTCGGACCTCTTAGAACCACAGATTCAATTTGACATTGAATTCATTTGTGTAAAACTACACTTTCTCTTGTTTATAACCTGTTCCTATATTCCCCCGTCATCGGAATCATCAATCTACTCGCAACACTAGCCTGCAAGAACGACTGTTTTTAACCTGTTATTAGACAGGGATCACTTCATAGTCCTTGGCGACTTAAATATTCCCGAATGTAATTGGACAGTTGGTGTTCAGGGAAACTTCCTTTTGCCTTCTAGGCAACATGACCTACTTGACGGTTTGTTTGACATGTCTTTGTTGCAGGTCAATCATGTCAAAAACGTCGTTAAGCTTTTATATTCCCTAATGTAATTGGACAGTTGGTGATCAGGGAAACTTCCTTTTGCCTCTTAGGCAAAATGACCTACCTGACGGTTTGTTTGACACGTCTTTGTCGCAGGTCAATCTTGTCAAAAACTTAGTCTCTGATTCTGCCAAGGTGATTTTAAACAGGGCACAACCGCTTACCTTACCAGAGGACCCTTATCAGCCCACTTTCGAAGTAAATTTCGACTTCGGTATTCGTATTATGAATAACAAGAGCAACAGTCGAGCGGCACGCGACAGTGGGATACCCTTCGACACTTTTTCAAACGTAAGGAGTCCATAATTGTACGTTACTACTACTTACTAGAAATATCGTAACGTATGCCTGTATATGAGTCGTTATATGAATACGTGTATGTGCATGAAGCTTTTCATTGGTCAAGCACAAATGTATGTATGTGTGTGTGCGTTTGAATGCAAAAATGCGTGTGCATTGAAAAGAGAAGAACAACAGATGGCTCTACGCGCTCGCATTCTCTTTCCTTTTACTTCCTACATGAGCATTGCAATAACGCCACAGATTGCTGGTCTGTATACAAAATCAGAGCGAACAGGGTTTTTGATTGACAACGTCTGTGTTTGTTGTCCGATCGGATTGAAATTATGTTGACGTTATGTTGCTTTTATAATTAGCTAAATATTGGTCTAACTTAGAATTTTGTATCATTTATGTGTCGCTGATAAATCAAATTAAAAGGTTAAATTATTGATTGGTGGGGGCGGTGGGCGTGGTACCCAACATTTGTTATAAAATTGATCTGCACCTAGTAAACTGAAACCTTCATGCCATATTGGGTGCCTAAAAGACGCCATATTAGGGGTCCAGTGTTTGCGATCCATACATGCATACTTCTTACATTCCTGTTTCTCCCGCTTACGCCGTGCTTCATGTTTGATGGTCTTCGAAGTAGACTCTTCTATGCGTAACAGCAACATGGTGAAGTTTTTCTCGTGATTGCACTTTTGAGCTGCCAAGAGGATTAACGGAGGTAAAAAATCAAATACGATGTCGTTGATAGCTTCTCAAGGATCAGGAACTTAAGATGAGGGAGTGGACGACAGACATGGCTTAATCGACTTGGCTAGTGATCCTGAGCAAGAATATATATACTTTGTGGGGTCTCCCACGCCTCCTTCTGCCTGTTACATACATTTGCACAAAGTTAGTATATCGTTTTTTGACCATTTTCACTGGTCGAAGGGTATAAAAATGAAAGGCCGTGTAGTCGCTGCGTTAAAAAAGCAGACTTCAAAAAAGTTATATCACCTAATTTCTTATTGCGATTGGTCTGATTTGTATTTATCAACTCATATATCAGTTCCCGTAAATATATTTTATAAAGGCAGAGTGCTTTTGACGTCTGTGTTTCCGTTTTTTTAATGCCACCTTGGTTTAGAAAAGAGCTGTCTCGCTTAAAAAACTTAAAGAGCAGCTTATTTCAAAAAATATAAGCAGAATAACTATCCGATAGTCTTTCCCCGCTTACTAAGAGCTCGGGCAAACTTTACCGTGCTAAACACGAAATTTTATAGAAACTATTTGTCCCGATGCAGGATTCAGTATTTTCAAATTCCTAAACAATTCTATAGTTTTGTTAACATTAAGCGTAGGTCAGCGGTGTTTCCTTCTAAACTTATGTTTGATAATGCTGAGGCGGACACAGATCAGGCTATTGCCGATATGTTTGCCAAGTTTTTTCAAACAACTTACACTTAGGGCCCCTTCTTTTTACGCATTTTTGATCAATGAGCTTCCATTGGTCATACTTAACTGGCGTAATCTCATGTATGCGGATGATGTCAAGCTGTGTTTTGAATTTAGAGACGACTCTGTCATTCTCGCCTTCAATCCGACCTAGATAGTTACTACTCATGGTATCGTTCAAATTTGCTTCATTTGAACACTTTCAAGGCTATCTTTCTATCTCAATATACTTTTGTCACTTAATCTGCCTTATCTAGCCAATCGTAGAACCATGCTTGGGGTTGTGTTTATTAATAACCTCATTCAAGGAGACATAGACATTGACAACTTGCTTAGCCGGTTAAACTTTTCTGTCCAGAGTAGAATCACCCAAGGCACGTCTCTTACTATCTTTTGGTTGTACCCTGGAAAGAATTTCTTTGGCTGATGATCTTGGTGTCCGTTTGGACCATAAACTTAAGTTTAGTGAACATATGGGCGTGCTCGGCTTTATTAAGAGATGGTCTAAAGAGTTTGATGAGCCCTATCTCACAAAGACTCTGTTCATCTCACTTGTTCGTCCAATTCTTGAGTACGGATCATGTGTTTGGAGTCCACAGTACACAGTTCACAAGGACCGCATTGAATCCGTACAGAAGAACTTCCTACTTTTTGCCTTACGCGGCCTTAACTGGGATGAAAACTCAAGACTGCCCTCCTATCCTAGTAGACATCTGTGACTTAATCTGCCTTCTTTAGCCAATCGTAGAACCATGCTTGGTGTTGTGTTTATTAATAAGCTTATTCAAGGGGACATAGACAGTTGCTTAGCCGGTTAAACTTTTCTTGTCCCTAGTAGAATCACCCGTAATTTCCTTCCACTAACACTTCCCAATTATAGATCGAACTATGCCCTGCATGAACCTTTCAAGGCATTGTGTTCGGACTATAATAAATTATATCCTATCGTCTCTACTAGCAACAATAACTTCTTGTCAATTGTAAAAATTCATATCCTAACTCACCTAATAAATAATTAGTTAATATACATATATGTCGGGTTAGTGATGCCAGGAGACTCGTCGTCCGTCCGTCCGTCCATATCGAAGTCACTCATAATGATTTTCACTATTTCACAATTTGTACATCTGCGCGCATTTAACGAGTCCACTTGCTTCTCAACCGTTAATGTGTCGATTCGTGCAGACTGCTTTTTGTCTTTTTAATTTTCGACATTCCCTTTTCATTATGTCGCTTCTAACCAAGCAGCGAAAGCAGAGTCCCGTTTGTAGATAATTCATCTATTCATCCTCACACATTGACAATGAATAGGAACACGCATAATAGAAGAAGAAGAAGTAAATAGCGACCAAGCGCATACCCGTTATTTTCGCCCCGACACGGCCATTCTGACATTTACACGTCCTCGTCTAAGCTTTTGATACCGAGATACCAGGGTATCAAGATCACATACTTTCATCACTTCTCAATACTATTACATTTCATGAATTGGACTTTATTAGGTGTGTTTCTTAATTCTTAATTCTGTGAAGGAACAAAACATCTTACATTTCATAGTTGCGGAGATAACTTATTCTATTTTCAAATTCAGTTTCATCGATCAGTAATACATCAGCTTATGACTTATCTTAGCATTATCATTTACCGATTGCTAGTATCGATCTTCCGCCAGTTCACACACTTGATTATTGATTCAATACAAACTCATCGTCTCTCCTGGACGGATCTCTCTTGTTACAAGCAATAGGTGACACAGATATCTCTTCGTCTCGCTAGACAGATAACTCTTTATTAGTTATTCATCGTCTCACCGCGACGGATAACACACAATTCATCGTCTCACCTAGACGGATAACACACAAATCATCGTCTCACCTAGACGGATAACTCGCAATTCATCGTCTCACCTAGACGGATATCTCTCGTTCACAAAAGAACTCATTGGCGGGATTATCTCTTCATTCAACTATTTCTATAATTCAGCTATTTCTCTATATTCTCGTTTAACTCATTAGGCATTTCCGCATCCGGCATTTTTCGTAAATCTTTATGACAATACTTGAACGATCTGTTACTCGGCAACGACTTTAGCGTATACCTGCTATTAAATCTGGATTTGTTGTAAGACGCTACGTATTTCTAATTTCTGTCGTATGAGCTCTAACAGTTGCCAAATCTATTTCACATTCGGTCTCAAATAGGGAATTAATCCAAGGTGTCGAGCCTGTTTACCAATTAACAATTTAGTGCAACTTGGACTTCGCCAAGTGTGTCCTGCCACGATCGTTGACTTGATTCTACCACTGACAACAAATTTTGCAGTGTGTCCATCACCCATTCCACATGCCCATTTGCACGGCTCATTCCCGTAGCAATCAAGTGAAGTTTAACTTTCTGGGATACGCAAAAACTTAGAGCTTGTGAAACATCTGCAATGGTCGGCGATGATGCGATCTGATACTCCAAATAAAAATATGGAAGATTTCATAGCACTAACACAGCTTTCGACATCTATCTTTTAGGTGTGATACAGATAAATAAGCATCGATCTAATCAATGACATACTGCATCAAATCGCTCTTGTCACTTTATTTCCCCGTTCCCCGTGGTGTGCCACGGTATACTTGTCTTCGGAATGGAATGAAGTTCCGCCTAAACTTCCCGGAAGATGAAGTTATGCATTTTGAAACAAATTTTCGAATGTACTTGTTCATTTTAGAGAACCAATAATACTAATCAAGTGTCTTTTGCCAACCTAAATGCATTATGGGCTCGTGTACCTGGTTAATTACTGACCATTTGAAAGCTCTGAGTACAACTGGTAAATAACTTGTTATACCTCGTCTTTGGACCTTGCGATATAATATACCTTTTAGCAGACCAACCGTTTTAGCCAGGTTTTTGGCCAACTCATCTGACTCCAATTTGTTAACAATTTCTATTATCTCGGGGTCTAACCGTTGCTCAGCATGAAGCCAAGTACTTGAAATTGCAGACAGATTCACTCGTTATTCAGGAATTTTGTTTATTGACATAATGTTTTCGAGTTTAGGTCTCCAAAATCAAGATATAGATTGGTTCCGTTCTTCTTTTTGACGAGCAACATGGGGCTAATAACTTGATCAAAAAATATTACACCTTATCAATTCGCTCACCTGCATTCGCATTACTTCTCTTTCTTCGGGCTAAGTCTGTAAGGTCGGCGCTGAACAGTTTAAGTTGGGTCAATCGACACCAAATTAGTCGAAAATGAGTAAATAGGGTCAGAACAATTATCAACAGTTTTTGATTTTAAAACTTTAAAATTATCGGATGCCAAAATTACATAAAAGCCTCGTTTAAGTATTTCTCGCCCTATCACAATATCAATCCTCAATTGCTCGTTTGGGACTACATGATATAATATTTCCATAATATTTTCCTTTATTTGTGACTTCCCTCAAGATTTGCAATGTAACACACTGCCACCACCAATGCCTTTTATCATTTCAATATTGTTTATACGTTTACCAGATAACTTTTTACTAATGTCGTACTTAATAAGAGAGCACTCTGAGCCAGAATCGAAACAAATTGGATAAATCTCACCGCGATGATGCAAACTTCCCTTTCACTCGGTCACACAAAATTGGTTAAATGTCTTCTGTTGAGTCACATCTTGTTTGGCTGCACTTCCGTTTTTTGGGCACTGGTTGGTGAAATGTCCCAATTGGCCGCACTGATAGCACGTGACATTTGATTTTTCACGCCTATCAATGTTTGCCATACGCGCAAGAACAGTTGTAACGGCAATTTCTTCACTTCGTAGTCAGCGTCGTCACCAACCTACTCGCATATACCGCTTAACATTCGGCGCCACTCGGGCGGCTGTTGAGTAAATTCAAAAACGTCGCGGCCGGCGTCTCTTCGATTTCAAAACGCTGCAGAAATAATTCCTGGAACTCTCGCCATGTTCTACCATGGTACTAAATTTGTGTAAGCCACTGAGATACACTTCCCTCCATACAGTTGCTAAGTGCCATGATCAATTTACTTCCTTGAAGGGGGTGCTCAGAATTATATCGGTTGTTGAACACCACTTTGCTGCCTCAACGCATGCAGCTTGAAGGTTAAATTTGGGTAGCTTAACTTCATAGCTAGGTTGCTGCTCACGTGCCGGCGTCACTTGCATTATTTTTACGAGTTCAGCCAAATTCCGATTTTGTGTTTCGACCACTGCACGCGACTGCTCCTCAGAAAATGCAGGATGTGGCACAGATCCCACTTCTGATGTCGGGTTATTGATGCCAGGAGCCTCGTCGTCCGTCCTTCCGTCCATATCGAAGTCACTCATACTGATTTTCACTATTTCACAATTTGTACAGCTGCGCGCATTTAACGAGTCCACTTGCTTCTCAACCGTTAATGTGTCGATTCGTGCAGACTGCTTTTTGTCTTTTTAATTTTCGACATTCCCTTTTCATTATGTCGCTTTCTCATTCTAACCAAGCAGCGCAAGTGGCCACGTTCAGCAGATAATTCAATTTGTAGATAATTCATCTATTCATCCTCACACATTGACATTGAATAGGAACACGCATAATAGAAGAAGGAACATGGAGAAGAAGTAAATAGCGACCAGGCGCATACCCATTATTTTCGCCTCGACATATACATATTTCTTTTCTAGTGGTTGTAGTACTTTTTAACTAACTGCATACTCGCACAAAAATTTCTAATTAGATTCTTTTCTTTTTATTTTAGTTTCTTTTTAATTAATTCTACATTTAACGAATGAAATTAATTGTTTCACCTTAAACAGTCGACTGACTCTAGTTGACTTTAAACTAAATTAAATAAATAAATTAAATATACAGACACATATTAAGGCTTAAATTGCGATATTTCTATTAAGTAGAAGGGTATCCCATTGTCGCTTGCCGCTCGACTGTTTCTCTTCCTTTATATTATTATTATTTTATTCGAACGATACGCACAAATTCAATTAACGGACAGAAGGAGAAGAACGCATAAACAGTGGAATAGTGAATAAACAAGAAATATAAGCATTAGATAGGGCGAGAGCGCAATAAGTTTATGTATGCATTTTTACGTAATGCCAAAGAGTAGTGGTGTCCGCGGAAATTGTACAGTAGCTTAGTGCAGTGTGTGCCAGGATTCCAAGACCAATGATCAAATATCAATATGTTATATGGTTTTTTTCTCTCTTTCCTATTAAATAATTTAAAAGCTTAACAAACAATGCAAAAGCGAATAGACAAGAAGTAAAAGATTTAGATAGAGCGAGGGGGCAATAAGTATGTTTCCAATTTTAATTTTGGGAGTTGCATGTGAGGTTTGCATTGCTCGAGATACACCTACGCTCTCATAGAGTTCTTTTCTATTTTGGCATTCGCGAAGAGCATATGTGGAGTCCGCCTTCTTGACCTTAATAAAGTAAAAAAAAACGTGGTCTTTTACTTAAAAAAAAAAAAAATGATTATACAGGAAAAAAAAGAGTAAAGTGTTGTCCTCTATTTTGTTAATCAGTGAGTACTAATTTATTAGTTTACTTTGATTAAATCTAACCCAATATTGTTTTTTTCTACGCAGAGCGTGCACATTGCGACGGCCAGCGGAGCACCCCGGCTGTTAGAGTGCACGTCTCTGCGGATAGGGCTCCACCGTGCATTAGATCGGGGTTCTGTGCCGACAACGAACGGCACACCCGGCAGATCTGCACACAAAAAAAAAAATCTTGGCGAGCAGCGAACGCATAACCTCGCTGACTCCCCCTGCCAAAGCTGGAAAAGGAAAAAAATACATCTTTAACCTACAACTCTACATCCATATTATACATTTATATCTATGTATTTATATCTGTCGGAGAAGGTAATATTATTTTGAAATGGGCGCCTTATCGATAGTCAACTGCTTAAGAAACTTATACAAAGGACGGGTTGTACTTGACTTATCGATAAGACGGGTTGTATTTGATTGTGAGGTCTCGATAGAGTGTGGCCCTGGTAAAGTTGCGGTGCGGGACAATCGAAAAGTTGACCAAGCAAAAACGTGCACACGCAACGGGAGAGAAATAACTAGAAATATAAAGATAAATATCAGGGACTCGCTGCATAATCAAGATAAACCTTAAAGCTTTGACATCAGAAGTGGGATAGTATTTTCGTCTACTAATCATGGAAGAACAACTGCGCATCTTGATGGAACACCAAAGTCAAAGTTTCCTGGCAAAAACTCTGCAAGCGTCGGTACAAGTACCGTCACAAAATGGCGTCGTCACGTTGCCAAAATTTAACGCCGACATAACAGGCGCTGACGCTACTCAATGGTGTGGTACAGTTGACATTATTTTTGATGAAAAACCACTGGAAGGTAGTGCTTTAATATTGGCATTAACTAAGTCGCTGGAAGGAAGCGCATCCCAATGGCTTTCTGAAGTGTGCTATGCAGGCATGACGTGGCTGGAATTTAAACAGTTATTTCAACAACGCTACGCTAATACCAAAACGTTAGCCGCCATGTTTTTGCAGCTTTTAAATAGTCGCCCCAACAACAGTGAATGCCTTGCGGTATATGCTAGTCGAATGGTGACTTCACTCGTTAGCAAGTGGAAGAGCTTGGATACCGAGAGGATTGCTGTGTCGGTGGTTTTGGGACATATGGCCAACTTGGATCGCCGATTGCAAAGAATTGCTTACACAGCAGAGATAAAAAATAGACGCGACCTACAGACTGAGTTGCAGGTCTTCGCTTTTGACAAGCGCACTCATCATCTTGGAAATGAGGAGCCTGGAGCAAAGCGAGCTGAGTTTGCGTCACTGAAATGCCATCTTTGTGGCAAGATGGGGCACAAAATGATTGACTGCCGAAACATGAAGCAGAGCACTGGTATGCAGAGACAAGATCACCGAGGAAGCCAATCATTTCAACAACATCCGAAAGGCAGTATAACTTGCTACCGTTGCCAGGAGCAAGATCATATAGCCTCACAATGCCCGAAAAATGTGGCAAGTGGTGGAGCAGGATTGCGGAACGAAAAGAGAGCTGAGTTGTGCGTGGTGGATGAACCAAAGACAAGTATGCTGATACGAGGTGAGAGCTTTCCAATTATTTTTGATTCTGGAGCGGAGTGCTCTTTGGTTAAAGAGAGTTTTTCAAACAAGCTAAGCGGTAAAAAAATCAATAAGGTAGTAAGCCTGAAAGGCATTGGAAATGCCAATGTTTGTAGTACAATGCAAATTGATAATAACATTCTTATTAATGGAAACACATTAAATGTAATATTTCATGTAGTACCAGATAACTGTATGTCAAACAATATTGTACTAGGACGAGAAGTGCTAGCTCAGGGATACGCTGCAGTAGTGTCTTGTAAAGGAGTAGAAATAATTAAGAGTTCAGCAAAAACGGTAAATAATTGCTCTAAACAACAACTCGTTTGAGTTATTAGAACGCAATGCATATGGTGAAGACAAAAACGAAATAATAACATTGTTAAAATCCTACTCAGATTCTTTCATAAAGGGAACGCCTCAGACGCGTGTCAACTCTGGTGAAATGGTAATTCGATTGATTGATCAGACTAAAACGGTACAGAGAAGACCATATCGATTGAGTCCCAGCGAGAGAGAGGTAGTTAGAAACAAAGTTCAAGAGTTATTAGAATGCAATGTTATCAGACCGAGTAACTCCCCGTTTGCAAGTCCTGTTCTATTGGTGAAGAAGAAGAATGGATCAGCCAGGCTTTGCGGGTGAGATAAGTCCAAATACACGCAAAGTAGAATCTTTGAGTGCCTTGCCACCCCCTAGGTCAGTAACAACTTTGAGACAGTTCATAGGGTTAGCATCGTACTTCCGACAGTTTGTTCCTGGATTTTCACAGCTAATGAAGCCATTATATTTTCTCACGTCAGAGAAAAATTATTCACATTCTTACTAATAATCCAGTTTTGATAATATTTGACCCATAGTATCCGATAGAATTGCACACCGATGCAAGTGCAATTGGATATGGTGCTATACTATTACATAGAATTGGAAAAAAACCGTATGTAGTGGAGTACTATAGTAAGACAAGTTTATGCGAATCTAAATATACCTCATATGAGTTAGAAACTCTTGCTGTGGTAAATGCTGTTAAGCATTTCCGTCACTACTTACATGGCAAAAAGTTTGTTATATTCACTGACTGTAATTCGTTAAAATCATCACGAAACAAGATTGAGTTGATGCCTAGAGTCTATCGCTGGTGGGCTTATCTACAGTCATTTGATTTTGATATACAGTACAGAGAAGGTATGCGTATGGCTCACGCCGATTTCTTTTCCAGAAATCCACTTCCTCCAAAAAACTCCCCTGAATATGCAAAGATTGTTGAAAAGCGAATCGAATTAACCGAGATATCTGAGGATTAGATTCGTGCAGAGCAACAGAAAGATCAAGATATTGTAGAGATCACTTCTAAGTTGAGCAATGAAGAATTTCCATTAGAGTTGTCAAAGACATATGATTTGAGAGCTGGAGTTTTGTATAGAATCATACAGAGAAATAGCAAGACCCTTTGTTTGCCAGTAGTGCCTCGAGGATTTAGATGGTCTGTTATCAATCAGGTACATGAATCCATAATGCACTTGGGCTGGGAGAAAACGCTTGATAATGTATATGATTACTATTGGTTTGACGGCATGGCCAAATACGTTCAAGATTTATTGAAAATTGCATAACATGCAGAGTTTCCAAATCATCTTCTGGAAAAATACAAATGGAGTTATATCCTATTCCCAAAGTAAGCATTCCATGGCATACTATTCACATAGACATAACAGCCAAGTGGTAAAAGTGACCGTAAGGAATATGTAATTGTACAGATTGATGCATTTACCAAGTATGTTTATCTCTATCACACTTACTCGTTAAGTGCAGAGACTTGTGTAATGGCGTTGAAATCATCAATTTCCTTGTTCGGAGTCCCTATTCGAATTTTGGCTGATCAGGGAAGAAGTTTCACAGTGCTAAGTTCGTTGAATTTTGCTCTTCACAAAAGATAAAACTACATTTGATAGCAACTGGAACAAGCCGAGGTAATGGCCAGGTTGAGAGGGTTATGAGTACCCTGAAGAATTTATTAACAGCTGTTGAAGCAAGTTCTCGATCGTGGCAAGAGGCATTGGGTGACGTGCAGTTAGCTATTAATTGTACTGTCAATAAGACAACCAAAGTTTCTCGTCCCTTAGGACTTGTTCCCATTCATGATGCTGAAGCCGAAATAGATCTGACTAAGATAAGAACTCAAGCTTTAGAGAACATAGAAAAATCAGGAAAGTATAAAAAAGAAAGATTTGATAAGAGCAGAGCAAAAATAGTTAAATTTAGTGTTGGAGATTTTGTGTTACTTAATAATAGTGAGAGAAACCAGACTAAATTAGATGCTAAATATAGAGGTCCATTTGAGATTACTGAGGTATTAGAGAACGATAGATATACTTTAAAGAGTATGAAAAGTAATAGAAGATATAAGTATGCGCATGAAAGATTAACTAGATTCCCAGATGGGCAGGTGCCAAGCGAGCTGGAGATCGATGTTAGCCCGCCAGATGAAACTGTTGAAAAAGACAGTAGTGGAACTGTTGAAATAGACAGTAGTGAAGCTGTTGAAAGAGACAGTAGTGAAGCTGTTGAAATAGACAGTAATGGAAGCTGTTGAAAGAGACAGTAATGGAAGCTGTTGAAAGAGACAGTAATGGAAGCTGTTGAAAGAGACAGTAATTGAAGCTGTTGAAATAGACAGTAGAATGGCGGAAGGTGTAAGGAAGTACACAGTTATCGATGGCTACGTGGCGGTACCTGACCCTAGAGTGGTATTTTGACAATGTTGTTATTTGAAAGAAGAAAAAAATGAAAAAGAGAATGAATAAAGACGAGATAAAGGAAAAGACAAAATAAATCTTAAGATGCAAAAAAAAGAAAAAAATATCAAAGAAAGGTAATGAAAGGAATTAAAAGAATAATTGTTTAATTTGTAGAATTATGAAAAAGTAAAAGAATTATTTGAAGAGGGATTTATGTTGTTAAAGTAAATAATGAAGTACTTAGATGAATAATGTAAAGCAAAGACTATGTTAATGAAAAATTGTTATGGCGTAAGATGATAGCCATATTAAAATTAAAGCTGAAGTTTATATGGAGTGTAAGAATTTCAGATTTCTTGCAAAGCGTAGGCCATACACGAGGGCGTGTAATTTATCAGAATGGCCGTGTCGGAGAAGGTAATATTATTTTGAAATGGGCGCCTTATCGATAGTCAACTGCTTAAGAAACTTATACAAAGGACGGGTTGTACTTGACTTATCGATAAGACGGGTTGTATTTGATTGTGAGGTCTCGATATACATTGAGATCGAGTGTCGCCCTGGTAAAGTTGTGGTGCGGGACAATCGAAAAGTTGACCAAGCAAAAACGTGCACACGCAACGGGAGAGAAATAACTAGAAATATAAAGATAAATATCAGGGACTCGCTGCATAATCAAGATAAACCTTAAAGCTTTGACATATCTATAACCTACATCACTACATCTACACCTACATCACTATATCTACACCTACATCACTACATCTTCATACAAATCTACATCTACATCTACACCTACATCAACGCATATACATATATATTCACCAACAATATCAAAAACAGTGCAAATTCAAAAAAAGCTATTATTAAAGAATTTGCAAAAAATTACACAATGCCATACAAATACTACATCATCACAGTTACACATTATTAACTAATAACCATTTTACAAGATTAAAAATCATGCAGCAGTATCATGAATATTAAAAACAAAAATTGAAGAAAATAGGAACAAAACAAAGAAATAGTTTATTGTAAATTTTCATACTTTTGGTTTTCATTTCTGTTATTTTGTTCTTTTCTTTATAATTTTCTTACACCTTTGTAGGCGACTGCCAATCATTATTTTTATTATTTATGATTTTTTTTAAGTCAGACAAGGCATTTCATTTGGCAATATACCACACGTGGGTATATATAATATGTATGTATGTATGAAGGCACAAGTGTAAATTTTTTTGTTTCAGCCAATTAAATTAATACGAGGGTCGTTTGATAAGTCCGTGACTTTTTGTATTTGCCGCGCACCTGCTCTAAATACAACACTGCTCCTGTCAGCAGTTATCGATTAACAGCTGACTGTAAAATTTTGAGAAAGCTGCGTTTTTTGGTTTGCGTTTTATAGGCATTGAAAGCAGACGATCTCGTGAATTTTAACGAAAATGGAAAAAAGTGAATTTCGTGTCAGCATGGCAAAATTTCATAAATTGGGCTACGAACTGCTACCCCATCCAGCATATTCTCCAGATTTAGCCCCCTGTGACTATTTTTGTTTCCAAACATGAAGAAATGGCTCGGCGGTAAGAGATTCGGGTCATCACAGAAACAAACGACTATTTTGAGGGCCTTGAGAAAACCTATTATTTGGAAGGAATAAAAAAATTGGAAAAACGCTGGACTAAATGTATAGAGCTAAAAGGAGATTATGTTGAGAAATAAAACGCTTCTTTGACGAAAAAAATATATTTTATTCAAAAAGTCACGGACTTATCAAACGACCCTCGTATAATTAAATTCCAACCACAATTCCTCTGGGCCCATAGGATGGATTTGGGGTAAGTGATCTTATTATTTTCTTTATATTTACACTTGCTTATGTGAACATATACTAACAAATACATACAAATGTTATACACTATAAATTGCACAGCCCAATCGGCCAATGATTTAGCGAAGATCTCACCACTCAATGAACTATAAAAAAGTACATTATAGAATTTGCCGCCCAACGAGTGGGGCCACGCAGAAACTACTAGGTACTTTAAAGTAGAAGCAACCCAGCCTTTATTTATACCGCGTTTGTTAAATCGCAAGTTAGCGTCGGATAATAGACTGTTAACAATAACTTGAAATTAAGCGATCGCGGCTTCACTTATTCCAAGTGCAAATGCTATAGTATCAAACTGATTTAGGTTTTGTAACTGAATAATTGGAAAAACGATTTTTGGCATTGACCGAAAAACTCGTCCACTCTTTAGATCCGAGATGTTTAAATTAGTTGTCGGGAAATTATATACGTTTTATTTGCATTGAGTTCTGTCTGGAACTATACTCCTAAGGATCGCATCTTAGAGAATATCCGACAGACCTGCTAATGCACAGTGATCGGAAATAATTGTTCATTCTGGAAATTAATTCACTAGACCTTCCACAATGTGATTATAAAATAGAGTAGGAAGCATATTTCTAATACAACGAAATTATGGCCCACTCTTTCACCAAATAGGAAGCGAAGTAAACTTACCAATAGACTAACGCCTTCACAACAATGAAGAGATACCTTAATAATTAATCGAACTTTTTATTGAGGCTAACGAAATCACTAGATAGGATGAGTCGTTGTCCATTGACCATCAAATAAGTGTTCAATTGTTGTAGTATTCGGGAAATCGGGCAAATATGGAATGTGATACGTTCAGCTCGGCTAAACTGCACCCTATTAAGTAGGTTTTGCTGAAAAGCTACAGCGTGAAAGCTCATAAATTAAAGAGTCATCGTTTGGTATGACCCAAGCGGTCTGCTGTCATGTTAGTAAAACCTAATTGAAACTACCCATTCATCAACTTCCCTGAGTAGCGTAAGGAAAACAAATAACTTATTAAAAGTAAATAAAATTTTAAACATTTTAGGATAAAACAACAAAAGAAAAAAATAATAAAATTTTTTCTGAACGAAAGCGAGATCAAAAAATGTTTGTATGTATGTACGTATGTACGCGAAAGAAAGCGAGATCAAAAAATGCGGCGGCAGCGATTGCGCGAATAAATTACGAATGTGATACTAAAGGCTTTAGAATCACATTTAATTTTTATAGATTCACGTCCAATGTTTACGGGTACACTGATTTGTGCAACCGCCTACTTTCGTAGTTTTTATTTTAATGAAAAGCAAGGGTTTGAGTTTATTAATTTTAATTGTGCCGCTGCACTTTTTACATATTTTGTGAGAAGAGACTGATTTGATTTAGACTTAACAGCTGCTAACATGAGACTTAACAGGTGCTTATATTAAGACTTAACAGATGCTTAGCATAAATTTAACAGATGCTTAGATGCAACCTTGAGCAATTAGATAAAGCAGTGATCTGCCGCCAACATACTCCCCCATTGGAAGGATTAACTTTCAATCGATTTGGTCTTGAATGGCAGAACTGCTATCTTGGCGATGGCTCTCTATGTTAATCCTGTGGCTGTGCGTAAGACTGCTACTCTGACTGTGCCGTCGTCTCCAGCTATTGTGCTTTCAATACGCCCGAAAGGCCACTTGAGCGGAGGCGCGTTTTCTTCCTTCAACAGCACGATGTCTCCAGGATGAATGTTTGGCTTGCGAGAGTTCCATTTGCTGCGCTCCTGTAGCGCAGAGAGGTACGAGATACTCAATTTCTGTCAAAAAGTCTGCTTCATATGGCAAACACGCTGCCAACGACTGAGGCGATCCATGCTGAGGTTTGTCACGCTCGGCTCGTCGATGTTCGGATTTGCTTTGCCCCAAAGAAAGTGACCCGGTGTGAGAATGTCTCTATGTCTCTAACATAGAGGCCTTGAGTTCAACATAGCTGAGATATGACAGATGAGCGTGCGAGGGCGCCATTGACAATTTTCTGGCGCTGAGGTTCGCTGAGGAAAAGATCCTTAAGCTCAGCTAGCTCGTTTCGAAGACTAACGAAACGTTTTAGAGCAGCGATGAAAGAAGGTGTAGAGGGGTCCTCCACGAGCTCAAGATGGCATGCTTTTGTTGAGAAGCAAATGAATATTGCTATATAGCATTTTGTGGCCGCACGATTTCTCACTTCTGATTTTGAGAAAAAGGGCCCGCAAAAATCTATTCTGGTTACATAAAACGTAGAGATAGGTGTTATGCGGTAGTGGAGCCATTACTTGCTACAGTGTGTTAGGTCGAGCGCGAAAGCAACGAATGCATTTGTTGACAACACTAAAGACAGCTTTGATTCCTCCTATGGGCCAGTAACGTTGCTTTATGTTTGCCAGTAGACACTGAGGACCAGCGTGAAGAAATTGAACGTGGTAATGCATGATGATTGACTGCGTCACAGGATGTTGTTTGGGCAATAAAATTGGATGCTTGGCCTCATACTCCAAGTATGAGTTCTGCAGCCTTCCTCCAACTCGCATAAGTCCTGTGGAGTCCATTAATGGTTGCAAAGATTTCAGCAAACTTCTTCCAGGCAGCGATTTTCTCTGTCTAAATGCTTTGTAGTCCTCGAGGAAATGATTCTTCTGGATGCTTCGAATCATGAGATGAGTACCCGATTTAATTTCCTGCAGTGTGATAGAGCCCTTTTGCCTTGTCACGAATCGATGTAAATACGCAAATATTCGCTGCAACTTTGCAAAGGAGTTGTGAAACTTGCAATCAGTTGCGATGTTTTTGTGTGACGTAGAAATGAGGACTTTGCTTCATCGCTCTGGAAGTTCCACTGATGGGACTACCGTTTTCGGCCATTTTGACATGGGAAGGCGCAAAAAGGATGGTCCATAATGCCATAGTTTCGAGTTGATTAGTTCAAGTGGTGTGCATCCTCGCGATAGGATATCAGCTGGGTTTAGTTGTGAAATGACATGATGCCATGTCATGCCTCTCGTAAGGTCCTGAATTTGCGTTACACGATTTGCCACAAGCACGTTGTAGTTGGAAGGAGAGCCGCGAATCCATGCTGACGCTACTGTTGAATCTGTCCAGCAATGATATTCACATTTGAACGAAATGTCCCTTGCGACGTTTGATATGAGTTGCGATAGGATTAGTGCAGAAGAAAGTTCAAGTTTAGAAATCGTTAATGTTTTCAACGGAGCTACTCTCGACTTTGAGCACACCAAATGCGTTGAGTACTCTCTATCGATTTCAGATCTCACGTAGATACATGCTCAGTACGCTGATATACTGGCATCGCAGAAACCGTGGATTTCATATTTTCCTGCAGGTGCCATGACGAAACGTGGAAACTTGAGGCAACGAACAAAGGATAACTGCGATGTTATTTCCGTCCATGCTGAATGAAGATGCTGCGGAAGGCTCTCATCCCAATCGATGTTATCCTTCCAGAGTGCTTGCGTGAACACTGTTATCCTTGTAATGATAGGCGAGATGAGTCCCAGTGGGTCGTAGAATTTTGCTAGTGTCGATAATACGCTGCGCTTTGTAGTGGGTCCGTTAGAGATAATGTCGGTGAAGTTGAAAAGCAGAAAGTCAAATGCGGGAAATCTTTTCGGACGATCCTTGTGGAAAGCGGAAATGACGGTTCCTCATCGTAGGTGAGCTGATGCATGGCGCGAATTGCGAGAAATGCTGCAGGCTTTGTTCCGTACGTAACTGTATTCAGGGTATACACGTTTATTGGTTCGTCGGCATTGTTGCGCCACACAATGCATTGCAGATGTTGATCTGGTGGTGAAATACGCACGCAACGATACATATTTGAAATATCTCCACACATAGCAACCTTGAAGAAACGAAATCTGATCAGCATGTTGAAAAGTTTGGATTGAATTGATGGGCCAGCGAATAAAAGGTCATTAAGAGATGCGCCACTTGTAGTTTTTGCTGATCCGTCAATGACTACGCATAACTTTGTGGATGTGCTGTCCGGTTTTTCTACACAGTGGTCACAGAGGCAAATAAAAACGAGGTCCGTCATGATGACTGGAGGCTAATGACATGTGTCCTTGATCGATGTATTCCTGAAGAAATGCTGAATACTGCTCTTTCTGCTGTCGATTCCTCTGAAGCCTAGACTCGAGTGACTTGAAGCGCCTCAAGGCTCGATGGAATGAGTCTCCAAGGGCATCAAGATCCTCCTTTGCTGGTAAGTGCACTGAGTATTGTCCAGTCTCCAGACGCTTTTAGCTTTTCAGGAATAAGTTTTCACAAATCATGTCTTCCTCCGTGGCTGTTGAGCCATAGCAACTGTCAATTTCCCAAAATCGTTTGACTATATCAGTCAGGTTGCCATCCTCTGGAGATTCCCTGCGTACGGCCGCTAACGCATGATGCTTGATCGGCTGAGATAATGCTCCGGAAACGATCCATCCAAGCCTTGTTTTTTGGAAAATTGGCAAGTGTCTGGCTATGTGAGGCTGCCCAATATTTTTTTCATCAATATTAAGCCCTGCGCCGAAATTAATGAAATGTATAAGATTAAGCATCTGCTGCCGGCACCCAAATTGCGCCAGGTGTGGAGAAGATCATGCCACTACACAATGTGGACGTTCCCCTGAAGCGCAGCCCACCTGCTTTCACTGTGGAGAAGATCACATGGCCAGATCACATGTGAATGGTACCAAAACTATCTTCGCCGGTCAATGGGAAACTCCAAGAGCGTGAAAAATGCAACCAGGTCGAATCGCTTCTCTGTAATGTCCGATGTAGACAATTCTTATCCGACTACAAATAGTAGAGAGCCGGAACAGTTTCCAAGAAATCAGCATTAAGTCACAACTTTCAGCAACCGCAAATACAGAAGCGGCCACAGCAACTGGCCCAAAACAAACAACACATAATACAACAGCAACCTTCATACAGTGCCAATGGCAATACAGGGATGTCCTACGCTGCAATAGCAAAAGGAAATTCTAAACCAGGCAACGTTGGAGTTGCACAGCGCCGTCTAGATCTTATACAGACGCAAAATTCACTGCAACAACGAGAAGACAGTAATCAACAGCACAGATTTCTTGATGTTAATTCGCTTCTGCAGCAACAAAAACAACAATTTCAGCAATGGCAACAACAGCTCCAACAACAGCAGCAACAGCAATTTCTCATGTGGCTTCAACAGCAATAACAGGAACAGCAACGGCAAAACAAACTAACTAACCAGCGCTTAGAAAAGCTTGAAAATATCGTATTTGAAATGGCTAATAATATAAAATAATGGGCTGGAGCTAATCACCAGTCTCATGACAACGTTTCGGCCTCACAATGAACCACCCTAAGGTTCTTATCTGGAATGCCAATGGCATGTAATGCCAGAAAAATTGAGCTCTTCGCGCACAGCAACAGCGTCGATATTCTTCTCTTAAATGAGATTAGGCTGAACGGAGGAGAAACAGTGAAGATATATGGATATACAACTGGCCTTGGTGACATGGAGTTCAGTGCCACTTACTGCCCTCCAAGAAACAGAATAGAAGAAAGACATTTCACTAGTCTACTTCGTGCTTGCGCACAAAGATACTTTGTAGGTGGTGACTGGAATGCGCGACACTGCCTCTGGGGAGATAGACACAACTCACACAGGGGCGAGAACTAGCTGAAGCTATTTCTAGCTGTTAGGCTAATATTCTTGCTACAGGATCACCTACAAGGTACCCATATGTGTCAAGTCATATGTCCACCTGCATTGATTTTGCATTGTATCACGGTATACCGGACTCTCGTACAAGCATAAGCACTAATTGGAATCTCGACTCCGACCATTTGGCTCTAGTCGTCACGATACAAACAGCTGGCTAGTTACCAGCCGTACCAACATTGCAGCTTTTAAACAGCGTTTGGAGAGCTCCATTCAATTAGACACTGCGCTTAATTCTGGGGAAGATATTGAAATGGCAGTAGACACTTTTACTGAGCAAATCTACGCAGCAGCTGCTGATGCAACTCCTCCTGATTCTTCGACAGAACGGATTAGATATTTTGTTGTTTACTTATTTTAAATTTGTTGTTTATTTAATGTCGACTAATTGCAGTCGACTAAAAAGAATTATGTATAAAAATTAAAAATATAAAATTAATTAATTTTAATTTGTTTAGGATTAAAATAAAATTTAAAAATTAATATAAAATTAAGAATTAAAAATTTAAAGCTTGGATAGTAAAAATAAAGAAACCGATCCAACATTTGTTGCAAGAGATTGGGGAAAACTCAGTAAAACCCAATCAGATCGGTAAGTTAGTGTTAATTGTTAGGATGAAGTGTTAAATAATTTAGAATTGACAGTTTGATAGAATTAAGAGAGGACTCAGAGTTGAAAACACTAAACAGTCTATTGTAATCAGAACAGAGAACTCGAAAAGGATCATGCAAACTATAATTATTAAAAACAAAGGTTCAAAGAAAGTGGGACAAAATTACGAGTAACTCTAGAGGGAATGCAAAAGTTTATTTGGTTAAGCGGAGTAGGGGAGTCTATATAATGCTTGATTAGTTTAAAGAGAAATGTAACACCTAGCATAATACGTCGGTTAGTAAGAGAAGGTAAGTTAATTAGAAGAAGTCTACTAGAGTAAGGTGGTAAGTCTACCCAGTTAAAACTACGTAAAGCGAAGAGTAGAAATTGCTTTTGAACAGACTCAATTCTATTTTGGTGAATCTGGTATTGCGGCGACCACACGCAAGAACCATACTCAAGAATTGGACGAAAGCGGGGTTAAATCAAGTGTATAGTTGGTGACGTGATAGCTACCTCTGTAAAATGACATAACTTTGCACTTCAAACATTTAAGATGGAGCAGATTATGCCTGCACCAAGGTAACATCAAGTCAAGATCATTATACTCACAAGGGAGGCCAGAGAGCTTATTGCAACAAAAAGGCGAAGACGTGCGATTCGATCTCAAGACCCATGGGATCGACTTCTTTGGAACCGGGCAGCAAATCAGCTAAAAAACTTGCCAAAACGACTTAGAAGCGAATTTTCTGAGCAAAAGTTGACGTCACTAGACTATACCGTGGATGCTAATTACTCACTCTGAAAATGCACTAAATCTCTTAAGCGACATCCCTTTAGGCAGGTTCCTGCCCGATGCCCTGGAGGTAATCTTGCTAGGAATGAGGACGAACAGGCAAAGGCATTTGCTCAACATCTGCAAACATGATTCACACCGCTCGATTTTGCTACTGCGGAAGAGGTCAGTGAAACAAATGACAGCCTACAGACACCGCTGCAAATGGCTTTACCCATTATGCCAGCTAGGGTCGAGGAAATAGTAGATATCATAAAATCCTTACCAAAGAACAAGGCTCCTGGCATCGAAAGGATTTGCTATGCGACACTTAAAGCTCTTCCAACTCGAGCAATTTGCTATGCGACACTTAAAGCTCTTCCAACTCGAGCAATTATTTACCTATGCTTGATCTTCAACGCTATGGTACGGGTGCAGTTTTGCCCAAGGCAGTGGAAGATGGCAGCTATCCATATGATTCATAAGCCAGGCAAACCGGAAGAGGACCTGGAGTCATACCGGCCAATAAGTCTGCTGCCCTCTATTTCTAAGGTGTGGGAGAGGCTTATTGCCAAACGTATCAGCTTTGTCATAAGTCAAAACAACATCTTACCGGAACATCAGTTCGGCTCAGGTTCACATGCTGGTGCAACATATACTGCAGGCGTTTGATGACCTTGAGTACTGCAATGCAGTCTTTATCGACATGCAGCAAGCATTCGGATAGGATCTGGCATGTTGGACTTTCGTCCAAAATAAAAAGTCTGTTACCAGCTCCCTACTTTGGCCTTCTGCGGTCATATCTGGATGGACGGGATTTTATGATCAGGTAAGGTAGCTGGAGTTTCGCAGGGCAGCGTCCTTGGACCGCTGCTCTATTCCTTATATACTGCTGACTTACCTAGACCTAACTACGAGAACATGCAATACCCCTCAAAGACTATCATTGCGACCTACGCCGATGACATTACGGTTCTTTACAGATCCAAAACCCGTATTGGAGTGGAGTAGAGTGTAGTAGAAGTTGGAACATGAAGGTCAATCCTTCAAAAACAATAAATCCGTGTTTCACACTTAAAACGCTTGTTATGAATACTCCACCAATACAATTTGAAGGTGTGACATTGGAACAGCCATCTTAAGCAAAATACCTCGGCATAATTTTAGATAAGCACCTCACTTTTGGGCCTCACTTAAAAGCAATAACCAAAAGGTGTGGCCAAAGATTGCAGCAACTAAGATGGTTGATAAGAAAAAGAGCACTATGTCGCCAAGAGCCAAAAGAGCAGTATACGTGTATTATATAGCTCCAAATTTGGCTGTACGGAGTGCAGATCGGGGGGATTGATGCCTCGTGAGAGATTTGGTTCCTTAAGATTTGTTTTTGAATGTTTTTGAATGTATGGTTTCAACGCTTAATAAATAGGAAAATCAAAAAAAGTCGAGAGGTCTTCCTTCTTCAGCTGGCGGTTCGCCTTTGACACTGTTTACGAAGATTATGTTGGAGGGCTTGACTTCGCCAACTTAGTTATTATCTCTAGCCTTATGGCGTAGTGATTTAATTGTAAATAAGAACAATTGTAGTTAGCGGCTGTACGCCGGAGCAAGCAGTGGTTTATTTCGACACAAGACTAAGACTGAAGAGAATACAATTATGCAATGCATCGCCCCACCACAAGTCGGCAAGCCGACTCAGCATTTCTTGCAGCGTGAAGCAACACTCCCAATAGGAAGTGTCAGCTTTCCGCAGCCAGGCGTTCTTCGCACGGAGCGCTGAACCCAATCCTAGCGCGTCAGCACTGTTTATACAAAGCTACTTAGTTGTTATGAAGCAATACATTTAGTTGTATGGAAAACTTTGGAAGATGGCAGTCGTCTGTCGTAAAGCACATCACCCACGGTTTTGAGCATAAGCTTTACACAGTCGGCGTATTCTTGGACGTAAAACAAGCGTTTGACAAGGTGTGGCACGAAGGGCTATTGTACAAGATGAAAGACCTCCTCCCAGCACCCCATTATGCCATCCTCAGATCCTTCATTGCTGACCGGACCTTCGATGTTGCAGTACGAGACTCTCAGTCTAGCCTGGAACACATCCACGCAGGGGTTCCACAGGGAAGTGTACTTGGACCCTTCCTGTATACCCTGTACACTGCTGACATGCCAACTCCCATCAACAACTCCGATGAAGTCTCCCCTGCGCAGCTCCTGGCCACTTAAGCTGATGACACCGGCATGCTTGCGTCGCACTCATCATTGCAAGTCGCCTCCAACGCAGTTCAGGAATGGTTGCATGCAATTGAGGATTGGACGGCCAAATGGAACATAGCCATTAATTGCACGAAGTCGGCCTGTGTTACATTCACTCTGCCACCTTAAACCTGCTTAGGTCTTTTCTTCAACGGAGACATCATAAACTACGTCTCATCCCACTGCTACCTCGGAGTTCACCTCGACTGGACGCTGAGTTGGAAAGCCCATATCACTGCAGTTAGAGCCAAATCCTCATGGAAACTCAAAAAGCTGGATTGGCTCTTCCACTCTAGCAAACTCCATATGGCAACTAAGGCTCTCTTGATAAAAGCCATATTACGTCCAACTCTGACCTACGCCATTCAAGTGTGGGGTACTGCCTCCAAGACGCAGCTCAATAGGCTTAGAGTTATTCAATCACGAGCGGCACGACATGCATCTGGACTACCCTGGTACGTGAGCAACCGGGTCATCGAAAGGGACTTAAAAATTGTTCCTTTGGGAATTCAAATAATTTTCCACAGCAGCCGATATGCCGACAGACTCACCGCCCACCCGAACACGTTGGCGAATGATCTCGTCGACCCCATTTCCCTCCGACGTTTGAACAGAATTCATCCCCATGAGCTCCTTAATCGTAAGATAATTCCTCTAGTGTACACTTGTATATATTCTAATTAAGGAACTTTAACCATAATATTATCTTTTAAGCTACGCCTTAGGTTATGTTCAGATTGAACTGAACGATTCCTAGTGATTATAGAATAATAAATAATACTAGATATTTAAAAAAAAAACGCTCTTTAATAAAATATATTGCATACTTACAAAATAAATATTGGATACTTTGTTGCATACCAAATAAAACTTATTATATTGGATACTTTTTCTTGCCATATGTAATAAACCGATCGTTTGTGCTCGGCGAAAATACATATTTGTTTTCTGTTAACCAACCAATGAGTTGGGCGGGTACATATAGAAAAGTAAAGGTTGAATACGATAGCGAGGACAGTTGGGAGGAGGAACAAGCAAGCCCGATAGTAGATCAGCCGTTAGCTAGTCCCCCATAAACAGCACCATGAACCCAGCTCAGATCAAAGCACTTGTACAAAGTTTGCAGATGGAGGCACCGCAAATCATCACGTACGAAAACGTTACTGTGAATCCTGAGGTTAGGTGTGACTTACCACTAGACATAATCAAGTCCGTGCCACAGTTCTCTGGTACCCAAGACGACTATGTGGCCTGGAGACAGTCGGCCATATACGCTTATGACCTATTCAAGCCTTATTACGGCAGCAATACGCACTACCAAGCTGTAGCTATCCTTCGAAACAAAATTCGAGGCGCAGCTGGAGCCTTACTCGTGTCGCACAGTACTGTACTGAATTTCGATGCCATTTTGGCCAGATTAGACTGCACGTATTCGGACAAGACATCCCTACGCCTACTGAGGCAGGGGTTGGAGATGGACAAGCAAGGGGACCTACCATTGATGCAGTTCTATGATGAAGTCGAGAAAAAGTTGACGCTCGTCACCAACAAGATTGTGATGACACACGAGAGGGTGCTAACTTGCTCAACGCGAAGGTTAGAGCCGATGCCCTGCATGCTTTCATTTCGGGCCAAAAAAAAGTCCCTCAGAGCTGTGGTCTTCTCGGCTCAACATAAAGACTTGCCATCTGCCCTGGCGTAAAACTAATGCAAGATTATAACAAAAAATTAACAACTAAAGAGTTCGAATATCAAAAATTATTACAAGTTGTCAAAGAATTAAAAATAAATTCTTATACATTTTAAATATATTTTATCATACATAACAAGAGTAAAGTTGATTAGAGCAATTTGCGACCTAAAATCGTAAATGCTCACAAAAAAAAAAAAACAGAATTTTAACTAAAAAATACAGCATTGTAGCAAAAAAATGGCTATATCAAACTTTTGGTTAAAAAACCATTAAACGATTAGGCTACAATTTTACAAATTTATGTTTTACAACAAAAATAACATTTTGAGACCATGAGACCCTGAGAATTCGCACTTTCGCTAGTAAGCTGAACCCTAATGTACATTCATGCATGCAGTGTGCCTAAATGAAAGTTTTAACAAGTCCATTTCTTGCTCTATTCGCTGCGACTCTCGTAGCCGCATAGCTCACCTAGTTAAAAGTAATATCGTACCGTGTGTTTTCCGTAAAGGGATCCCCGAAAGAAGAGTTTTCTGGATTCAGCTTTACTTTATAATTCGGATTTATTAAGATTTAAAAAAATAGTTTTTACATCTTGCAAGGCTGCACGTGTGGTCAGCTCGACAGATGGCGACGGAAAGAGAAAGATTTAACGATGAACACCAGGATATCGATTACAGATTAATATCTGTCAAATTAAAATTAAAATAATTGTGATTGGCAAATTCAAAGAGTTGCCAGATCTCTATTGAGTAACTTATTTAGGATACAATCAGAATTCGGCTTGCATTTAGTTTAGGGTTCATAACTCCTCCCCCTTCAAGATCTGCGTCCCGCAGATTATTGGGCTTTGGATGCCCCGCCAGCGCCTAACCCCTCCAGGTCCGAAGTACAGTTTGCCACGACAGGAATACCCTTGGTTGACGTCAACTTCCTCCATATGATGTAGAGAAGCGCTCCGACAATCAGGGCGACCAATGCCTCCAGAAGGAAGGAAAAAAAAACCTCGGACATCCCAGAGAGTCTCCTCAGGCTTTCCATGTTGAAGTCGTTGACGTACTGGAGTGAAGGCGCGTACCCGGTGGCGGTGACCGTAGTCAGTATCGCAGGCATGACCATAAAGTGACTTGATGAGTAACTCGTGTAGGTTCTTCCAGCCACATTAATCGTCTCGTTAGCGAACTGTACTATGTAGGTCCCGTCTAAGTTGTGAGTGTTGGGTCCGGCCTCCAATGTCCCGTTGAAATTAGACAGGCACATCGTTCCGTCCTCGACCAATTCTACGCGAGCCTCGTTATTCCTGAGGAATTCGCATTTAGCCTGACCGCCTTTCAGCAGTTTGGGGACGCAGCCGTTTTCGTCCATTCTCAGGAGATTTTTTTCTGGGCAAACAGTCGTGCTGCCTACAGAGAGGCAATCATTCACCACGGCATAGGTTTCCTCGGTGTTAACGGCGACTTTGTCATACCTCAGCATAACTTGCTTTCCCTCGACTGTGGCAGGGTGGAGAAGGAGCAAGTGGTATTCCTTGGGGGCGACCTTGGGCATGGCCAAGATATACAGCAACGTCGTTCCATTAGTTAGTACCGACGGGCGTGAAAACTCCAGTGCCTCCACGGCATTCTGGTAAGGCAAACTTCTAACCTCGGTCAGAATAGCCTGCATCTCTTCGTGATCCAACTTCGTTCAATTGCCTCAGGGAGTCGTGTGAGGCGTCGAACAATCCAGCGTTTATCCGTACTTGCTGGTCGGCCGATTTTACGATATTTTCCTGGGCATGAAGGATGGCGTCCTAGTCCAACGCATCCGGTGAACCCGCAATCCACTTCCACGCAGACCCAATCCAGTGCAGCGATCGACGTCCGCGCTGAGTGCACGTCAGTCTAGACAAGCCCTCCTCCGATTCCTCCACGTAGTGTGCCGCCAATGCCGCAATCCTGGAATCCGTCAGTTGCACCGCCTCGCGCCGAACCTCCTGGACCAGTGACTCGAGCCTTCTCAAGTCGATAACGTGATCCAGTTTGAACTGTCCATTGACGCGCCAGACGGTGCCCTCTTGAAGCGGGACGAGCGGAGCCTCGTATTTAAAGATGTCCGCAGCTCCCACGATATGGGCGACAATGATAGAAAAGTTATCTTATGAGTAATGTTACTTTTTACGGTGTTGCTTAAATTAACTAAGAGGTAAAGGATTGGCAATTAAATGTTATTCGTGCGTGTAAATTATAGTAAAGTGTAAATTATAGTAAAGTGTAAATTATAGTAAAGTGTTTTCAAAGAGTGTATGAGTTTGCAAGAGTGTAAAAGGGTGTATCGTGTAGTGGAAGCGCGTGAAACGTACACGTACAACGATCCGGTGCCATTCTAGTTACGTAAGTCTGACTTATGTAGAATCTTTCCTGTTTTGGTCTTTACCGTTACCCTTCTATCCTCGGCAATTTCCTCAGCTTTAAAACGCTGCTTCTCCTTTGTTTTGATTTGTTTGTTGGCAACGAAGATTTTATCGCCCTCATTATACGATAAAGGCTCCGACCTTGTCTTGTTATGAGCCGCGTTCGCGACCTCCTGTCGGTATTCTATCAAACCCCTAACATCTTCGAGAACCTTAGTTCTGAAATTAGTTAACCCCTGTTTGTTGATTCTAGCTGAGCGGTCAAAGAACAAGTCCGCTGGCTTATTGTTCGTCACTGAGTGGATAGAATTATTGTACCTATCCACTGCAATAGCGACCAGTTCGTTTAGCTTGAAGTCGGGGTGTTCGCTCTTCAAACACCGGTAAATCTCGAGGAAGGTGAAATGAAACCTCTCGATTTGACCATTGACTTCGCTTTTCTGGGTCGGTGTATTGTAGAGACCGATACCCAGCGTACGCAAGTAATTTAGGACCGTCGGGCACAGAAGGCCTCTCTCATTGTCTGAGACCAGTACCCTTGGGACGGTGAAGTAGTGAAGTACTTCCAACAGTTTCTCCCGGCGATGGATAGAAGATTTTGACTCGAGAGGGAAAAGCTTGGCAAATTTAGTGAACTTGTCAATACAGCTTAGGTAAATTTTCTTTTCCAGAGTGAAAATGTCAATGTGAAGAATTTCACACGGATATTTTGGAATGGGTGTCTGTTGGAGAAACTTGAAGAGTTTACAACACTCGCATGACGAGAGTTGCCTGCGGATGGTACTAGTCATCTGGGGAAAATAATACTTTTCCAAAAGCTGCAGGCGCACCACTTTAGCACCCCTATGGGCTCTGCGATGTTCTTGCTCAATGGCTTCGCAGATTTCTTCGGGATCTGACAAGTCTATCACTAGCCTCTGCGTTATACGAATTTTGAACGCAGCAAAATTCTCTAAGCAAAGGCGTTGAAACCATGACAGGTAAGCTTCGGGGATTTTAACCCCGTTGATCACTAAAGGTTTAAGGTACTTTCCCAGAGTAACAACTAACTCGAACCCAAGACCAGGCGAATGTTCTTCCAGTGACCATCATAATCGTTACTAAAGACGATAATATTGTCAATGTACACGTAACAAATTTTCCCAATGTATTCTCGAAGAACATCATCGATCATACGTTGAAAGATAGCCGGGCGTTTTTCAAGCCGAAGGGAAGACGGAGGAATTCGTATTTCCCGTTCAGGGTAGAGAATGCCGTTTTCACGGTATCAAATGGTTTCATGTGTATTTGATGAAACCTCGAAGTAAGATCTAGTGTAGTGAAGTATCTGGCTCCGCCAAGGCTAGCCAATGTGGAATTTATGTCAGGGATCGGATAAGTGTCCGAAATTGTGACCGCATTAGGCGTTTGAAATCAATGACCAGTCGCCATTGTTTTTCGCCATCCGGTTTCGGCTTTTTCGGCACTATCCACACCGGAGAGTTATACGGACTTTTGGACGGACGTATGATACCTCCACTCAGGAGTTCCCCGATTTGTCTATCCACTTCAGACCTCAAGTTGGCTGGGTACGGATGACTTTTCGTATTTACTGGGTCTGAAGTGTTCGTTCGTATTTCTGCCCTTACACTAGTCTCGACGGCTTCACCTGGCGATAATGGATCGAAAAGGTGAGAGTATTCATCAATCAATGCCTTCAAGGTTAGTCTTGCTTCATCTGGATGTGTCGAATCCAGTAAAGTGTTGACGTTAAGGGACCTTTTGGCAAGAAGGGGAATCTTTATCCCAGGAGATATAACTAAACAATTGCTCTTTCTGTCTACTAGGGATTTTAAATCTTTAAGAGTGTCGTCCCCTATGATACCATCGAATGTATTCAATCCGGGAAGGACAAAAAAGGTAATGGTCGAGTCGTTTCCAAATTTTTCGGAAAACCTTCCGACTACGCGGCGTGTTATTTTAACAGAACCCGTAGCCGATTGAACGCAAAGGGGATAGGAAGGACACTCGATCCGGCGGCGATTTTGGGGCTGATGAAGTTTTTGTTAGCGCCGGTATCGATCAGGAATTGTAATTTAGCCCCATCTTTCCCCTTGTATTCTATGTTAGGGACGCTTGAGAGGCCTCCGTCATAAAATTTGGACCCTCAGCTCCCATTTTGTGGCCGTCCCTTTCTTCGATCATATCCTGAGGAGGCATCCCGACGTTTTCGACACCGAGTTGATTGTAGTAATAGTCAGTTGAGGAAGCCTCGCCATGCTCGGCAAGGATTGCGGTCGAAGGGTCAGGCACAGGCTCCATGTGGTAAAGCTTGGTTGGTCTTTGGAACGGATTCTGATATTCGGACAATGTTCTCTACATCCCAGAACCCTCGCTCTGGGGAAGCCTGTAATCAGAACGATGGGACTGACCCGACCTGTTCGACTCCATTTTAATGACCGGTCTTGGGCCTTGGAAGCGAATGCTCTTTTGTGAGCCTCCGTATCCTGAACCTAACGAAGGTCTACCATTAACCTGATGGGAAGAAGTAAAGCGAGGGCCGCTCGGCGGTCGATGAAACCGGGTGTTCGGAGCAAAATTCGCCGGTGGGGAAGGCTGGGCGAATGAGCCTCCTTTAGGAGCAACTGCCTGCAGTTCCTTACAGAAGAAGTACGCTTCCTGCAGATCTTTAGGTCTACGCATGACCAATAGTCTAGAGGCGTCGTTACCGACTCCTCGAATGAAGACGTCAAGGGCCTGTTCTCTAGAATGCTCGGACAAGGCTCTGACTGCTTCCATTGGGTGTCCCATGGCCTTCAATCGGTTGAGGATAAGAGAGAGGTGTTTATTCACCTCAAAGTAATATTCTTCCAAGGATTTGTTTCCTTGGTTCAGCTGGCTAAGCTGATATTCTAACGTTCGCCCATCGCGTTTATCCGCGTAGTGCAGCGCTAAAACTCTTTTAATTTCTGGCCAGTCGTCATCCAAAACTCCATAAGAGTCGAGAGCCTCTTCGGCTTCGCCTCTTATTTTTTGCCTAAGGTGGCAGACTATCGCACGGAATAAAGGCCTTCCTTTGATAACCTCGTAGTCGTCCAAGATTGCTTGGGCACGATTGACCCACGAGACATATCTCTCAGGCTGGCCCTCAAACGTTTGGAGTTCTTTGACGCAATCGGGAAGTTTGTAAACTTCCTTCAGTTCTAATTCGTTACGTGCACGAGCCAAGGGTGCCGGAGGAGTGACTACCGGGTTACGGGTCAAGTTTTCGGATTCAAGAGCGTTCATTCGATTGTTAATTTTTTTCACATTGTCTTTAAGCCCGGTCACTTGGGCAAGGAGCGCATTCAGCGTTTCCTTAATTTCCTCCATTTCTTAGTTAAAACGCAACAAACAAACAAACCAACAACGACAGAGGTGTATTGCGTCGGATAGAGTATGAACGGATAACCAAGATTTTTCAGGGTTTATTTAATAAAGTAACTTTGAGTGTTCACGTTTTATTATTTTTTTTAAAAAAATTTCTCACTAAAAGGCACAGAGATAGTTAAATGTAGTTTCACTCACCCTTGACAATTCGTGTTGGTCCTCGTATGAGTATGTTGAGTAGATTGGTGTGAGTTGTGTATTTCTTAGTATCTGAAGTGAGAAAAAGAAATTATTTTTATTTTACTGGTATTGTTATTTCTTGTTATTAATCAATCAATTATATTACGGCAGTGACGGACCAGTTCTATGTTTAGTGGAACCTAGCACTGGGCACGGTGGTCCGTATTTTTCCTTTTAGGCCTTGGCCTGCTATGGTACGGTTGCCACACAATCCACTGGCCAGCTTTTTCGGGCGCCTCCGCACCGCTCAGCCTATCCAGCAGATTACCACACGCTTTGATCACAGTTCATGGTTTATTTTATTATTGGTGGAGTGTTATTATTCAAAGGAGTTCGACACTATGAACTTGCACTCGCGAATAGGTTACAGGGGCTGTAATCAAATCAGCGCAGTGTGTTGTTACATAGGTCATTTTCATTTAGTATTTAAGGGAGACACTTTGCGCCTGCGTAGAATGTGGCTGCTCCTGGACGGAGACAACATCAACGCTGCGGCGGGTGGTCTTTCGTTTCGTTATATACGACTTTTTGCGCCCGTGAAGAATATTGTTCCCGATACAAGTTGTAACGGCATTTTCACCGCGGCGGGTGGTCGTTTCTTTTATTTTCACGGTGCACTAACACATCACTGTTACATTGTCACTTGCCGTTAACTTTTTTTTTAACACATTTCGTGGTTCACATTTCCTTATTTTAATTGATTTTTTCATTTTTTTAATTGTAAAAGTAGTTAGGGCAATAATTATTGCCTGGAGTCAGAAGTTCTGACTGCTCGGGCGCCAGTTAAGCAAGTCCCTTTCTTGCTCTATTCGCTGCGACTCTCGTAGCCGCATAGCTCATCTGTCAAATTAAAATTGAAATAATTGTGATTGGCAAATTCAAAGAGTTGCCAGATCTCTATTGAGTAACTTATTTAGGATACAATCAGAATTCGGCTTGCATGTAGTTTAGGGTTCATAACTTGAATGTAAATATGCGCTGTTATTACAAATAGAAGGATTAATTAAATACATATGTGGATTTAAACCTTTATATAAAAACTATTCTGAAAACTGTTGTTAATCCGATATCCCACACAATCTAGAAATATAAAAGTCTATCTTATTACATAACCAAATACAGACATATATCATCTGCTATGAGATTCATGTGCATGCATAATTGATAAAATGCATACCCCATATACAAATATTTGTAGGGTGTTTATATTTCTTATATGTGTTATGCACATATGTATATACATACATACATAGGTAAGGTAAGTAGCCTTTATACCTGCCACAGTTAATCGAAGCAGACACTCCTCGAATCTTGAAGTTTCTCGGTTAGCCGAGAATCTCGGGAGCGCCAGCAACTGGTGTAAAGTGCGAACCGCGGTCGCGTTAGCGGACAGAAGCCGGAAGGAGCTCACACAGGCTCTCCGAGTTGGTGTACAAATAGGGTCATCCTGTACACAAGTCCAAATGTGGGAGTTACCCGTCGTGCTGGATGATGTGCTGCTCGGTTTGGATATTCTGGGGGCAATCAACGCCGTCCTCATATGCGAAGGGGTGTCGTTGCACCTGGGCACACGAAAGGCGAAGCACATTACATCCGGAGAGTTGGTGGTGACACTGGACTCCCAGAAAGGCCCACAGAAGGCGACGGGCCCCCAGGATAACGCACAAGAGGCGTCGACGGACCCCAAGGACACAGATACCCTTACGGCAGCACCTCGAAGTACAGTCGGCATCCGCGCGACAAACACTTCAAGCAAGGACATCGCTAAGGCAGTCGGCATCCGGGCGACTTCGTCTTCAAACAAGGATACCCCTACGGCAGCCCCTTGAAGCACAGTCTGCATCCATGCGACTACGACTCCAGACGAAGAGCAGGCGGTATTCGCGTAACTGCGAACTCAACGAAGGAGACCACGGCAGCCCGGCAGGATACACACCCGAGACCTAACGAGGACAACATGGCCAGGTTTTTGAGCATAAAGCCGGAACTCGCAGTACAGAATAACCCCTTTCGGCAAGAGAGAGCGCAATTCAGAGAAGCGATAGGACATCCCAGGAAGTCAACCCCTTTTACCGGGCTCGCAATGGTTGGGGTGATGCCCACAGGACCAGGCGGAGAGTCAAAACCCCCGAGGCCAGGTGGGAGGAACCCAGAGAGGCCACCAAGTCAAAAGGAGGACCGACTCAACCTACCCGCCATGGCACCATGGATCGCCAAGTTCCTGGAAGACGAGCTAGCACTGTTTGATGGGTTGTCTGGTGTTTCGCGATCGCTGAGCACTAAATCGTGCTTAAGGACGACCGGCCCATCAAACAGCGCTATCACCCGAAGAACTGAAAATAATCAACGAGCAGGTCGACGAGTTGCTCAAAGAGGGATGCATGGAGCCGTCGAAGAGCCCGAACAGTTCTCCAATCGTGTTGGTTGGGAAGAAGACGGGGGAGACCCGGATGTGTCTGGACTTCCGCCAGCTAAACGCACGATCAATACCTGAATCCTGAAGGGACTGAGGAATGCGAAATTCATCAGCACCTTTGACTTCAAAAGCGGGTACTGGCAGATGCCGATGGCAAAACATAGTCGCGAGTGCACGGCGTTCACCGTCCCGCGGAGTTCCAGTGGGAAAACATGCCTTTTGGCTTACATTCGGCGCCAGCGACGTTCCAACGCGCATTGGATAGCGTTATAGGATCCTAGATGGAGCCTCACGCTTTCACATACCAAGATGACATTATTGTCATAGGAACGTCGCTGGAGGAACATGTCCGCAACCTAAGCGAGGTATTTTAGAGGTTAGAGGTCAACCTAAGGCTAAACAAAAAAAAATGCAATTTCTTCCAGAAGAAGATCGTGTACCTCGGCCACGTGGTCAGCGAGCATGGAATTCACACGGACCCGGACAAAGTGGTTGCGGTCAGAAACCTGCAACCTCTTTCAAGCATCAAGGAATTGCGACGCTGCCTAGGGATAGCGTTGTGCTATCGCCGGTTCGCAATTTCGCAATCGTAGTGTTGCCCAACTTTCAACTCTTACGGAAGGGCCGACGATGGGAGTGGACGAGTGAGCAACAAGAGGCGTTCGACTGGCTGAAGATCCTACTGACAGAAGCGCCTGTCCTGGCATGTCCCGACTTCACGAAAAAGCTTACGCTGCAGCGGATGCGAGTGACTATGGTATTGGAGGAGTCCCTGCTCAAAAGACGGACGAGGGAGAACGGAGCATATCCTACGTGAGCCGACAGTTCATCTAGGCGGAAGAAAGCTACACGGCAACGGAAAAGGAGTGTCAACCGCCGGACAGCTAGGGAAAGACCACGAGGGTAGCGCAATTATTGGCTGGGCATGTTCCGTGACGTTGCACGTTACTTAAAATGATGCACCACCTGCCAAAAATACAAAAGAGAACAATGCAAGCAGAGCCATTTGAAATCCTCTGCGCTGACTTCGTGGGCTGGCTGCCAAGGTCAAAGAAGGACCACACGATGCTTCTCGTATTCTTTGACCTATTCTCTAAATGGGTGGAGTTGATACCACTAAAGAAGTCAACAACTGCACAGTTAGAGAAGGCGTTGCGGCGTTCCTCAGCCCCTTCGGGGTACCACGCACATTCATGTGCGATAATGAGACCCAGTTCACAAGTCGCGCGTTCCAGAGTTTCTGTGAGCGACTAGGAATGGAGCTGGAGCATACAGCACCCTATAGGACAGCGAAAGCTAGCTCTAAGCACTGTTCCATTGAAACAAAAACAACCCAGGTTAACCCTGCTTATACACCACAGCCAAGCGAGACCAAACAGACGAGCAAGTCAAAAGCAATGGAGAACGCAAGCAGGCTCCCCAAACGAATACGCCAGCAGCAGGTGAAAGAGTGGTTGCACGAGTGACCAGTAGTCCTGCCCCAAGTTATGAGTTTTGAAATTGTGAGTCCCACAAGATTATTTAGGATAAGTTAGCTTTAAGACAATGATGGGAATAAGATTTACAAACGCAAGCACACAGATGTTCAGCACGTGCGCGCCCAGAGAGCGCCCACAGCGAGCGCACTTAAAGAGCGCACTCACACAGATGATCGAAGACGAGCGCGCTCAGAGAGCGCCAACAGCGAACGCACTCACACAGACGCCCGCACACGAGCACCATCAGAGAGCGCCAACAACAAGCACATTCAAAACGGCACTCTCAGGCACATGCGCATGAGCACGCACTCAACAAGGGGAGAGGGAGCACACGCGCACACACACCACGCATAAGCACACCGACAGAGCATGAGAACTTCACTCGAGCTGAAGTGTACGCGCACACACACTCAAGCTTGAGCGCAAACGAGTACAAGCGCAGCCGAAGCTCTTAAAGTGAAACCGGCACATGAGCACCGGCAAAAGCATGTGGACTGAGAATCTGAGATCGGACAGTGACCCGCCAAGTGACCAACACATAACATGAGCCAAAAAACGCGTGCTGACAAAAACGGGAAAATAGAAATAGATGTATGTTACCGTAAAAAGTATCGTACTGTATGATACTCTACTATAATAGATACCATAAATGGCTTGGGCACTACATTAAATAACATGCTTATCTCATCTATTTTCGCCGCTAAAACTACCTCCCTAACCACTTAACTAATCAACATTTTGCTCACATATGCTATCCTATAGGCTGACTGAAATACCATTGTGATGGCTATGAACTACCTCAAATGTCCTAGCACTAATACTTTCATTACTTATATTTGAAAACGCCCAATCAATATGTGTATCCATATTGGTAGTGGACGTTTTCAAGTCTAACAAACTCCTAAATCCTTTGTTAATCAAAGAATTGTATATGCTCCTACACCTATTGAAGGTTTTAAGACATAAGTTAAAGTCTCCTAACACTAATCCCCTAATTGAGTAAATTGCCGAAATAATTCTTCAAATTCGGCTTTAAACACGGACAGAGAATTTTCTGGACTTTAATATATTACTAGGAAGCTTGTGGCGTTGTACCTAAATATGCCAAATTCAAATTCAATTCTTCAAATTCGGCTTTAAACACGGACAGAGAATTTTCTGGACTTTAATATATTACTAGGAAGCTTGTGGCGTTGTACCTAAATATGCCAAACTCAAACACAAGTGGAAGTCTCCACGAAGCATAATATCGATGACTGAAGCATCAACCTGTCCGATCGAATATCTTCGAGATGCGAAATCAGGCTCAATACTTCCATCCATATTCAAAACGTTCAGTTGTGGATCTCTGAAGCCATCATCTCCTACTTCTTGTTCTGCTACCTCATTTACCTCATTTTCAGCTTCTTCCCTTAAGTAGCTCAGAGCATCTTCAAGTTCCCTATCATCTAGTACATTATATTTCTTGCGATTGTTCTCTACTAACTCCTGATTCTGCCTACAGAACAATTCACAGTCATGTGTGACTAAATCTAAATGCTCATCTCGTCATGGGGCGTAAAGCATTTTTAGCTCTCTGAAATAGTCACTTGTTTCTGTATTGATATTAAATCTCCTATACCTAATAATACACGATGTGAGCCTCTTTCTAATGAAGCCACTATTATCTCGAAGAGCGTAAACTAATGATTCGGAAACCTTGGGAACATCGTCGTCAATTTCATCAGTGTTTTCTTGGCGAGTTCTACGTTCCGATTTGCTATAGCTATAAAAAGCTGCAAAATCGGCTAGGCATAAGCTCTCTAGAGCGTCTGGACGCTGAATATAGTGATCTAGAAGGCATAAGTGAAAAATTTCCCTAAAGTCTTCGGGCAGATTTTGAAGTGCTGTCTAGATCTCAGCATTCTGACCCGTTTTTCTGGAACATGCGTGTTGATATACACATTGGCACTACTGCTGGCGGATAAATTCATACCTAAACAACAGTAGACGGCTTCTTGGGGAGATATCTCAGTGCCAAAAATAAATTTGTTGCCAAAGTGCTGTAACTTTTCCTTAATAGTTACATTATTATTATCTTTAATCTCATTTATTGCCTCACGCATCAGCAACGACGTAGCTGCAGCAAGCATAGAGGTCTAAAATAAACTAAATATCTATATTTGCTCGCTGCAATAATAATAGGTACTTATTGTAAGCGTTAAGCTTGATCGCTGAAAAAAATAGCTTCAAAAAAACTTATGGTTTCTTTATGGTTGATCTTATAGCATTAATATAGCCCTCATAACTAAGATTAAGTTGATCGTGGGATAAAAAGTTTTGAAAATCGCTAAGGGTAACTACGCTTTCACGATCAAAAGGGAAGTCGCGGAGACTTTGAAGTTTTTCGAAATTCCTACGATGCTCGGGAAGATTTGGAGCATTTTCGTCTAATGGGAGAAGAATTTCTGTTTGAGGCATGGGTGGGTATGGAATACCGAATCTACAAATTTGTTTTGATCTAACTTTTCGTGACTATGAAGTTGTTACTGCAAATGTGGAGAAACGTCTGGGCTACTAGAATCAGTTGTGATAAACTGATCAATAAAGGACTTGACAGGTTCAAATGTGGACTCATTTTTTAAGTTGAGCTTGGGGGCATCTTTCAGCCAGAACATGCCATGTATATGTGGAGAGCCTCTTTGCTGAAACTCCACCCGCCAATAAAAGTTGATGACCTTGTGACATCCAAAGACACCGCCTTTCTTTTTCATTAGTTTTAAGACCTGTCTATATCGAAAATCGAAGTATCTAGCACAGGTCACTGGGTCTGCTCTAATGAGACGACCTTTCTCATTAAAACCCAAATTTAAAGCTTCTTCTTCAGATACTTCTAGCTTGTCTACATTTGTGCATAGCAAGACTATAAGTTCCGGCCACCTAGTTTCCGCTGCGGAAAAGGTAATAAAAAAAGTTGGAAGCCCTACCTGTCTAATCATAGCCATCACTTTCTTTTTCTCGTCTTCCCAATGAGCAGGAAAAGGTTTAGAAAACAAAAAAATATATATATTAATATATTATAAGGGCCATTGCACAGCTGCTGTACGCTTTCCCGTTTTGTGGCGAACAGGTTGGCATGATTCCAATGCATCGAAACGGTTAAATATCAATTTCAAAACAGGATTGATGCTCACGTTGTTTTCGGTAGACTCTTGGCGCTCTGCCCTTGATTGTCATGCATCAATGTCCAGTTTGTTAAGCAAAATATTGATGACCTATAGATCAAGCCCATTGCAGTTGAGAGCTTTCAGTCCTCGGATTGCTTTATCTGCTCCGTCGGCAGGTTTCCGAAGAGAAGTAGCAACAGATCCAGAGACACTCTGCATAGTGTAACGATCGATGTGCCTCGTGAGAAGTCTGGGTCGTTATGCTCAGTGCAATTGTGACCAAGAAGACTGCAAATACACTAGCGACTTACACGCATACATTTGGGTTGCGGATGGAAGCGGACGGAATCCTACTGGTGCCTTAGCTCTTGGGCTTGGGGGGGTTCTTGCTACCTTCCAACAACCACATCTACATACCTTTTAAATTTTTAAGGATTCCTGCTGAAACTACAAGTGAAGATGAACTTCACCAAACATACACAAAGAAAAGAATTGGGGCTAGTATACGAAAATGTACAAGGAGGCAAATAACTTGACAGGACTGCTGCAATATAAATGTTTGGCGAGGTCTGAGATGTTAATCGACACTCGCGGTCTCTACCCATCCTACCATAATCTTCATAAAAAAATTATGTATCCGAAGATACCCAACAGAAAACGGACGACTACTAATTTATGTTGCCATGTCTATCCAGGAAAATCAAATCAAGTTAGCACATCATCTTTGTGAGACTGAAATTCATAATTTATTCCTATTCAAGAGGAGCTTGCATTCTATAATCATATTATTTTTCTTATATCTATAATTAATAAAGTTCACCTTTTGAACTTAGTATTTTCCTTAACAAATATGTTGTTTTGTTTTCTAATAATTTCATAGTATTTATCTTTCAATTTACTTATTGGTCTTGCCATACATTATTTTTTTTGTTTTCATTTGATCATATAAGTTTGTTTGTTTTGTTGTTGCTTAAATATTTTCTAAATGCTGTTACGCAGAGTATGTACTTGTGCTTTTAAATTTTGTTGCTCAAGGGGGCTAACAACTTGTTCATATATTTCAGTATCGATATCGTTTTAATTTCACTTAAATATGATTATTATTCATTTTTTTCTTGGATTCTAATTTTTTGTTTATTATCTAAATTTGTGTTTAATTTTTGCTAATCATTGATATTTAATTTTTATACAAAAAAATGTTTTTTCTCTACCTAGGCAATTCAATATTTAATAAACATTAGCATAAGTTTTATGCTAATTTATATTTGTAACTAGCTGGTTGTAATTGTTTTAAACATTTCTTTTACTATATTTTTTTTAATGACTATTCTGAGAAAAATGTAATCGCATTTTATGCCATTTTTTTTTGAGACAATATGTATTTTTGTTGAGTGGTTTTTAAAGTGTTTTTTTTGTTGTTTTTGTTTCTTTAAGTTTTTTTTTTTTAAAGTGTTGCAATATGTGTAAATGACTTAGGCATTTTTAATTGACATGTGATTACTATTTGTTTTTGTATAATTTGGTTTGCTTTCTTTGTTGTATGTTTTTCTATTTTTTTTTTGTTTTTTTAATTTGTTTGCATGGGCAGTTGCTCAGTAGTTAAGAGAATTTAACGAATAACACATCATTCTAGCCTATGGACAAACACGATGTTTAGTACTCACAAATGTGTTTCCAGCGTTGAAAGGCCTTCCAGCGTGGTGATGATGAGGCAGATCAGATGGATATTAACAAAAGCTAAATACATATGTTATTTCTTAAATTCTCTTTATACAATGTTTCAATCTTTTAGCAAACGATTAATTTATCATGGTGCCTGTCTTTAGATATATACGGTTATTCTTTTTGCTTTTTATAATTTTTCATACGTTTCTTGTTAGCTATTTACAACTTTAGATAATTCTTTCCCTATCGAACACTCAACAATTTTAAATTACATAACTGGCTGTTTGCATTTTTGTCTGGTTGTTTAATTAATTTATACAAATCAAAAAAAATTGTCTGTTGTTTCCCTAATAAGCAACAAAAAAAAAAAAAACAAGCTAGCTCCTTGATCTGTCTGCTCCTAGCTCCAAGTGGCAAGGTGGCCGTTGAAGGCAGCGTAGCGGCTGCACACGTTGACGCAGAGCTCCAGAAATTATTCCATAAAATTGGTTGGAGCGAAGATCAGCTTAGCCCACATGCAGGGAAAGACTGGCAATTCCAACGGCGCAAAAACAAGAAGGCAAGGCAGTGACTAGGTTATGCCACGCCGGCCAGAGGTTATGACACGCCGGTCAGAGGTGATGTAACCCCAGCTAGAGGTTATGTACCCCGGCTAGAGGTTATGTACCCCGGCTAGAGGTTATGTACCCCGGCCAGAGGTTATGTCAATCCGACAGAATCCAACAGGATCGCCCTGAGCGCTGTGTCGGCCAGCTTAGTTGCTGCACGGCAATGACAGAGTCCAGGGATCGCTGTTTTCTAGCCGTATACGGCTTGACGGCAGAGTCTACCAATAAGGCAGTGATGCCGTGTATCGGCTTTGGGTGCCAAATGCACACCCTGTCAACGAGAAAATGGACTTTAGTATAGAACCTACGAGAGGTTACTAACGTACCTTTTAAATTTAGATAACGCGGGCTTCGGGAACAATTATCTTTGAACAGAGCAAAGGTGAATCTTGTCCAGAGCTCACGGATCTGCTTCCAGCAGAATTTTTGGGCCAATTTGTAGTGGTTCGGGTAGTTCTCCAATGCACAAAGACACTCGAGTGCACCTTCGCACTTGCACTTTGAATTTTCTAATTTTTCCGTCTTTTTTTGCAATTGATGCACTTGATGCACTTGATGCACGTACGTGTGACTTTGATAATACTGAAAGGTCGACTACCGACGAGTGTGGATCTTAAATAGCTCCAAATTCCAAGAACAGATGGCTTTGTTGGAAGTATTCGGAGTAGGTGAAGTTGGCTGTGATAGGAACTCCAGCTGATCTATCACAGAGCTTTAAGTGCTTTCAAATGTGCCTCGAAGTAGGCACTTATCAATAGGTGAATGCAATATTGATAATTGCGCTGCTTGCAAGTGAACTGCATAACTGGCTTTAGCACGCACTTTGCACTGCTTGCAAGGTAAGCTACGTAACTAGCTTTAGTACCCAATGTGCACTGCTTTACCTTTGGCTACAAAAAAGCCGAAGGTATTTTCGTTATTGATTTAAAAAAAAGAAAACAATAATGGGACGCATTGATCAGCGCGGGCCATTACACCACCCGATAATATTTCTTCGTTTGATGTAATATTAGCGGGAATTAGCTGCGTATATCTTTAGCATGAAATGTACCAATTTCTTTCCCTTGTAAACTCTCCAACTTATAATAACAATTTCCAAGCTTTGTTCGAATGCGACACTTTACAAATTGAGGACCTAGTTTGGCATTAAAATTTTGCGAAAATTTGCTTTGTGCAAAGCTACGACAATAAACTTCCTGTCCTTCCTTGAAATTGACTGGCTTCGCTCGCAAATTATACTGAGCTACGTTGCGGTCATGAGCGCGACGGATATTAGCTTGTATGTCTTTTCGTAACAATGCTAAATTATCTGATCTGGATATGAGTACGATTGGCTCTTCAAGCAACGACAACTCTTTTAGCAGCTTGTTGTCGGATCCGTGAGTAATCATATCCAGGCCAAACAGGGCCCGATAAGGTGAACATCCTAGCGATTGATGTAGTGACGATCTCAGAGAGCATGAAATGCTAGTGAGGTACATATCCCATTCGCGTTGATCATGTTTTAAATATGATCGAACAGCAGCCAATAATGATCGATTAACTCGCTCTGCCGCATTACTCTGCGGTGAGTAAAGGGCTGAATAAACATGTTTAATGCCGAGTTCTGTCAAGAAGGCATTGAAATCAGCAGCCTTAAATTGGCTGCCATTATCACTAACGATAATTTCGGGAACGCCAAAACAATGAAATATATTATTCAGCAGATACTCTTTTATGGCCAACAAAGTACATTTCTTTAGAGGGTGCAACCAGTGAAACTTGCTAAAATGGTCTAGCACAATCAGTAAGCCCACATGACCTTGTTTACTCCTGGGATATGGTCCTAGAAGATCAATATATAGCCGTTGAAAAGGTCGACAAGAAGGTACATGTGCTCCCATAGGTGGACGCAGACTATAGTTCGGTGCTTTGTTCTGCTTACACACCTCACACGAACGAATATAATCTCGAGCATCTTTGGATAGACCTGGCCAGAAAAGATGACGACGCAATTTTTCTATTGTCTTTTGCATCCCAGAATGAGCGGAAGTAAGACTATCATGGGCTTGCCTAAGAGTATCGGTTCGAAGACTTTCAGGGACCCATAATTTCCAGGAAAGTTTTTCCTGAGCCTCGTCTCCTTCAGCATGTTCTGTGCGGATATATATAAAAAGTGATCCACCAACTTCATATCTGGAAACTTAGACTGGTTTGCATTATATTTGGTCTTTAAAGCAACATATGACTCTTCAGAAAACGCCTCTGATTGCAGATCAATCACAGGACTCATGTCTAACTCGGCAATCTCGGCATCATGAAGTCTAGACAAAGCGTCTGGTACCACATGATCTTTTCCTTTTCTATGCGAAAACGTAAACTTAAATTGTTGTAACCGAAAGAGGAGGCTAGAATGATCGGTGACAACCTCAAATTCTTGCAATTCCAAATAACAACGAAATTTCTCAATAGCCAAAATCACAGATAAACATTCTCGTTCCGTAACGCTGTAATTTCGCTGAGCTCTGCTTAACTTTTTTGACATATACGCAATCGGCATTTCTGATTGGTCGTCTGCCAGCTGCACTAAAACTGCACCTATCCCAAAATCGCTAGCATCGCAATGTAAGTAGAACTTTTTGCTGAAATCGGGATTTGTGAGAATCGGAGCAGATGTTAAAACTTGTTTCAGTTTTTCCATCGCTTCTTGGGCTTCCTGCGTCCAGGTAAATTTCCGTTTCTTGGTTAACAAATCCGTAATTGGACAAGTTAGATCCGAGAAGTGAGGAATGAACCGACGGTACCATCCACAAACGCCTAGAAATCCACGAATCTGTTTTAAGTTCTTTGGCGGAGGCCAATTTTTAATACAAGACACTTTAGCAGGGTCAGTGCAAATGCCACCGCTACCAATGACATAGCCTAAATACGTAATGCTAGTAACACAGAAGGAACTTTTAGCTAAATTGAGGGTCAAATTGGCTTTTCGAAATTGTTCGGCTAGTCTTACTAAAATTGCAAGATGAGTTGCAAAATCTTCGGACACCACACACAGATCGTCCAAATAACCGAAGACACAATAGCGAAGCTCAGACGGTATGATCTGGTCCATTAATCGACACATAGTTGACGGCGCGTTGCACAACCCAAAAGGCATCACTTTAAATTGGTATAAAGGACGGCCAGGAACGGTAAATGCAGTTAATGGTTTAGATTCGTCACTAAGCTTAATTTGCCAGTAGGCATCTTTAAGATCCAATTTAGAAATGATGTTCGCTTTAGGTAGTCGAGCGAATATACCATCGATGCTTGGTAAAGGATAGGCGTCCTTTTTAGTGGCGTCGTTCAGTTTACGAGCATCCAAACAAAGACGTACTTTATTTGGTTTTACAACCATCCGCATGGGAGAACTCCACGGACTTGACGAAGGTTCAATTACGTCCAAGCTAAGCATTCGATCAATTTCTTGATAGAGCAGTTTCTCTACGAATTTCTAGAATATCTGTTTGAGGCATGGGTGGGTATGGAATACCGAATCTACAAATTTGTTTTGACTATGAAGTTGTTACTGCAAATGTGGAGAAACGTCTGGGCTACTAGAATCAGTTGTGATAAACTGATCAATAAAGGACTTGACAGGTTCAAATGTGGACTCATTTTTTAAGTTGAGCTTGGGGGCATCTTTCAGCCAGAACATGCCATGTATATGTGGAGAGCCTCTTTGCTGAAACTCCACCCGCCAATAAAAGTTGATGACCTTGTGACATCCAAAGACACCGCCTTTCTTTTTCATTAGTTTTAAGACCTGTCTATATCGAAAATCGAAGTATCTAGCACAGGTCACTGGGTCTGCTCTAATGAGACGACCTTTCTCATTAAAACCCAAATTTAAAGCTTCTTCTTCAGATACTTCTAGCTTGTCTACATTTGTGCATAGCAAGACTAAAAGTTCCGGCCACCTAGTTTCCGCTGCGGAAAAGGTAATAAAAAAGTTGGAAGCCCTACCTGTCTAATCATAGCCATCACTTTCTTTTTCTCGTCTTCCCAATGAGCAGGAAAAGGTTTAGAAAACAAAAAATAATATATATTAATATATTATAAGGGCCATTGCACAGCTGCTGTACGCTTTCCCGTTTTGTGGCGAACAGGTTGGCATGATTCCAATGCATCGAAACGGTTAAATATCAATTTCAAAAAAGGATTGATGCTTACGTTGTTTTCGGTAGACTCTTGGCGCTCTGCCCTTGATTGTCATGCATCAATGTCCAGTTTGTTAAGCAAAATATTGATGACCTATAGATCAAGCCCATTGCAGTTGAGAGCTTTCAGTCCTCGGATTGCTTTATCTGCTCCGTCGGCAGGTTTCCGAAGAGAAGTAGCACCAGATCCAGAGACACTCTGCATAGTGTAACGATCGATGTGGCTCGTGAGAAGTCTGGGTCGTTATGCTCAGTGCAATTGTGACCAAGAAGACTGCAAATACACTAGCGACTTACACGCATACATTTGGGTTGCGGATGGAAGCGGACGGAATCCTACTGGTGCCTTAGCTCTTGGGCTTGGGGGGGGGGTTCTTGCTACCTTCCAACAACCACATCTACATACCTTTTAAATTTTTAAGGTTTCCTGCTGAAACTACAAGTGAAGATGAACTTCACCAAACATACACAAAGAAAAGAATTGGGGCTAGTATACGAAAATGTACAAGGAGGCAAATAACTTGACAGGACTGCTGCAATATAAATGTTTGGCGAGGTCTGAGATGTTAATCGACACTCGCGGTCTCTACCCACCCTACCATAATCTTCATAAAAAAATTATGTATCCGAAGATACCCAACAGAAAACGGACGACTACTAATTTTATTGCCATGTCTATCCAGGAAAATCAAATCAAGTTAGCACATCATCTTTGTGAGACTGAAATTCATAATTTATTCCTATTCAAGAGGAGCTTGCATTCTACAATCATATTATTTTTCTTATATCTATAATTAATAAAGTTCACCTTTTGAACTTAGTATTTTCCTTAACAAATATGTTGTTTTGTTTTCTAATAATTTCATAGTATTTATCTTTCAATTTACTTATTGGTCTTGCCATACATTATTTTTTTTGTTTTCATTTGATCATATAAGTTTGTTTGTTTTGTTGTTGCTTAAATATTTTCTAAATGCTGTTACGCAGAGTATGTACTTGTGCTTTTAAATTTTGTTGCTCAAGGGGGCTAACAACTTGTTCATATATTTCAGTATCGATATCGTTTTAATTTACTTAAATATGATTATTATTCATTTTTTTCTTGGATTCTAACTTTTTTGTTTATTATCTAAATTTGTGTTTAATTTTTGCTAATCATTGATATTTAATTTTTATACAAAAAAATGTTTTTTCTCTACCTAGGCAATTCAATATTTAATAAACATTAGCATAAGTTTTATGCTAATTTAGATTTGTAACTAGCTGGTTGTAATTGTTTTAAACATTTCTTTTACTATATTTTTTTAACGACTATTCTGAGAAAGATGTAATCGCATTCTATGCCATTTTTTTTTGAGACAATATGTATTTTTGTTGAGTGGTTTTTAAAGTATTTTTTTTTGTTGTTTTTGTTTCTTTAAGTTTTTTTTTTTTTAAAGTGTTGCAATATGTGTAAATGACTTAGGCATTTTTAATTGACATGTGATTACTATTTGTTTTTGTATAATTTGGTTTGCTTTCTTTGTTGTATGTTTTTCTATTTTTTTTTTTTGTTGTTTTTGTAATTTGTTTGCATGGGCAGTTGCTCAGTAGTTAAGAGAATTTAACGAATAACACATCATTCTAGCCTAGGGACAAACACGATGTTAAGTACTCACAAATGTGTTTCCAGCGTTGAAAGGCCTTCCAGCGTGGTGATGATGATACAGATCAGATGAATTTTAACAAAAGCTAAATACATATGTTATTTCTTAAATTCTCTTTATACAATGTTTCAATCTTTTAGCAAACGATTAATTTATCATGGTGCCTGTCTTTAGATATATACGGTTATTCTTTTTGCTTTTTATAATTTTTCATACGTTTCTTGTTAGCTATTTACAACTTTAGATAATTTTTTCCCTATCGCACACTCAACAATTTTAAATTACATAACTGGCTGTTTGCATTTTTGTCTTGTTGTTTAATTAATTTATACAAATCAAAAAAAAATTTGTCTGTTGTTTCCCTAATAAGCAACAAAAAAAAAAAAAAACAAGCTAGCTCCTTGATCTGTCTGCTCCTAGCTCCAAGTGGCAAGGTGGCCGTTGAAGGCAGCGCAGCGGCTGCACACGTTGACGCAGAGCTCCAGAAATTATTCCATAAAATTGGTTGGAGCGAAGATCAGCTTAGCCCACATGCAGGGCAAGACTGGCAATTCCAACGGCGCAAAAACAAGAAGGCAAGGCAGTGACTAGGTTATGCCACGCCGGCCAGAGGTTATGACACGCCGGTCATAGGTGATGTAACCCCAGGCCCGGCTAGAGGTTATGTACCCCGGCTAGAGGTTATGTACCCCGGCCAGAGGTTATGTCAATCCGACAGAATCCAACAGGATCGCCCTGAGCGCTGTGTCGGCCAGCTTAGTTGCTGCACGGCAATGACAGAGCCCAGGGATCGCTGTTTTCTAGCCGTATACGGCTTGACGGCAGAGTCTACCAATAAGGCAGTGATGCCGTGTATCGGCTTTGGGTGCCAAATGCACACCCTGTCAACGAGAAAATGGACTTTAGTATAGAACCTACGAGAGGTTACTAACGTACCTTTTAAATTTAGATAACGCGGGCTTCGGGAACAATTGTCTTTGACCAGAGCAAAGGTGAATCTTGTCCAGAGCTCACGGATCTGCTTCCAGCAGAATTTTTGGGCCAATTTGTAGTGCTTCGGGTAGTCCTCCAATGCACAAAGACACTCGAGTGCACCTTCGCACTTGCACTTTGAATTTTCTAATTTTTCCGTCTTTTTTGCAATTGATGCACTTGATGCACTTGATGCACGTACGTGTGACTTTGATAATACTGAAAGGTCGACTACCGACGAGTGTGGATCTTAAATAGCTCCAAATTCCAAGAACAGATGGCTGTGATAGGAACTCCAGCTGATCTATCACAGAGCTTTAAGTGCTTTCAAATGTGCCTCGAAGTAGGCACTTATCAATAGGTGAATGCAATATTGATAATTGCGCTGCTTGCAAGTGAACTGCATAACTGGCTTTAGCACGCACTTTGCACTGCTTGCAAGGTAAGCTACGTAACTAGCTTTAGTACCCAATGTGCACTGCTTTACCTTTGGCTACAAAAAAGCCGAAGGTATTTTCGTTATTGATTTAAAAAAAGAAAACAATAATGGGACGCATTGATCAGCGCGGGCCATTACACCACCCGATAATATTTCTTCGTTTGATGTAATATTAGCGGGAATTAGCTGCGTATATCTTTAGCATGAAATGTACCAATTTCTTTCCCTTGTAAACTCTCCAACTTATAATAACAATTTCCAAGCTTTGTTCGAATGCGGCACTTTACAAATTGAGGACCTAGTTTGGCATTAAAATTTTGCGAAAATTTGCTTTGTGCAAAGCTACGACAATAAACTTCCTGTCCTTCCTTGAAATTGACTGGCTTCGCTCGCAAATTATACTGAGCTACGTTGCGGTCATAAGCGCGACGGATATTAGCTTGTATGTCTTTTCGTAACAATGCTAAATTATCTGATCTGGATATGGGTACGACTGGCTCCTCAAGCAACGACAACTCTTTTAGCAGCTTGTAGTCGGATCCGTGAGTAATCATATCCAGGCCAAACAGGGCCCGATAAGGTGAACATCCTAGCGATTGATGTAGTGACGATCTCAGAGAGCATGAAATGCTAGTGAGGTACATATCCCATTCGCGTTGATCATGTTTTAAATATGATCGAACAGCAGCCAATAATGATCGATTAACTCGCTCTGCCGCATTACTCTGCGGTGAGTAAAGGGCTGTATAAACATGTTTAATGCCGAGTTCTGTCAAGAAGGCATTGAAATCAGCAGCCTTAAATTGGCTGCCATTATCACTAACGATAATTTCGGGAACGCCAAAACAATGAAATATATTATTCAGCAGATACTCTTTTATGGCCAACGAAGTACATTTCTTTAGAGGGTGCAACCAGTGAAACTTGCTAAAATGGTCTAGCACAATCAGTAAGCCCACATGACCTTGTTTAGTCCTGGGATATGGTCCTAGAAGATCAATATATAGCCGTTGAAAAGGTCGACAAGAAGGTACATGTGCTCCCATAGGTGGACGCAGACTATAGTTCGGTGCTTTGTTCTGCTTACACACCTCACACGAACGAATATAATCTCGAGCATCTTTGGATAGACCTGGCCAGAAAAGATGACGACGCAATTTTTCTATTGTCTTTTGCATCCCAGAATGAGCGGAAGTAAGACTATCATGGGCTTGCCTAAGAGTATCGGTTCGAAGACTTTCAGGGACCCATAATTTCCAGGAAAGTTTTTCCTGAGCCTCGTCTCCTTCAGCATGTTCTGTGCGGATATATAAAAAGTGATCCACCAACTTCATATCTGGAAACTTAGACTGGTTTGCATTCTCGTTCCGTAACGCTGTAATTTCGCTGAGCTCTGCTTAACTTTTTTGACATATACGCAATCGGCATTTCTGATTGGTCGTCTGCCAGCTGCACTAAAACTGCACCTATCCCAAAATCGCTAGCATCGCAATGTAAGTAGAACTTTTTGCTGAAATCGGGATTTGTGAGAATCGGAGCAGATGTTAAAACTTGTTTCAGTTTTTCCATCGCTTCTTGGGCTTCCTGCGTCCAGGTAAATTTCCGTTTCTTGGTTAACAAATCCGTAATTGGACAAGTTAGATCCGAGAAGTGAGGAATGAACCGACGGTACCATCCACAAACGCCTAGAAATCCACGAATCTGTTTTAAGTTCTTTGGCGGAGGCCAATTTTTAATACAAGACACTTTAGCAGGGTCAGTGCAAATGCCACCGCTACCAATGACATAGCCTAAATACGTAATGCTAGTAACACAGAAGGAACTTTTAGCTAAATTGAGGGTCAAATTGGCTTTTCGAAATTGTTCGGCTAGTCTTACTAAAATTGCAAGATGAGTTGCAAAATCTTCGGACACCACACACAGATCGTCCAAATAACCGAAGACACAATAGCGAAGCTCAGACGGTATGATCTGGTCCATTAATCGACACATAGTTGACGGCGCGTTGCACAACCCAAAAGGCATCACTTTAAATTGGTATAAAGGACGGCCAGGAACGGTAAATGCAGTTAATGGTTTAGATTCGTCACTAAGCTTAATTTGCCAGTAGGCATCTTTAAGATCCAATTTAGAAATGATGTTCGCTTTAGGTAGTCGAGCGAATATACCATCGATGCTTGGTAAAGGATAGGCGTCCTTTTTAGTGGCGTCGTTCAGTTTACGAGCATCCAAACAAAGACGTACTTTATTTGGTTTTACAACCATCCGCATGGGAGAACTCCACGGACTTGACGAAGGTTCAATTACGTCCAAGCTAAGCATTCGATCAATTTCTTGATAGAGCAGTTTCTCTACGGCCGGACTGACAGGATAATATCGCTGTTTACAGGGCTTCGTATCGCCAACGTCAATATGGTGCTCAGTTAGCGTGGTACGCCCTAGTGTTTCCGATACTTTTGGGAAGAGATCTTTAATAACAGCTAATTGCTGAATCTGACAAGGGGTCAAGGGATATGCATTTTCTACTGTTGGTTCTTCTTGCACCACTGATGACTCTAACGAACTGATAATATGAGGAGCAAGCTCGAAAGTTTTCCAAAAGTCAAGGCCTAATATCAATCTTTGCTTTATGCTTGGAATAATATACAATTTAATAAAGCGTATGACACCTTTGTAACACATTTCAATATTAAGCACACCTATAATTGGCTGAGTTTCTCCACCCGCAGTTTTCGCACTGGATCGCAGAGGTTTATAATGGGGATTATGAGAAAAATCTTGTAGCGCCAGCTCAGCACCTAGGCAGCTTATATTTGCACCGGTGTCCAGCAAGCTTGCTCTGTGAACTCTAAAAAGGATACTTCAGCATAACTACGCAGATCCTTGGAGCAATTAAAAATTGAAGACATTTGCATATTCCGATTTGCTTTAATTTCAGCATAGTAATTCTTAAGTCTTAATGTATGTTTACTAGGTTTATTTTCACTATTATTAAAAATACGATTTCTTACAGTTTGATAATGTTCTAAACGTTCTTGATACGAACGCATCCATAAAGGGACTATACTAGATGCAGGTAATTCTGCCTGCACTGAAATAGAGGAAGGGATAGGTGTAGAAACGTTATCCTCAACCTGATCTATCTTTTGATTTATGGTGTTGGGGGACTCCGGTTGTTGTGGGAAGCCCCCACACAACGGTTTTCCGACTTCTTGCTTAGGCAATTTTGGCATTGCGGCTTATAAATATTTGGCCGTCCACAGCCGTAGCAAAAGACGCGACGTGCGGCTAAACAGTTTTCCCAAACATGCCCTACTTCTTCACAATTCCAGCATTTGAATTTTCCGTGAGAAGATTGCAAAGCATGGATCTCGGCTTCTTCCTGTAAGTTGTCTTCTATCTCTGAATTTTCCTGTTCTACTGCGAAAACTTGTCGACGAGCTGCAGGTACATTCGGCTTGGATGCATAACGGCAGCTGATTTCGTATGCCAGATTTTCACTCATTTGCACCAACCGACGTAAGTGACCTACAGAATGAACTGGTTGAAATAGCAATTTCTGACGAGTTTCTGGTAGAAGATTACTTTTTAAGATCTCAACTAACTCTTCATCTTCCACTCGAATGGAGGCCTTGTCGATCAAAGTTGGACGAAAATGATTCACCTGTCTTTTGTTTACGGGCTCGAATCAGCTCCATGCTCATAAAGTCGGAGCGGTAGTCTTGGTACTGTTGACGCAGGGATGCACACATTTTGGTCCAATCAATTTGATCAACCTGCTTATGGTATCTCCAGTACCATGATCGAGCTTTACCCGTGAACAAAACGTGAATATGCCTGCACATAATTGAAAAATCACTGTTGGTGAATGAGGCAAAAGAGTGGACTGTAATTATCTTTTTTCTAGGTTGCACTCTTTATTTCTTATTGTTTCCATAAAATGTTGGCGCGTTCCTTCGCGCGTAGCTTTCTTAGCATCTTCACAAATAATACTGACCCTTTCTAGCATTCACAGTTTTCGGTAACAAACTTATCGATATCAATTATATTCTAATGCAGAAGCAGAGTTGCATTGCTCTGTTAACAAACATATGTTTCTAGGAAGTTTAACATAACAATTTAAATTCAATAAGTAAACTTTCTTATTTCTAACCATACCGGCCCCCCTGAACTCCGCGTTCAGTCAATTGGGAGCGGTGCAATCTTTGTAATAGACCGCTTATATATTCCATGTGACGTCTTTATCGTGACAACTCTGATCTTGTGGTCGGTTCCTGGATGAACCTCAATGATGCGCCCAAGTAGCCATTTGGATGGAGGTAGATTAGGCTCCTTTAGAACCACAAGTGTATCCACGCGTAGATTGGGGGTTTTCATCTGCCATTTGTTGCGCTCCTGCAGACTCGTCAAGTACTCCATATGCCAGCGCTTCCAGAATCCCTGTACCATAGCCTGAAGCTGAGTCCAACGCTGTAATTTGTTAATGTTTGTGTTCAAAAGCGACGGTTCTGGCAAAGCTGTGTATGGTTGTCCCACTAGAAAGTGTGCCGGTGTCAGTGGATCAAGGCTGTCATCACCAGATTGTGACAAAGGTCGTGAATTCAGAAGAGCTTCGATTTGTGTCAATACGGTATACAACTCTTCAAAGGTGAGAGCGGCTGCTCCTACTACTCGGCGCAAATGAAGTTTGATTGACCGCACGCCCGATTCCCACAACCCACCAAAATGTGGTGCGGACGGGGGAATGAAATGCCAAGTGAGTCCTTCCGTGGCAAAGAAGTTAGCTAGCTGTTCATCCTTAGCATGTGCTGTAGCTACTTCTCGCATAGTATTCAGCTCCCGTTTGGCTCCGTGAAATGTAGTTCCGTTGTCGGAGTAAAGATCCGTCGGAGTCTTCCTTCGTGCACAAAATCGCTTGAACGCGGCTATAAATGCATTCGTAGTCAGATCGCTGACTACCTCAATATGGATGGCCTTAGTTGCCAGACACACAAAGATGGCAAACCATGCCTTGCCAATCCTCGGAGTTCGACCCTTAGATTCTTTTATAGCAATAGGTCCCGCGTAGTCGAGACCAGTGTGTTGAAAACATGGACTTTGATGAACTCTAGGTACAGGTAGATCTGCCAGTACCTGCTGTGCTGTGTTACGGCGTTGCATAAAACATTGCTTGCAACGAAAGACCTCTTTCCGGATTAAGTTACGTGCTCCCAAAATCCAAAATTGTTGTCGAACGATATGGAAAGTAGCCTCCACACCGGAATGAAGATGAGTTCTGTGAAAATAACGAATTAATAGCGATGCAATTGCCGAAGACTTAGCTACGAGAATGGGATGTTTTGCATTGAAGTTCAGTTCGGATTTCACAATCCGTCCTCCGACTCGTAGTAATCCAATTGGGTCACAAAATGGTGCGAGCTTTATTAAATTCGATTTTGTTTGTAGAAGGTTGCTTTTCGAGAGTACTTCATAATCCCGAGTAAACTCAGTACGTTGCATATGCAGCAAAAGTCTGTTGCGAGCATAATGTAATTCAGTTGCCGTTAAGAATTTGCCTCGTGTCCAATCCTGACATGGATACTTCAAATTGTCGTCTTTGTCTAATTTACAAAGTTTTCCTTTGCGGCAATGCTGGTGCAAGAATCGAAAGACATAGCAAGTAACCCGCAGGAGATGGCTCCATGATGACAGCTTGTTGCTCAACAGATTGAGCACGTCTATATTCAATTCAGGATTGTGTGCTATAACAAAGGTTTGTTGTGGTTTTTCTTCAACTGCAGCGAGGGGAAGTACGTCGAATTCAGATCCTTTCCTTTCAGATGGCCATTCTGGACGAGGTTGTGAGAGCCATGGTGGACCTGTCCACCATAAACTGTGTTCAAGTAGTTGGGAAGGCAGTAATCCTCGCGATGCACAATCAGCTGGATTGTCTTCTGATTTTACATGATGCCAACAGCTTCTTGGATAATCCTGTAAGATTTCTGCTGTCCTGTTGCACACGTATGTATTCCATTTACGCGGTGGTGCTGATAACCAATGCAGTACAATTTCCGAATCGCTCCAGCAGTCGATGCTAGCGACTGGAATGGTCAAAGAGTCCTTGATGAGCGTTAATAGCTTCGATAATAGATGAGCAGCATTTAGTTCGAGTCGAGGGATTCAAATAGGTTTGATCGGGGCAACCCGAGTTTTGGCAGCGATCAAAGTAACCACGATTTCAGTTTCCATTGCGACGCGACTGTAAACAACAGCTCCAAATGCTTGCGATGAAGCATCTGCGTATCCATGTAATTCAATGGCGTTTGCTGGCCTAGCAATGTGTCGAGGAATCCGACACTTCGATAATAAATCAAGTTCATTTGCCAAAATAAGCCAACGCCGCAATATAGTTCCGGTGAGCACATCCTCCCAGCCGAGGGAAGTCAGCCAACATTCTTGGAAGAGTATTTTCAGCATTACAGTTGTTGGTGCCACAAATCCCAACGGATCGTAGATCTTTGACAGTTCAGACAAAAGAGCGCGCTTAGTTGGCTCGCGATCAGTGTCAAAAGTATTAAGCTTTATGCCGACCTTATCGGATCTTGGACTCCACAGCAATCCCAATATTTTGACTAAGTGAGATACAGGCTGGTCTTCATCCGCATTAGGCTTGTATTCACAGTCTTGCAAAGGTAACATTCTCATAAGCTCTTCACAATTAGAGCTCCACTTCCGAAGATTGAATTTCGCTTTGGCTAGCAAGCAAACAAGTTCGTCCTTTAGTTTGAGTAGACCCTCTACAGAATCGGCTCCCGAAGATATATCGTCCACATACGTATCGTGTAATAGAGCGTGTGCAGCCAAGGGATGTTCCTGTCGATAATCTTCAGCGAGTTGCTTTAGTACTCTAACCGCTAAAAAGGGTGACGGCGCTAATCCATATGTGACCGTCAACAAACGATAGTGTCGAAGAGGAGATCTTTCGTCTTCACGCCACACTATGCGTTGCAAATCCGTATGTGACTTTGATACTTGAATGCCTCGAAACATCTTTTCTATATCAGCACACACTACGTAGTAATATTGCCGCAATCTCAGGCAAACTCCAAACAGGTCGCGTTGAATTGGTGGTCCGATGTGTAACCGATCGTTGAGTGAGAAGCCAGTGTCATCCTTAACGGAGCCGTCGAAGACCACTCGGCACTTGGTAGTCGTGCTTTCTGGTTTCATGACAGCATGGTGAGCCAGGTAAACGCACTTGTCAAGACTCTTGCTTTCCTGGTCCAAATAAATCTCTTCCATGTGTCCCCGCTCAAGATAATTCTTCATAAAATCAATATACTGGTTGCGCAGATCTGGATAACGCCTAAACTTGCCTTCTTGTGATGCAAATCGGTTAATTGCCTGTGTCAACATTGAATTATGAATAGGTGGCGCATCAGCCTTGAAGGGGTACTCCACTATGTACACACCCTCGCTATTGCGTTTATGAGAGGCCACAAAATGCTGTTCGGTTGGGTCACATGCATCGATCGTCGATTTGCTTGGATTAATGTTGTCCATTTCCATAAATGATCGAACCAATGAATCCAAGTCCAATTGAGCATGCAGTGCTTGATGAGTCATCGTCGTGTCCTGAACGTTGTCACAAGAGCCGACAACGACCGAACCAAAAAGGGTGTTAAGTGCTTGAAGGCCATTGTTTCCTATGGGGATTCGCTCGCCTGTGTAAATGCTCCATAGTTGATCAGAGCCAATAATAACGTCAATCTGACCAGGTGTATGAAAAGTCGGGTCTGCCAATGCCAATCCTGCAAGGGCCTCCCAAGTACTTGTGTTGACCTCATGAGAAGGAACAGATGATGTTAATGAATTCATAATAAAGGTGGTTATATGAACAGCATCATTAGTTATACGAGATCGTAGATGCAACTTGGTGCATCCTCGAGTGGTACCTGCGTGATTGGCTGAGAGCCCAACCACCGAGATTCGGGCCTGTGATCGACTTGCTCCGACGCGTTGCACAAAACGCTTCGCTGGCTAACGTTATAGTAGATCCAGAGTCCAAAAGTAGGCGACAAGTTGTAAGTTTGCCCCACTTGTTGATCACATGTGCAAGTATTGTTGGCATTAATATCTGCGCCCTCTGCAGAAGCATCGTACCTGCCGAGAAATGTGACATATCGGCTGTGGTATGTTGTGTGTCCGTTGGAGTGCTTGTAGTAATTGGTCGAAGATCCAGTTCCACTTGCGGCGTATAGTGAACAAGCGTATGATGCATGCCTTGACAGTGGCGACACCGATATTTTGAAGTACATTGTTTTGCTGTATGGTTCTGCGCTAAGCAATTGAAACAAAGCTTGTTGTCCTTTATAAATGACCTGCGTGTCAGCAGTTCCATGGCCTTAAATTGAGCACAAGATGAGATTGTGTGAGATTGCTTGCATACTACACAAAGCTTTCCACTGGTGTTCTGGTCTCCGTTAGCTAGATGCACAGTTGCTGTACGCTTTCCCGATGTTTGGCGAACAGGTTGGCATGATTCCAATGCGTCACAACGGTGAAATATGAATTTCAAAAAAGTATCGATGCTCACGTTGTTTTCGGTAGACTCTTCGCGCTCTGCCCACGATTGTCTTGTATCAATGTCCAGTTTGTTTAGCAAAATATTGATGACCCATAGATCACGCCCATTGCAATTGAGAGCTTTCAGTCCTCGGATTGCTTCATCTGCTCCGTCGGCAAGTTTCCGAAGAGAAGCAGCACCAGATCCAGGGACACTCGGCATAGACAAGAAACTATTAACAAAGGATCTGGCAATTAATTGTTTCTTGTCATATCTTGTAACCAATCGTTCCCATGCTCCTGTATAGTTCTCCTCTGTCACTGCAATGTGTTTTACCAAGCTAAGTGCGTCTCCGGCCAAATAAGATTTCAAATAGTGAAACTTCTGGCAGCTCGTGAAATTGCTACGATTCCCGATTGATCCAAGAAATAAATCACAAAATTGCGGCCAGTCCTCATAGTTGCCGCTGAAAGTAGGGATCTTGATTTTCTCACATCGAAAATCACTGTTGTTTGAATTGCGCATGTGTTCTAAAAACTCCGCTTGCGATGTAGCGAGCCGTTCCAGGTGATGATGTCGAAGAGGGAATCTGAGCTGCTGTAGCATCAGCCAAAGCACCAGATAATTTGGAATGTGTCTCGTAGAACTTCCTTTCATATTCATGCAAGTCGTCTGGTTCAACCCAATTGTCTTCATGTGAATAATTGTAATATTCCGCAGTTAATCTCGTCAAGTCTTCAAACGTTTCAGTCAAACGTCGAATGCGATATTCCAAAGTCGCCAAAGAAGTTGTGGTCAAATCCAACGTCGAAGTATAAGCGCGTGTTATTTGCGATTTGCAAAAACCACGTTGTTGAACAATTGCCTGCATTGTGAGGTTAGAAACGTATTTTCACTCAAGTGTGAAAAGTCCAAATTCAATAAGGAAGAAAGAGTGCCAAATTCCAAGCAAGCCGTGATGATCCCGCGACGATCCGGCTCGAAGGACCAAAATGTTGGTGAATGAGGCAAAAGAGTGGACTGTAATTATCTTTTTTCTAGGTTGCACTCTTTATTTCTTATTGTTTCCATAAAATGTTGGCGCGTTCCTTCGCGCGTAGCTTTCTTAGCATCTTCACAAATAATACTGACCCTTTCTAGCATTCACAGTTTTCGGTAACAAACTTATCGATATCAATTATATTCTAATGCAGAAGCAGAGTTGCATTGCTCTGTTAACAAACATATGTTTCAACGAAGTTTAACATAACAATTTAAATTCAATAAGTAAACTTTCTTATTTCTAACCAATCACTGTCTAACGTTTCATTAGTGAGTGAAGTGATTCGATAAATAAACTCTTCTATCAACGGATCCATCAAAATGAACTCCCCATTTCTGCATTATATCGACTGTCTGCCGAGACTGCAAGGAAGATGCATTTGATGCGGGAGTTTCCCTTAGAACGGAAGTAACTGGCGGTTCAAGTTGCTGATGTTGTGCATTAATTGCCAACGATGACATCACCCTTGTGACCGTTTGCTCAATCATTCCTTGAATAATGTTGTAGTCAACAGGCTGGCTACGACGGTTATTTGTAGGACGAATGGGTCTGGAGGATCGGGGTGGTCTACCTCTAACAGGTCTCTCAGGAATAGCTTCACCTTGATTGGTGCTTTGGCTAGCGTCTAATGCTGACGAATTTGCTCCAATTGGATTCTCCAATGGAGGTTCTGGGTGTCGAATTGTATTTTGCTGCTCCGCGATCGCCATAGCTTTGGCCAGGTTTCGGGTAGTCATACCACGAGCAGCGGGCACAGCTTTAGAGTTTGAAGGAACTGGCTGAGATCTAGCTGGAGAACAATTGCCTACCACAACTCGAAGCTCCACTCTATTAATTCCAACTCTGCATGTAAAACATTCAGAATTTTCGGTCAACCATGCATCTATGCAGTTCTTATGGAACACATGTTTACATGAAAGTAAATAACAAGGATGGGTGTTATCCATAACTGTTGTACATAGTGCACAAAGATTGTCTGCTCTTGCCGATGAGGCATGAGGAGGGGTATTAATTACTGGCATTTGGAAAAATATTTATTCAAATAAATTATTCCTGGATAAGACGTATTGGCAACAAAAAAAAATAGTCGGTATTATTTATAAAGCTTGCAGTCCTTGTAAGAAAAGTTTTAACTATCCAGTCTATTGAAACTAAACTTAAAATGATGTTAATTACGTAGATTCTTAGTATTCGTTTTAGTGCTCTGTTCGGCACGCAAGGCCATGCAGCACTTAACCGAGTTCCTGAACGAGTTGGCTAAATTGAATACTCACAACCTATTCATAATTTAAGTCATTTTATTTCTGATTTTGAAATCATCCCTTCCAAATGTAAGAATTAGAAAATAGTATCTTTCAGCAGAATAATCGAGTACTGGCATCTATGCTGAGCCAAATGCGCAGTATTCTACAAAACTATTTTACTAAAAAATTTACCATCTTCACCTTTTTACTCCTGAATAAGGTTATTCTCAAAACGAAGAAAAACGAGCAGTTGTTTTGTGAACGGGGAATACAATTTCTATATTAAAAATAAACCTTGATATTCTCCTTTATTCTGACCTTAATCGTCTATTCAAGTTCTCGTCTGTTATCTGATACAGAATAATTCAGAATCGTAGGCCTGATATAGATAATTTATAAATAACTGTCATATCCTGCGGTAGTCAGACCTTGTCAATCTTGATTACTTCAACAGGTATGACTCGTAAAGTGCTATGAAAATATTCACAAAATTTGGGGTGCTTTCTATGTTTCTTCATTTGTTTGCCCTCCTGAAACTAACATTTCCTTTATATATGCTCAGTAGAGAGAAGGCATTTAGTTACTGTGTGTTCTGTGTACGCAAGTTTTAAAATTTCTTGTAACAGTCGTACAGCAACCCTGCCTACAATAATCTGCCTACAGCAGCAATCTCTCATAAACTCGCCGTTAGTCTCAAGAAGGACTTCCATAAAACAATGGACAAAATGAAGTTTAGGATTAGTTGTTGTTATCCTTTATTTTTGCATTAAGCTGCCCCACGTTTGGCGCCAAGAAGTATATGTAACGATCGATGTGCCTCGTGAGAAGTCTGGGTCGTTATTCTCAGTGCAATTGTGGCCAAGAAGACTGCAAATACACTGGCGACTTACACGCATACATTTGGGTTGCGGATGGAAGCGGACGGAATCCTACTGGTGCCTTAGCTCTTGGGCTTGGGGGGGGGTTCTTGCTACCTTCCAACAACCACATCTACATACCTTTTAAATTTTTAAGGATTCCTGCTGAAACTACAAGTGAAGATGAACTTCACCAAACATACACAAAGAAAAGAATTGGGGCTAACATACGAAAATGTACAAGGAGGCAAATAACTTGACAGGACTGCTGCAATATAAATGTTTGGCGAGGTCTGAGATGTTAATCGACACTCGCGGTCTCTACCCACCCTACCATAATCTTCATAAAAAAATTATGTATCAGAAGATACCCAACAGAAAACGGACGACTACTAATTTATGTTGCCATGTCTATCCAGGAAAATCAAATCAAGTTAGCACATCATCTTTGTGAGACTGAAATTCATAATTTATTCCTATTCAAGAGGAGCTTGCATTCTACAATCATATTATTTTTCTTATATCTATAATTAATAAAGTTCACCTTTTGAACTTAGTATTTTCCTTAACAAATATGTTGTTTTGTTTTCTAATAATTTCATAGTATTTATCTTTCAATTTACTTATTGGTCTTGCCATACATTATTTTTTTTTTTGTTGTTCATTTGATCATATAAGTTTGTTTGTTTTGTTGTTGCTTAAATATTTTCTAATTGCTGTTACGCAGAGTATGTATTTGTGCTTTTAAATTTTGTTGCTCAAGGGGGCTAACAACTTGTTCATATATTTCAGTATCGATATCGTTTTAATTTGACTTAAATATGATTATTATTCATTTTTTTCTTGGATTCTAATTTTTTGTTTATTATCTAAATTTGTGTTTAATTTTTGCTAATCATTGATATTTAATTTTAATACGAAAAAATGTTTTTTCTCTACCTAGGCAATTCAATATTTAATAAACATTAGCATAAGTTTTATGCTAATTTAGATTTGTAACTAGCTGGTTGGAATTGTTTTAAACATTTCTTTTACTATATTTTTTTTAATGACTATTCTGAGAAAGATGTAATCGCATTCTATGCCATTTTTTTTTTGAGACAATATGTATTTTTGTTGAGTGGTTTTTAAAGTGTTTTTTTTTGTTGTTTTTGTTTCTTTAAGTTTTTATTTTTTTAAAGTGTTGCAATGACTTAGGCATTTTTAATTGACATGTGATTACTATTTGTTTTTGTATAATTTGTTTTGCTTTCTTTGTTGTATGTTGTTCTATTTTTTTTTTGTTGTTTTTGTAATTTGTTTGCATGAGCAGTTGCTCAGTAGTTAAGAGAATTTAACGAATAACACATCATTCTAGCCTAGGGACAAACACGATGTTTAGTACTCACAAATGTGTTTCCAGCGTTGAAAGGCCTTCCAGCGTGGTGATGATGATGCAGATCAGATGGATATTAACAAAAGCTAAATACATATGTTATTTCTTAAATTCTCTTTATACAATGTTTCAATCTTTTAGAAAACGATTAATTTATCATGATGCCTGTCTTTAGATATATACGGTTATTCTTTTTGCTTTTTATAATTTTTCATACGTTTCTTGTTAGCTATTTACAACTTTAGATAATTCTTTCCCTATCGCACACTCAACAATTTTAAATTACATAACTGGCTGTTTGCATTTTTGTCTGGTTGTTTAATTAATTTATACAAATCAAAAAAAATTTGTCTGTTGTTTCCCTAATAAGCAACAAAAAAAAAAAAACAAGCTAGCTCCTTGATCTGTCTGCTCCTAGCTCCAAGTGGCAAGGTGGCCGTTGAAGGCAGCGCAGCGGCTGCACACGTTGACGCAGAGCTCCAGAAATTATTCCATAAAATTGGTTGGAGCGAAGATCAGCTTAGCCCACATGCAGGGCAAGACTGGCAATTCCAACGGCGCAAAAACAAGAAGGCAAGGCAGTGACTAGGTTATGCCACGCCGGCCAGAGGTTATGACACGCCGGTCAGAGGTGATGTAACCCCAGCTAGAGGTTATGTACCCCGGCTAGAGGTTATGTACCCCGGCCAGAGGTTATGTCAATCCGACAGAATCCAACAGGATCGCCCGGAGCGCTGTGTCGGCCAGCTTAGTTGCTGCACGGCAATGACAGAGCCAGGGATCGCTGTTTTCTAGCCGTATACGGCTTGACGGCAGAGTCTACCAATAAGTCTACCGTGTATCGGCTTTGGGTGCCAAATGCACACCCTGTCAACGAGAAAATGGACTTTAGTATAGAACCTACGAGAGGTTACTAACGTACCTTTTAAATTTAGATAACGCGGGCTTCTGGAACAATTATCTTTGACCAGAGCAAAGGTGAATCTTGTCCAGAGCTCACGGATCTGCTTCCAGCAGAATTTTTGGGCCAATTTGTAGTGGTTCGGGTAGTCCTCCAATGCAATTTTTTTGCAATTGATGCACTTGATGCACGTACGTGTGACTTTGATAATACTGAAAGGTCGACTACCGACGAGTGTGGATCTTAAATAGCTCCAAATTCCAAGAACAGATGGCTTTTTCTTGGAAGTATTCGGAGTAGGTGAAGTTGGCTGTGATAGGAACTCCAGCTGATCTATCACAGAGCTTTAAGTGCTTTCAAATGTGCCTCGAAGTAGGCACTTATCAATAGGTGAATGCAATATTGATAATTGCACTGCTTGCAAGTGAACTGCATAACTGGCTTTAGCACGCACTTTGCACTGCTTGCAAGGTAAGCTACGTAACTAGCTTTAGTACCCAATGTGCACTGCTTTACCTTTGGCTACAAAAAAGCCGAAGGTATTTTCGTTATTGATTTAAAAAAAGAAAACAATAATGGGACGCATTGATGAGCGCGGGCCATTACAATAGGTAAGAAACTATTAACAAATTATCGGGTAATTAATTGTTTCTTGTCATATCTTGTATCCAATCGTTCCCATGCTCCTGTATAGTTCTCCTCTGTCACAATGTGCTTTACCAAGTTAAGTGCATCTCCGGCCAAATAAGATTTCAAAAAGTGAAACTTCTGGCAGCTCGTGAAATTACTACGATTCCCGATTGACCCCAGAAATAAATCACAAAACTGCGGACAGCCCTCATAATTGCCGTTAAAAGTAGAAAATTTTGATTTTCTCACATCGAAAATCACTGTTGTTCGAACTGCGCATGTGTTCTAAAAACCTCGCTTGCGATGTAGTGAGCCATTCTAGCTATTCAGCAGTTGCGTTTGATGTCTAAGAGTGAATCTCAGCATCAGCCAAAGCATCAGATAATTTGGGAAGTGTCTCGCAGAACTTCCTTTCATATTCATGCAAGTCGTCTGGTTCAGCCCAATTGTCTTCATGTGAATAATTGTAATATTCCGCAGTTAATCTCGTCAAGTCTTCAAACGATTCAGTCAAACGTCGAATGCGATATTCCAAAGTCGCCAAAAAAGTTGTTGAATGATTGCCTGCCTTGTGAGGTTAGAAACGAATTTTCAGTCAAGTGCGAAAAGTCCAAATTCAAAAGAAAGACAGAATTCCAAACGGTGAACGAATCAAAAGAGTAGACTGTAATTATCTTTTTTCTAGGTTACACACTTTAATTCTTAATGTGTCCATACAATGTTGGCGTGTTCATTCTCGCGTAGCTTTTTCTTAACATCTTCACAAAAATACATGCTTTATCTAGTATTCACAGATTTCGGTAACAAACTTATCGATATCAACTATATTCTAAAGCAGAAGAAGAGTTGCATTGCTCTGTTAACAAAACAAATGTTTCTAGGAAGTTTAACATAAAAATTTAAATTCAATAAGTAAACGTTCTTATTTCTAACCAAGCTTCTTCAATTTCCTTGCCGACATCACAAATATGAGCTTATTTTTAAATGGGATTTCTTATTAATCGTTTCTTTTTTTAAATATGATCTAAATGGTTTGCTCTACTCATATATTTATTTTGCTTAAGATAAATTGTAAGCAAAAATTGTAGAACTAACTTTATTGTTATGATCAATAATAGGATCCACAACGCATAGACACGCTAAGCCATCCCATTATGTGGTTTTATATATATTCAATGAAACGGATCGGTATAAGAAAAAAATGAGATGTTCTATTTGTGAGTTTTTCTTTGAAAGAAGGAAAGGTATTTTCATCTTGAAAATTAAATTAACATTTTTAGGCCATGGATTTTAAAAAATTCATGGTCTACTGTGTTTGTCGGAGCGAGTTTGTGCGTAACAGGCAGAAGGAGACATCTCCGACCCCATAAACTATATATATTCTGAATCAGTATCAACAGCCGAGTCGATTGATGTCTGTCTGTCTGTCCGTCTGTCCGTCTGTATGAACGCCTAGATCTCAGCAACTATAAGAGCTAGAGCAATAAAATTTTGTGACAACATACGTGTATATCCGGGTGTCTCAAAGTTTTTTTGAAATTTGGCCACGCCCCTTCCCGCCTCTATAAATAAGTAATAACAGTTTAATATACACAATATACACCCAACAATAAAAGTTGTACATCTCACATGACAAATACCTTGCCACGGGTATTTTCCGAAAATTTAATTAAAATCGGACAAAAAATAAGTGAGATATGAAGCGAATTAAACTCAATTTATCTTAAATATTGCAAAAAAAAACATGAGATTTAATTTTTGAAAACTATTTTTATTGATATTTAATTAAATAACTTTAGTTTTCATTTAAGCTTATAAGAATAAGTTTTTTACGTTAGTGTTCTGGATCTGCGTGAGATTTGTGAATGGAATATAGGGGCGATTGAATGGTTGGTTGGGGTGAGTGTTTTTGCTTTGATGAATATTTGCATTGTTACAGGTGGTAAGTGAATTTGAGTTTAGTTTTGGCTAACTATCGGATTTTTTTAAATTGGGTCTTCGTATAGCTCTTCTTGTTGGGTGACTTGTTTCAGTTTTTGAACGGTTGAAATGTCATGCCTCGGTCGTGAACAGCCTAACGGGGAGTGAGCGTTGAATTGTATTTTTTTTTATAGTTGCCCTTGCTTTCGGTCATCTTCTAAGGCTAACTTATTTATAATTACAGTTAACTTATCTTCTAATTGCTCACAGAATATACGTAAGTTACCTTAAAAGGGTGTGCAATAAAACCTTCTAAGTAGTTTCTCCAGGGGCGTCTGGGTCTTGAATTCCGTAATTTGGGCGTCCTTTAAATTTGCCCATTCGTTTTGCATTCCGAATTGGGACAATTTTCAACAATTTGAAGTTCGATAGTTCCAAATATGGTATGTATATGTATATTTAAAAATTCGCGCCTACCTAAATAAATGACCGCCAAATATTGAGCAGAACACGACTGTTAGAAGGTACATGTACATATATGTACATACACCTATAAAAGTGAACATCTATACATATTGTACATATGAAGTTTAGTATTTACTAACAATTTGTTATTCGCATGATAACAAATAATAATAAACAAAAACGTAAATATTTATCTTGCATAAAAATATAAAATTGGTGGATTACACATTAATTAATTTAATGTCTTTCCGATTTTCGGTTTGCACACATATTGTATTTACATATTGACCGCTAACGTGAAAAATCTTTGAATACATAACTACATACGTATGTATATATAGTAACATATTCTATCTCCATAACAATTACTTAAACCGATCTTTTGAAAAGCTTCACTCTTCAAAAGCCTCATTCTCCATATGAAAACTTAAACCGATCTTTTGGAAAGCTTCACTCTTCAAAAGCCTCATCATAAAAGTTCTCTCAAGACACCAATCGTCAAACAATAAGAAGCTAAAGTTAAACTGATAAACAAAGATGTAAAGCTCTGTAGAACTTTGAGGTTTGCTGGTCCATAAAAATAATTCTGTCAGTTAGTTTATGAGCAACTCTGGTGTAATAAATAACAATAACTCCATCAAATAAAAAATTATAAAATGCAAATATATTTTTTTATATTTGATGAACAATCTAATATAGTTCAGTGTATTTTTTTGTTTTAGTTTTTTTTTAAGATATATATAACTTATATATATTTATATATATACATATAACGTTGGATGGCAGACTGGAGGTGTTGAAAACAACGTGAACTTTCGTAGTCGTGCTCTCAGGTTTGCAAACAGCGTGATGAGGGAGATAAAAATTGTTGCAGTCGTTACTTGGGGAGACTGGCTTCATGTGGCCCAAATCCAAATACTCCTGAATAATGGAGTCGTACTGCTCTTTAAACGACATTCGTTTCTAAGAAACTGAGCGAGTGCGATGGACCTTGAATGTCCTATTTCGAAGGTTTCAAGATTTTTGAAAGGGAGTCTAAGGACATGTCTGCCCTCTTTGGAAGTGTTGCAAGGAAAGATGTTTTCAAACTCAGGTTCAGAAAATTTTACCAGCTTGGCTGATAGATCTTCCATAACCCAAAACTTGGTGAGAAGATCATCAACTTTTTGTTCTGTGCTGATCTTGATCCTAGTTGTAAAGAAGGAAATGGTCGTAAGATTCGACTTGGCTGCTGGTCCTGTGAGAACCCAGCCGAATATGGTCTCTTGACCGAACAGAGTTCCACAGATTTTGGACACAGAGCCACTCTTGATGATAGATGGAAGAAGGTCGGCTCTTAAGAGCCCGTCTATTTGAGAGCTCTGGTGGAAATGCGGATCAGCGAGTTGAAGGTTTGGCAGGTCATTCAGAAGATCCTTGGAAATTGAATAGAATGAAAATTCCAATTGAGGAAGATCACAGGCTTCAGTTTTTAAGCCAACTTTTGCGGATTGGCTGAGATGGCTTGATTTAAGTCAGCTACTTCAACTTGCACGTCTTGATGGGAGGGCTTTATGATGTTAAACATCCGTTCGGAGAAGAACGTAGCCTCTGATCCTGGATCGATCAGTGAACGTGCCTTATAAGTCATGTCCAAATGGCAAATATTTATAAGCGCACTGCCGAGAAGAAGGAGTGGACTGTATATTAGAATCTACACACACACATTTGTGTTTGACCAATGATGAATTTCTATTCGATTTGTCGAAGACATATGATTTGAGAGCTGGAGTTTTGTATAGAATCATACAGAGAAATAGCAAGACCCTTTGTTTGCCAGTAGTGCCTCGAGGATTTAGATGGTCTGTTATAAATCAGGTCCATGAATCCATAATGCACTTGGGCTGGGAGAAAACATGTGGAATTGTAAATATTGATAAATTTACCAAGTACGTTTATCTCTATCAGACTTACTTGTTGAGTGCAGAGACTTGTGTTATGGCGTTAAAATCTTCAATTTCCTTGTTCGGAGTCCCTATTCGAATTTTGGCTGATCAAGGAAGAAGTTTCACAGGTGCTAAGTTCGTTGAATTTTGCTCTTCAGAAAAGATAAAACTACATTTGATAGCAACTGGAACTAGCCGAGGTAATGACCAGGTTCAGAGGGATATGAGTATTTATTATAGTATTTATTAACAGCTGTTGAAGCAAGTTCTCGATCGTGGCATTGGGTGATGTGCAGTTAGCTATTAATTGTTCTGTCAATAAGATAACCAAAGCGAATTGAATACCTGCTCAACGTATACCCGACGAATGACCCTCTTCAGAAAGCCATCATAGATGGAGCCATCGAACTACAGGTCATCGGAGATGCTGAAAAGGTCTGCCAGCTTGGATTTCACAACGAATGGTCAACCCTAAAGGAAGCTCTGATCGTCGAATTTAAAACTCAAACCCCCTGGAGGAACTTTTGCGACGTTTGTATTGCACGCCCTACAAAGGTAATTTACGACAATTTTGTGAAGAATTAGAAAATAAGTCAACTATTATTATTAATAAGTTAGCCTGAGAAAACAACCAAAATAACACATTAGTTTATTCACATGCAATGGCAACTACAATAAAAAATACTATTCAACGCTCACTCCCTGAGAGGCTGTTCATGACCCTAGCGAGGCATGACATTTCTACTGTCCAAAAGTTAAGACAAATTGCCCAACAAGAAGGTCTTTACGAAGACCCAATTTCTAAGAAATCAGATTACTGCCCAAAACTTAATACAAACTCACTAAATTTAAACACTAATACCAACACAAATAAAAACAAAAAACTCTCATATCAATCAACAATTCGCGACCCCCTTCAACCCATTAATAAATCCCACGCAGATCCAAAACCCAAATGTAAACAACCAAACCCCTCATAAACAAGCTTTTCAGTCTAGACAACAACAATTCGATCAGAACAGATCATTGTTTAATGAACTTAGAGCAGACTTAATTCGCGACCGAGAGAACAACACCCGAAACTATTATCAGCCCCCCAACAACCAATAGTGCCGAATAAGCGTTTTAGAGAAGACAGCGGACAATCACGTATGCAGTCAGATGAAAGTCACCATCAATACAAGATAGATTACAATAACATTGCTGACCAAGATAATAAGAACGACGAACAGTTCCACGACGATCAATCACACAAAACGAGACGTATACAAATCAGCAAATTCAACAAGTTGAAAATTTTTCCAATACCAGCCTGCGAACCCACCAATACATAAAGATCATTTTTAATAATCACAGATAACGATGCATAGTCGACACTGGTTCATCAATAAACATGATGAATTCAAACTTTTTCAATCTTCAAGTTCCTGATAAACAAATAGTTGTCAGAAGTATGACATGCTATTCAAAACTAAATAAATTCGTAAATCTTCCGGCGAACGGGCTTTTCAGCAATCACTGAAATTTTATATTCATCCGTTTTCACCATTTTATGACATTCTATTAGGGAGGAAAGTACTAATGGAAAACAACGGTTGTAAAGATTATTTTAGAAAAGAAACAATTATCAATGGAAGAACATTCCTTCATAAAGAACTTGAACTTTCTGATGGAAATTCGTCAAAAAATTTTGAAGCAATTTTACAAGAAAACCACTTTACAGACGAAATAAACTATGCATCATACACCATGAAATCAAAACAGCTCACGAAAACCCAGTGTATAAAAGACCATATTCATATCCTTTTGCTTATGAAGCCGAAGTTAACAAACAAATTGATGAAGTGCTACATCAAGGCAGTCCCTTATGGGTTGTTCCAAAAAAGATAGACGCATCTGGCAAACCAAAATTTCGGGTTGGTCGCCGACTATCGAAACCTAAATGAAATAACTATTGTGAAGGGTTACTTTTGTAGGCTTTATTGATATTAAGGTTTAATTTTAGATTATACAGAGAGACTATATATTCACACACGCTGCTTCTTACGCGTCGTTCAAAATCGAATAAGAAGAAGAAAACATAAACATAAAAACTTAATCGACATATCGTATACATTCATCGATTAGTCCATGAATAGTAGTGTTTTCTAACACTGCTAAATTAACATTTGTTTACAGTCGGCCTCTCCTGACAAATCTGAGCGTCCTCGCGAAAGTCCGGATTAAACTCATCCTCCTGATCGTCATCTGGTCATCTGGCGGTAGCTCACACCAACGCTTCATTTTGTCGGACGAGTACACCGACGTATAGTGTCGTTGTTTCCGTTGAGAATGAGGCAAATCTTCTACTAGATATCTGTCATTTGCAACACCTTCTTGACTATAAAAGGTCCTTTGTAGCGAGGCTCCAATTTTCGCGAAGTTCCAGTGCTTGACGGCTCATTCTCTACCAAAACGAGATCGTCAAGGCTGTAGATGGTGGGCTTAGAATGTCTGGCATCATAGCGTTTCTTAGCGATAGCTCTATGGTCGTTGATCTTTGCCTCTGCATCAACTCTAAGCTCTTCCAATTCTGTACTATTTAGCATCTTTTGATCGTGACCCTGTATCAGATTTGTCAAGGTATTTTTAAGGATATCTCGGGGCTCGTAACCATACAAAAGCTGAAAAGGTGAACATTTAGTGGTACTGTTTATCATGGTATTGATGCTCCACTGGATTGAGCACATATTTTTATAACATCGACAAAATGATTCGATTGGTTCGCTCTGTATGACCATTTGCTCTTGGTGTTCTTACTGCATTGAGTACGTGCTTCACGTTGTTCGTCTTACAGTACTTTTCAAAATCCTTCGAAGTAAAGGCTGTACCACGATCAGTAATAATTCGATCTGGTATGCCCAAGTAACTGGTCACATCTTGTAGGATATCCAGGACATGTTTGGTTGCTGTACTTTTTACTGCTCGTACTATGGTAAATTTCGTGAATGCATCGACAATCACAAGAATGTGTTCGTTTCGTTTGATACTTTTCGGAAAAGGTCCAAGATGGTCCATGTGTATGGTGGAGAAAGGGACCGGATTGATGTCGTCATAATGGTACTGACCTTCCTGTCGTCCACCTGGTGCTTTATAAAGTGCACAGCCAAAGTGCACAGCTCTCGTTTCTCCATCGATGTTTTCAATGCGTTACAATCGGTGATGACCTTTATCTTTTTACCATAGATGTAACATTTAAACCGCTCCAGCGATTCAACGACAGCTAGAGCCTCCAGCTCATAGCTGTGATAGTTCTTTTCAGGCTTAGAAGTTGCTCGACTATAATAAGCAATCGGTTTTAGCTGATCCTCCTCGCGTTGTAGCAAGACTCCGGCTAAACCAACAGAACTGGCATCCGTATGTAATTCGTGTTCGGCCTCTAAGCGGTAACTGGAGATGACTGGATTGGATGTCAGGTATCTCTTCAAGTCCTCAAATGCATTCTGCTGTGGCGTTTCCCACTCGAATTTCCTATCTTTACGCAGTAGAATTCGCAATGGCTCTGATATGATGGCGTATCTGGCAACGAATTTACGGAAATAGCCGCTTAGACCCAAAAACTGTCTCACTTCGGTGGCATTGGTCGGCTTTGGGAACGTATGGCGGTTTTTTTTATTTCTCCCGGACTAATGCCCTCCGGGTGTATCTGGTGACCTAGGAATGTAATTGACTGTTTGAACAATTCGCATTTGTCCAGGTTCAAAGTTAATCCGCATTCATTTAATACTTCAAGGATTCGCTCTAGCTTCTCATACATCTCTTCGAACGTTTGGCTACCGATAAGAATATCGTCCATATAATGTATCATATCACCCTTGTGCGTTCTTTAATCCAAAGGGGAGTCGCTTAAATTCATTCATTCCATCGGTGGTGATAAATGCTGTAAACTTTCTGATTTCAGGTGCTATCTCAATCTGATAGTACCCACTGTTGAGATCCAGGGATCAAAAGAATCTAAAATGTTTCGCCTCCTGCAGACGCTCCTCAATATTTGGCACTGGAAAATTTTCTTTCCTGATCAGCTTATTAAGGCGGCGGTAATCGACACACATTCGATCGCTACCATTTGGCTTCTTGATGAGTACCACTGGGCTGGCATACTCTGATGTGGATGTAGTTATGATATCCTGCTCCAACAGCTCGTTAACCATATGGCATATTATTTCTTTTTTTGGTTCCGGCACTCGGTACGGTGCTTGATATACAGCTTGATCGCTTTCGACGATGATATTCGCTTGAACAATGCTCGTTTTTCCTATGCCTTGCAATCCAGTAGAGAAAACATCGGAGAATCTCTCTAACAAGTTGCCCATTTTATGTCGTTGCTTCTCATTTTTTAGATTCACAAGAAGTTTTTCGATTTTACTGTTGCTTACCGGATCTATCGGCTGATGAATTGCCCGTTTAATTTCGGTTTCTTCTGGGTGGTAGTTGAGCACAAGTTGAGCGCTAATAATGGCATCCTGTCCCAACAGAAAGTCCTCTTGTAAAAGATGGTCGCCTGCAATGTATACTTCAGCTGTAATGATTTTCCCGTCGATGTCCAAGTCCACAATTATCGATTCGGTGAGAATGCATGAACCCCCGCAGATGCCTTTAATCTTCATAGAGCACTTGCGGCGCTCGGCGTTAATTTTCATGGCGACTGAGTGGCGCACGATAGCCTGGCTACCAGTATCAATGAAGGCGCTATAATTGTTTGATCCCACGCAGACTCTCCTGATAAATAGCTTGTCTTGATTTGTGGCTCCTAGTCGGTTCAGATTTGCTACTTGGCAAGCTGCTGTTGGGTCGTGAAACTTGTTGCATTTGGTACAACGCGTCCTTTTCTTCTCTTTTGGGCACGAATTGGCAAAGTGACCCAACTCTCCGCAATTGTAGCACTTCAATGCGTCCTTTGATTTTTCTGGCTTGATATTTTTGTCCTGCGTTTGCTCGTTTGCTTTCGTTAGAACCTCCTTCTTAAGTGCATTCGATCGACCTCTGTTTATAAAATAAGATTCGGCTGCATCCCGAAGTTGCTTCATTGTAGCGAAGTGAATAGCCCCAATGCTGTTTTGCAGTTCACGATGCTGAAGACCTGCTCGTACGTATCGGATAACTGCTGCTTCGCTGAGTCTATATCGCACGCCAAGGGTAGACATTCGGAAAAAGTATTCCTTTACTGTCTCTTTCGGTCTTCTTGTTGCACTTGCCATACTGAAGTGTACCTCAGCTTCATCAGGGTTTGCTCCAAATTCGTCTCGAAGAGCATTTGCATTTGTTCCACGTGGTGTGAAGAGTAGGCGAGGAATCTAACCACATCTTGGCTGCACCCTTAAGCCGTGAGTAGATAGCGAGCATTAAAAACTTTTCATCCCACAGGTAAGCATCAACCACCTTGTTGACGCGATGGCGTTATCATTGCTGGGATCGAACTCTGGCAAAGTGTTTGCAATTTCCTTGACTGATGCTTGCCTCATGTTGTTGTTGGTAGCCAATCAAACGCAGCTTCGCTCGTTGCTTGTGACTTCCGTGTTCACCACCGTGTTATTTTGCTGATTTATTGGTTGATTAGCTTGACCCGTTACGGCTGTGTTCTGCGTCTGCATGCTCACCAACTGCGCTATCATGTTTTTCAATTCTCTCATTTCACCCTGCAATTGTGAAATTGCCGCTGCCTGTGACGTCATCGCTTCTTCTTGTTGACTGGAGAGCCCAACCGTTGGCATCTCTATCTCTTCCGATTGTTCATGCTCCATGAGCCGCTGCACTAGCTCAGCTCGAGAACCTGAGCTTGCCAAATTTCTTGCTCGCAGAAGGACTCTTAACTCGTCCACCTTGAGCTCCACGATCATTGGCATTTTTTGTTTTAGCTTAAATTTCCTTTGCTGATTCCTGAACGTTCGCACGCGCAACTCCTATTCAATGAGTGCGAGCGAGACAACTCTATGTACTGTAGGTATTTCACAATGTGTGCTTCTGCTTGCGAATTTCATCACAACTTGAAAACAAATACTCCAGTTTGAGACTGCGCTCAATCAAAATCCCTTAGATTTCAGATTTGGCTACTGAGAATCCGTCCGCCACGTAGAAAAGGAACAATTCCGCTATTTGCAATTTGTTGTCACCTAGACCTTTTTGAGAACCTATCTTATTGCAAATTTTCTACGTCGACGATTCTTGCTGCTACCCGAACACTTTTTATTCTCTCTTAATATTCAAACCTTAAGTGATCCCACTTCTGAACTGTGAAGGGTTACTTTTCTAGGCTTTATTGATTTTAAGGTTTAATTTTAGATTATACAGAGAGACTATATATTCACACACGCTGCTTCTTAAAATCGAATAAGAAGAAGAAAACATAAATATAAAAACTTAACAATCGACATATCGTATACATTCATCGATTAGTCCATGAATACTAGTGTTTTCTAACACTGCTAAATTAACATTTGTTTACACTATTAATGATAAATTCCCAATCCCGAACATGGATGAAATATTACGCAAGTTAGAAAATGTCAAAACTTTACATCAATCGACATAGTAAAGGGTTTTCACCAAATCGAAATGGACCCTAAATCCATACCAAAATTTGCATTATCAACTAAACACTACGAATATACTCGCATGCCATTTGGTTTAAAAAATGCCCCAGCAACATTCCAACGTTGCATGAACTTCGTTCTTAAAGACCTCATTATCAAACATTGCATCGTATATTTAGATGATGTTATCATCTACTCAACATCCTTTACTGAACACCTGAACTCACTGAAGAAAGTTTTTCAGAAACTTAAAGAGGCAAATCTTAAGCTCCAGTTAGACAAATGCGAATTTTAAAAAAAAACAAACAAATTTCTTATACGACCCAACAGACAAAAAGTAAAAGCGATTGAAATATTTCCTATTCCAAAAACATTTAAAGAAATTAATTCTTTTTTAGGCTTATGGGGATATATCTGCAAGTTCGTTCCAGATTTTTCCAAAAAACCAAAACCTCTACCCTTATTTCTAAAGAAAGGAGCTAAAATAAATGTATAAGACGAAGCTTATAATAAAACTTTCGAAAAGTTAAATACCCTTATCATGAACGACCCCATCCTCATTTGCCCTGACTTTACAAAAACATTTCAAGTTACTACTGACGCCAGCAATTTCGCCATTAGAGAAGTTCTATCACATGATAATAAACCAATTAATTTTGCAAGCAGAACATTAAACAGCCACGAACAGGATTACAGTATAATTGAAAAAGAATTATTGGCAATTGTTTGGGCAACCAAATACTTCCGCCCATATTTATATGGAGTCCCTTTTGAAATATTAAGTGTTCATAAACCCCTTGTCTGGCTAAAAAATATAAAAGAACCCAAAATGAAATTACAACGTTGGCGAATCCAACTTAGTGAATACAATTTTAAAATAAAATATTTGGAAGGAAAAGTAAATTATGTAGCAGATGCTTTATCTCGAGTTAAAGTTGTAGAAAATTTGGTAGGTAAAGAAGAAAATATTTCAACAGCAGCAGCAATACATAGTGCATCAGAAAGTAAAGAATTTTATATTCAATTATTATTATTCAATAGTACTTTACTAGACAAAAGAATTTATAAAAAATTCCATTGATCAAGTAGACATATCAAAATAATTCACTAAAACTAAAATCACTATAAAATATACTGAAATGACTCTTCCAATAGGAAAAGACTTCTTAATAAAATACTTTCTAAACCATACTAGCGTAATTTACATATACAATGACAGTGATTTTTCCGTTCTTCAAAATGCGTACCATGAAACTATTAACTCACATAGTAACGTAAAAATCTAAAAAAGTATAATTAATTGAAAGGACATTAACTCTTACGCTGAATTCAAGGAAATCATTATTTCTCAACACATGAAATTACTGCACCCTTGTATCGAAAAAATGATACGAAACTCACTATTTTCCTAATTATAATAAATAAATTCAAAATATCATTCATGATTGCGAAGTCTGCAATCTCGCAAAAACAGAACACAGACCAACAAAACTTGCTTTTGAAATAACCCCAGAGAATATTTATCCTGTATTGACGTTTATTCAAAATTTTCATCTCTTATAAAAACAAATAGTAGAGATTGGCTAGAAGCCAAAAGAGCTCATACCAGAATATTTAACGACATGGGAAAACTGCAGAAAATTAAAGCAGACATAGACTCCGCGTTTATGAGCTAAATAAGGAAGAAATACACTTATATATCACCACTAGTAAAACAGGAATTGCAAGCAGATGTAGTACGTCTTCACAAAACAATAAATAAAATCCACATTATCAATACTGAAAATAATAGAGAAAATAGGGAAATAAGAATAGAAACAATTTTATACATATACAACCATAAAACTAAACATAATACAACCGGACAAATACAAGCTTACATACTACTCTACGCAGGCTTCTCAGAAAATTAAAGAAAACAAAGTTAACAAGCTTAATGAGAACCGACAAATTTACGAAGTTTACACGAAATATAGACAAGCCCCTATAATTCGCTTAAAATCCAAAAATGCCTATAAGAAAACAGGCAGAATTGAACAACTAGATGAAAAACATTATAACGAGAATAATAGAGCCCAAAATGTAAAATAATATAACATTAAATTTAACCAGTCGAACGCTACAGTCAGGGGCTGACTGTAGAAGGCCATGGATTATTATAATACACGGTATTATTTATTTTCCGTTATTTATAATGAAAATTTTGCATTATTTGGATTATTATTAAGCATTTAAAAATATAAATTTTATATTCTTATAATTTCATTCGACCGACATGCACAAATTCAATTGACAGAAAGAAGAAGAAGAAGAACACATAAACAATGCAAAAGGGAATAGACAAGAAGTATAAGCATTAGAAAGAGCGAGAGGCTAATAAGTTGATGCATATTTTGGCGGCCGCGGGGTTTGTACAGTAGCTTAGTGGAGTGTGTTCCGGACTCGAGGACCAATAATCTTGACAGTGTTCGGGTTCGATTGCTGCCGCGATCAATGTGTGACAAGTTTTTCTTTTCTATTAAATATATAAAAGCTTTGTTAAATGTTTTGTTAAATGCTGTGTGTCCGACGCTAGATTTGAACTTCGGTATGCTTGAGTAAATTGGGTCTTAATATTCGTATAAGTATACGTTCAAATTGAGTTTAATTCGGATCATATCTCACTTAATTTTAGTCCGATTTATATGAAAAATATGAAAGAAAACACCCGTGGAAAGGTATTTGACATGTGAAATATACAACTTTTGTTGATGGGTGTATATTAAATTGTTATTACTGATTTACAGAGGCGGGATGGGGCGTGGTCAAATTTCAAAAAAACTTTAAGAAACCTGAATATACACATATGTTGTCACAAAATTTGAAGACTCTAGCTCTTGTAGTTGCTGAGATCTAGGCGTTCATACAGACGGACAGACAGACATTACTCAATCGACTCGGCTGTTGATACTGATTCGGAATATATATAGTTTATGGGATCGGAGAAGCTTCCTTCTGCTGCTTTTCTGTTACGCACATTTCCGTTCCGACAAACACAATAGACCATGAATTTTTTTAAAATCCATGGCCTAAAAATATGCGATAAAAAAAATGTTAATTAAGCTTTATTCAATTATATTCCAAATTTAGTTTAGTTAAAGTTCAAGAAATGCCGATCACGCTTCTCAAATAGAAAAAGTCGACGATGCAATCATCCTACTACGATGGAAATGTAACCTGGAACAACTTGGAACCTACAGTCTTGACTCCTGGAGCCCCTCTTGTGTAGTTCACAGCTTATAAAAAAAAGAGAGATTTAAGGTTCTATTACACTCAAGCACTTATTGCATTGCATATAAATAACGCTGGACAACTGATGTACATAAAAGCCCATCCCCTGGTAAACAGCATAACTTTGATAACGGTCATTGGCAATGCTCTGCTTATTCACCTATAGTCAAAGGCAAAGGAACATAAACTTCCAACTAGGTTCCACACCGGGAATGGAAACAAGTCACCCCGATCCTCGGACCATCAACCTTTGAGCTTTGACTGAGGTACAATATCATCTACCTCAGTTAAACAACATTCCCTACTTCTATGAACCGCTTGAGGACCAGTATAAATTGGAGCGGGAAGAGTTAACGACAAAAATGTTACAATTTAGAATAATGTACTCAAAGACTCATGGCAACTGCTTCCGCTTCACCAACTGCTTCCGCTCCCACCAATGCATGTACTCCAAGAAAACTGCCACATTTCGTACAACAAAATAAAACTTGATGTCGTGCCCTATTGCAAGCAACGAAACCGATGACTAAGATTAATTAGGTCAGGTTTGGGTAAACGGTTGTACATTGTTCTTAGACATTTAAAGACATTGTTAATTGAATTCCAATTCTTTTTATTTTATTACTTTGCGCCCAGGAGACTATTTTCAATTAACAATTGATACATATAATTAATTTGCGAGACATTTGGTAAAGTTTATGTCGAATTTCAATCCGAGCCACCGCGTTGCGTTCTCTAAAAGGCTTAGAGATTTTTGATTGGCGCCCGAGCAGGGACTTCGGTGTAGGGATTCATATTTTCGTTTGTTTTTTTAATAAAATATTTTGCGATGTTTTACTATTGCTTTGCGCGATTCGTGTGTGGGTGAATAACACCATAAAAAAATACATATAAACATTGAACAATTGTTCAAAACAACCAAAAAATTAAAACAGTGCAGTTCACATAGGACATAAGTCTCGAAATACCGTAGCAGTCTGTGAACATAAACAGTAGCCCACTAAACCAAAAAAGTGCGACCTCTACAATTGTTTAAAACAACCAAGATATAAAAACAGTGCAGTTCACATAGGACATAAGTCTCGACATACCGTTGCAGTCTATGAACAAAAACAGTAGCCCACAAAACCAAGAAAGTGCGACAGCTACAATTTATAAGACAATAAAAAAGTTTAAACCAGTGCAGTTCACTTAAGGCATAAGTCTCGACATACCGTAGCAGTCTGTGAACAATAACATAAACTAAACAACCGCTCAAAAACTAAAAATCATTGTTTCAACACCGTTTTATAAATAACCAGTCGAACGCTACAGTCAGGTGCTGACTGTAGAAGCCGTGGATTATTAAAGTATACCGTGTATCATTTATTTTCCGATATTTATAATGAAAAATTACCTTTATTTGGAAAAATTTAAAAATAATAATATAAATTTTATATTCTTATTATTTAATTCGAATGACACGCACAAATTAAATTGACAGACAAAAGAAGAACACATATACAATGCAAAAGCGAATAGACAAGAAGTATAAGCATTAGATAGAGCGAGAGGGCAGTTAATTGATGTGAAGTGGACTGTGTGCTGGATTCGAAGACCAATGATGTTGACAGTGTTCGGTTTCGATTGCTGCCGCGATCAATGTGTGATTTGTTAAATGAAATATTGATATGAACAATATAAAGCTCCGTTGTATTATTGATACCGGATCTACAATTAATATTATAAAATCCAATTTCTTCAATTTCCACGTTAAAACAAATAAGTTGAAAGTTCATACCATTATCGGTATAATTACATTAAAAGATAGTTTAAGTTTGAAACCCAGTAAGCTTTGCCCCACTAAACAAGTTTTTTATATCCATAATTTTTCAGAAAATTATAACATGCTACTTAGTAGAGACTTCTTAGAAGACACCAAAGATCAAATCAATTTTAGTGAACGAAGTGTTAATTTAAACAATTACAACTTCTTAATGTACTATGAGAACGAGCAAAAGGTAAATTCAGAAGACAATACCGACTGCACGAACTGTTTAGAGCCACCATCAACAGATGACGAATCAATATACTATGCAGTACAAAACGAGCTGAAAGAATCAAATGAATTCAGACTCGATCACTTAAACAAGGAAGAGCGAAATGCTATAACTAAAATTCTTCACAAATTTAAAAATTTGTTCGCATGTCCAGATGAGCACACAGATCTCAGCTATTATAAAAGCTAGAGACACCAAATTTGGGATGAAGGTTTCTGTTTACCCGGGACAGGTGAAGTTTATTTCAAATGTTTCGGTGCCACGCCCTCCGCTCACGTAAATTAATAATTTCATCTTTTAAGCTGATTTGTGAGCGACATATAAAAGATACAACATTCTGAGTAAGACTTTACTTAGCTAATTATAATACCAACATAACGTCATAATTCCAATCCGATCGGACAACAAACAGAAGTTATTAAACAAAAACCTTGTTGGCTTTGATTTTGTATACAGACCAGCAAGCTGTGACTTCATTGCAATGCTCATGTAGGAAAGAAAAGGAAAGAGAATGCGAGCGCGTAGCGCCGTCTGTTGTTCTTCTCTTGTTTTCTAAGCACACGCATTTTTTGCATTCAAACGCACACACACACATACATACATTTGTGCTTGACCAATTAAATGATACACGCATATACACGTATTCATATACAGACGCATATAAAGGCTTACGTTACGATATTAAAAGGAAAACTAATGCTTAATTATTTAATTAAATATCAATAAAAATAGTTTTCAAAAATCAAATTTTATGTTTTTATGCAACAATAAGTTACGAATGTAAGAGCGGGACGCCGATATGTCTGCATTTGCACATTTATGTTTCGGCGTCCCGCTCTATCCTACATCAATTGCCGTATTCGGCACACATACGCAACCGACAGATTTGTGAAATATTCGGCAAAGCTTATAAAGTTCTAATTAAATATGTTGCGTGCCAAACAAATTAAAAATTATTGTTTATTAAGCTTTTAAATTATTTAATAGAAAAGAAAAACATGTCACACATTGATTAAGGCAGCAATCGAAACCGAACACTGTCAAGATTATTGGTCCTTGAGTCCGGAACACACTCCACTAAGCTACTGTACAACTCCCGCGGCCGAAAGGAAACAATAATTAACGGAAGAACATTCGTTCACAAAGAACTAGATCCATGTAATGGGAACTCTTCAAAACACTTTAATGCACTCTTACATGAAAACAACTTTACATCAGAAATAAACTATGCCATGGACAACTACATAGACTCAGGACACACATACATATATACTCCAACATTTTAATAGTGAATTACTTAAGCCGATCTATTGAAAAGCTTTATTCTTCAAAAGCCTCATCATAAAAGTTCTCTCAAGAAACTAATCGTCAAACGATAAGAAGCTTAAGTCACTGATAAACAAAGATGTAAAGCTCTGTAGAACTTTAAGGTTTGCTGGTCTACAAAAATAATCAGTTTATGAGAGACTCTGGTGTAATAAATAACAATAGCTCCATCAAATAAAAAATTATAAAATAAAAATATATTTTTTTTATTTTTGGTGAACACCTAAATACTTACTTACATTGGCGTTTGCATATACACACACACCCCGAACCTCCCTTGGGTTTACATATTTTCGTTGTTTCGACTTCACATGCATTTGGCGCTGCTTGCATTTCGTCACCACGCACCCCGCATATTCTATTGGTGTCGACAAACGTAGCATAAAAAACGTTTGGTTTGATTCAAGTTTGCTCTTGTTTCTTCTTTCGTTTGTTTGATATACATACCACTTCGAGTGCGTGTTAATAGATTCTCTCATTGCTTCGCATACCCCCGCACCCCGCATTTTACATTGCTGCCTACAAACGTCGTTACAGTAAAAGTTTAGCTTGCCTTACTTTTGATAGCTTGGAACATTTTCGTTTGTTTGCTCACACAACGCATGGGTTGTGCGAGTGTGTGTGAATAGGCAAGCTAGATTTACATAGTTGCGAGGCTAGCTCACAAAGTTTGTGACATTTAGTTTTTGTTGATTTTAATTTATTTTATCAGCCAACATATCTGAGACCGAAAAGACAAATGAAAAGCCACAAATCAGCAACACAAGTGCAAAATTATCACTGCGCTTGCAAAGATTACAGCGAAGACCATATCGTCAGATAAAACAGAATTACTGTGCCGATTAGAGCTTTTAGAAGATTATATACAAAAGCAATGGATTTACAGAGTGATCTAGATAATTTAAGGCCGCTTATTTATACTAGAGTTATATTAGAGGACTTGTGTGTCGTCACAAGGGCATTGTACATTAATGCACTCAAACCGACATCAGGGCCAAGAACTGAGCATGATTGCTCCGTATTTCGAGCCAGCGATTTCAAAAATTTTATGTGCCAGTTTGAAAGTTAAGATGATGAATATTCTTTATCAAACGCCGAAAAGTTCAGTCACTTAGTTTCGTGTTTGTCAGATTACGCATTGGGGGTGGTTAATTCGTACCAATTGACGGATTGTAACTATCCAAAGGCCCTCGCTAGTCTCAAGCATATGGTTTAAAAATGCCGAATTTGCTCGAAACGTCACCATTCGTTGGTTATTAAGTATACTACTCCTGCTCAAGGAAAGGTAGCCGTACTTCAAGCGACTATGTCAGATGCGTATTCAGTGCATGTAGCAAATATTGAACAAATTTTTCTCTTCACAGCTGTCGTTAATGTAAAAGACAGATTTGGTCAGTTTCATCCGAAACCCGGAGACCATTTGCGCCTTTCAAAGTTGTGCTTAAATTGTTTGGTTGTGCGAAATATGATGTCAAAATGTCAGGCATTAAAATGTCGAATTTGCTCAAAGTCTTAGCATTCGTTGCTACACAGGTATACTACTCCTGCTCAAGGTGAGGTACCACACTTCAAGCGACTTTGTCCGATGCGTATTCGGGGCATGCAGCAAACAATTAACAAATTGTTCTCGCCACAGCTGTCGTTAATTTAAAAGTCAGATTTGGTCAATTGCATCTTGCTCGAGCCTTACTTGATTGTGGCTCCCAAATCAATTTGATGTCTGAGAGCATGGCCCAGATGTTACGGCTCAAGCGGGAGCCAACGTCATTAGCTATCTCGATGGTTGGTGGTGCAACAATAGATAGCAAAAATAAGATTTGTGCTTCTATTCAGTCGGTCATAAACTCTCACAATTTTTCGGCTGAATGTTGGGTATTGAAATCCATTTCAACAACACAGCCTGGACATTCCATGGGTATTTCAAATTGGAAAATACCCAAAAATATAAAACTGGCAGACCCAGAATTCAATAGACCTGCTAAGGTGGACATTCTTTTGGGTGCAGAATTGTTTTTCGAATAATTGTGCGTTGGACAAATAAAACTAGGTTCTGAACTTCCCATAATACAAAAACGCTGCTCGGATGGATAGTAGCAGGCAAATGTACTGGACAAGTGCATAAACTAATTTTTCTCTCGATTCCTTAGTTAAACGTTTCTGGGATTTAGATCAATCTCCATTCGAATCGAAGGCTGTTCGCCAAACAGCTGAACAACAAGATTGAAAAATCTCTAAGCTTTTTTAGAGAATAAAAACTGCAAAAATTTAAAAGGACGCGGTGGCTCAGATTAATAATTTAATAGACAATTTATTGCTGCTGCTGGCTTCTTTGATTGCTTTACAACGAATGAATAATTGATTGCGGAGAGTGGGCCACAATCCGACCACACTCCCCGAATTCGCCGTCGGCATTTGCCGATCGTCAAACCAAGAGAGTAACATAGCTTAAGCTTAGCGACACTTCTTGTTTTCTCTTAATTCTTTTTAATTCTCTTAATTTTTCTCTTAATTCTTTTTAATTCTGTCGGGCTTCAACATTCCGACCCCGTTAAAGAGCTCCGGTCTTTAACACATCTGGAGTCGGGCCAGCTTGTGAATAGGTCGCTTAATTGCTCCTGCCGGTGTTTTTATTTCGGCTACCCGAACCTTGCCGTCCTCCCCTCGAATTGTGCGCGTTACGCGCCCGGTTATCCACTGCTGAGGCGGTGTGTTGTCGTCGTGAACTAGCACGACCGCCCCCTCTTCGAGATTGTCCTCGCCTTTGGGCCACTGCATTCGTTGCTGGAGGCTGAGCAGGTAGTCCTTGGACCACTTGCGCCAAAAGTGTCGTTTGAGCGCCGACAACTGCTGCCACAGCCTCAAGTATCCTCGTCCTTGTTTGCTGCTGCTCCCGTCTGGATCGGATCCTGAAGGCAGCGCCAACAAAGGCTGACCGATGAGCAGGTGGCCTGGCGTCAGTACCTCTCCATCGCTGGGATCGCTGCTGTCGACGAGCAATGGCATAGAGTTGAGCAGCGCCTCGACGTCCACCAGATGGGTGCTCAGCTCGTCCTGCGTCAGGTTGGCGTTGCTCGCTCCTCGCAGAAGCCTGTGCTTGGCAGACTTCACTGTGGCTTCCCACAGTCCTCCGAAGTGCGGGGCGCGGGGGGGAATGAACCTCCACTGCACTCCTCTCTCCGCCGCGAAGTTCACCAGCCTCGCCTCGTTGTTGTGGAACGCCGTCTGCAGCTCCCTCAGAACGTTGCTCGCTCCAACGAAATTCGTCGCGTTGTCGCTGAATATCGGTAATCCGCGTCTCCCGATGAACCTTTTAAAAACGTTCAAAAAGGCATCAGTCGATAAATCGGTTACCAACTCTAAATGAACCGCCTTTGAGGCAAAACAAACAAAAACGGCAACATACATTTTTATCCCCTGATTCTATAGCTAACATAGAACGGCCCACAAAAGTCGACTCCACATACTCGAAACGGCCGACCTTCTCGAAGACGATCAGCAGGCAAATTTCCCATTATTTACCCCAACAATTTTGGCTTGTATCGAAAACAGTGTATGCAATTCCGAACAACTGCAGTGCACAAACTTCGAGCATTTACTACCCAAATTTGCTGCCTCAAAAGTCCAACTATAGCTTTTGGGCCAGCATGGTAGTGCCTACGATGCAAATATCTGACAAAAAGTTGAATAAATCCTGACTTCTTTGTCATTAAAAGCGGAAATTTAGCGTCATAAGAGAGAGGCCCGTGTAACAAACGTCCTCCTACTCGAATGAGTTCAAATTGTATTCCATTTTTTTCAAATCCATCAATAAATGGATTCAGCGATTGCAACATTGGTGCTAGAACTACTGATTGTCTCAATAATTTCAATTCACTTTTGAACGATGTGCTTTGTACTACGACGATCAGTTTTAGAAATGAAATATTTCTTTCTGATGCCGACACAACGAGTGAATCTGATTTAAGCCCTTTGTAACAGAATCGAAGCACATAAGCCATTATGCGAATCAATTTTGGAAAGTTTGAGTGACGATTGATTAGCTCAACAAAACAATTTGGCTCAACTTCTGCCAAAGTATATATAACAGCACTTTTTTTGTCTTCGGAGGATTTGATTTCCGACGCTATTTCAAACAAGTGAAGCTGAGGCCATTGGTCTTCCTCCAGTTTCAAAAAACTTGGCCCTTCGAACCATAACGAGCTAACAATCGCGCTTATGTCAGTTCCTCTCGATACTAAATCCGTCGGATTAGCATCTGTTGGAACGTGACGCCACACAATACCTTTCGATAATTCCTGAATTTCTGCAACTCTATTTGCTACAAATGTGCCCAATGTGCCAGAATCACGTTGTAACCAATACAGCACAAGGTTGTCGCAATTTGTTGCCAAAGCTTGGCCAGCAAGAGCGCTGCACATAGCTCTAGTCGGGGTATTGTTTTCACGTTTAGTGGAGCTACCCTGGACTTTGCAGTGAGCAATGTAGTGCAAACGTCTCGGTTGTTGCAAGTTCAAACGTATATGCAACAACCATATGCATGACTAGATGCATCGGCAAAGCCATGGATCTGAACCCTTTGATACGTATTTAGGCATACGTACCGGGAATGCGAATTTTATGTAAATCGCGCAAGGTCATGGTAAATTTATTCCATGTAGTGTGAAGACTCATTTGAATGGCTTCATCCCAGTCTATTTTCAGTCTCCACAACTCCTGCAACAACATTTTGGCCTTGGTAACAATAGGACACAACAAACAAAGAGGGTCAAATAAGCGAGAAGCTGCAGACAATATGATGCGTTTCGTTGGCTTAGCCGAAGCAAAACTGTCCACATCGAGATGATATTTAAATATATCCTCTTGAGATGCCCAGCGCATCCCAAGAGTTTTTACGGAACTCTGGTCATCAGTTTTGAGAGTCACTTCTTCGCTAGCTTTTGTTTTGAACGACAGATCTCTACAGTTTGTTGCCCACTTGGCAAGTGGAAAACATCCTGATTCCAATATCTTCTGAACTTCATTGCAAATAGTGTAAAGTTCTTGTATACTATCTGCTCCTGCCAACATATCATCAACATAAAAGCACTTCTTAATCACATCTGATCCAATAGGATGTAATTGTGCGTGCATGTTGGCTAGCTCAAACAAGCAGCGTATCGCCAGAAAAGGTGCAGAAGCTGTACCGTATGTGACTGTATTAAGTCGGTATGCCTGAATATTTTGTGAAGTATTTTCTCTCCACAGAATAAGTTGGAAATTTCTGTCTTTTTCGGAGACATTTATCTGCCTATACATTTTCGAAATGTCAGCAGTTACGGCATACTTATTCAATCGGAAATTAATCAGGATTGAATAAAGCTCCCTCTGAATTGTCGGCCCCACCATCAGTGTTTCGTTAAGTGAAACAGCTGTTGACGTCTTACTAGAAGCGTCGAAAACTACACGAAGCTTGGTGGAGGAACTTTCAGGCCTAAGAACGCATTGATGAGGAATATAATAATGCTGTTCTAGAGGAGTTGACTTCAAAATGGACATGTGTCCCAAATCCAAATACTCTTTCATGAAGTCATGGTACATAGTTTTAAGAACTGCATCCTTTGATATTTTACGCTCAAGTTGCAAAAAACGCCTTTCAGCAGTTTGAAAGGACAGGCCAAGAACTTTTGGATCGGTCTTGAAAGGGAGATCCCCTTGGAAACGACCAGAAGATAACTGCTTTACAGTTTTCTCGAAGAAAAGTTCACAAGCCTGTTGTTCAGCTGTTTGGCGAACAGCCTTCGATTCGAATGGAGATTGATCCCAGAAACGGTTAACTAACGAATCGAGAGAACAATTAGTTTGGGCCATTAAACACCCACTGAACTGATGCCTAGGCACTTGTCCAGTACATTTGCCTGCTACTATCCATCCTAGCAGCGTTTTTTGCATTATAGGAAGTTCAGAACCCAATTTTATTTGCCCAACGCACAATAATTCATAGAACAATTCTGCTCCCAAAAGAATGTCCACCTTAGCAGGTCTATTGAATTCTGGGTCTGCTAGTTTTATATTTTTGGGTATTTTCCAATTTGAAATACCCATGGAATGTCCAGGCTGTGTTGTTGAAATGGATTTCAATACCCAACATTCAGCCGAAAAATTGTGCGAGTTTATGCGCGACTGAATAGAAGCACATATCTTATTTTTGCTATCTATTGTTGCACCACCAACCATCGAGATAGCTAATGATGTTGGCTCCCGCTTGAGCCGTAACATCTGGGCCATGCTCTCAGACATCAAATTGATTTGGGAGCCACTATCAAGTAAGGCCCGTGCAGGATGCAACTGACCAAATCTGTCTTTTACATTAACGACAGCTGTGGCGAGAACAATTTGTTAATTGTTTGCTACATGCCCTAAATACGAATCTGGCATAGTCACTTGAAGAGTGGATACCTCACCTTGAGCAGGAGTAGTATACATGTGAAGCAGCGAATGGTGAGGCTTCGAACAATTTCGACATTTTGATGCCTTACATTTTGTTTTGTCCCGAGTTGACTCTTCTGCTGACAGATACTGATATCTCTTATTCAATTGTCTAGCACAATCTTCCCAAGATGGCAGCGTATCATAGTCAAGCTGCTCTTCAAAACGAGATTTTGTAACATGGTCCACCTTTGCCATGACCATATGAATTATCATTGCACTAGCAATGTCTTTGTCGTTACCTAACGACGACAGCGAAGCATAAATAGCAGACACCGTATCTATGATCGATCTTAAACTCGACGCAGATGGTTTTGTCATGCTAGGTATATCAAACAATTGCGAAACTGTATCAAAGAATATAAGACATTTGTTGTCATATACTGCTTTAAGACTAGCGAGGGCCTTTGGATAGTTACAATCCGTTAGTTGGTACGGCCTAACTACCCCCAATGCTTCATCTGACACGAGACTAAGTGATTGAACTTTTCGACGTTTGACAAAGAATTGTCATCATCGACTAAAATTTCCAAGAGGCACATAAAATTTTTGTATTCCGAATGTTTGCCACTAAATTTTGGCAAACGCATTTTCGGCAACTGAGATCGCTGGCTCGAAACTAGGGAGCAATCATTCTCAGTTTTTGGCCCTGAAGTCGGCTTGGATGCATTAATTGTCCTTGTGACGACACACAAGTCTTCTAATGGCCCTCTAGAATCATTAAGCGGGCTTAAATTATCGAGATCAGCCTGTAAATCCATTGCCTTTTGTATATAACCTTCTAGCAGCTCTAATCGGCACGCTAACTCTGTTTTATCAAATGATATGGTCTTTGCTTTGATTGCTGTTTGCATACGAGCAACATCAGCACTAACTTTGTCAAATCTTTGCAAGCACAGTGTTAATTTTGAACTTGTCTTGCTGATTTGTGGCTTCTCACTTGCCTTCTCGGTCTCAGACATGTTGGCTGATAAAATAAATAAAACTCAACAAAAACTAAATGTCACAAACTTTGTGAGCTACCCTCGCAACGATGCTGACTATGTAAATCTAGCTTGCCTATACACACACACTCGCGCAACCTATGCGTTGTGTGAGCAAACAAACGAAAATGAGCTATCAAAAGTAAGGCAGGCTAAATTCTTGCTGTAACTACGTTTGTAGGCAGCAATGTAAAATGCGGGGTGCGGGGTATGCAAAGTAATGAGAGAATATATGCACACCCACTCGAAGTGGTATGTATATCCAACAAACGAAAGAAGAAACAAGGGAAAATGAGAATTAAACCAAACGGTTTCTGCGCTACGTTTGTAGACAGCAATAGAATATGCGGGGTGCGGAGTGATGAAATGCAAGCAGCGCCAAATGCAAGCAAAGTCGAAATAACGAAAATATGTAAGCCCAGAGGAAGGTTCGAGGTGAACGAACGCAACGACAAATGTATGTGTGTATATGCAAACGCCAATGTATTCACAGATGTTCCAAGTTAGCGGTCAATATGTATATATGTATGCTAACCGAAGATCGGAAGGAAATAATTTGCATTTACACACACCCTTAATTATTAAAATAATTAATATGCAAGCCACCAATTTTATTATTCAATGTAAGATAAATATTGCCGTTTTTGTTTATTATTATTATTTGTTATAATGCGAATAACAAATTGTTAGTATAAACTAAACTTCATATGTATGTATGTATGTATGTTCGCTTTTATATGTGTGTGTCTATACATGTATGTATGTACATATATGTACCTCCTAACAGTTTTGTTCTGCTCAATATTTGGCGGTAATTTATTTACTTAGGTAGGCGCGAATTTTTTAATAGTGTCAGAAATTGAGCTATTTAATTTCTTAAATAATTTAATGTCGACCCAAGCGACAGTACACAAAACACTATTTACGTGTACGCTCAATTTTTGACACTGGATACCTGGAGACTGTAGCGAATCAATAGACATGGAACGACGATTATGATCCATATGTCCAACGGCGACGATGTGGCGGCTTGGCAGCTGTTGGTCCAGTTGATGAGCTTCAATTGTTGGCGACTCCCACAAGCACTTGGACACTTGTTCAACGATTGTCTTTTTTTTATTTTATACACACGAAACGCGCGAAGCAATTGCCACAAACGGCACAAAATAAATTGTCACCGATAACTAATTAAATTGTTAATCACCGAAGTCCCTGCTCGGGCGCCAATGAAAAATCTCTAAGCTTTTTTAGAGAATAAAAACTGCAAAAATTAAAAAGGACGCGGTGGCTCAGATTAATAATTTAATAGACAATTTATTGCTGCTACTGGCTTCTTTGATTGCTTTACAACGAATAAATAATTGATTGCGGAGAGTGGGCCACAATCCGACCACACTCCCCGAATTCGCCGTCGGCATTTGCCGATCGTCAAACCAAGAGAGTAACATAGCTTAAGCTTTGCGACACTTCTTGTTTTCTCTTAATTCTTTTTAATTCTCTTAATTTTTTTCTTAATTCTTTTTAATTCTGTCGAGCTTCAACAAAGCTTGTGAACTGTTCTTTAAGAAAACAGTAAAGCAGTTATCTTCAGGTCGTTTTCAAGTGGATCTCCCTTTCAAGACCGATCTAAAAGGTCTTGGCCTGTTCTTTCAAACTGCTGAAAGGCGTTTTTTGCAACTTGACCGTAAATTATCAAAAGATGCATTTCTTAAACTACGTATGACTTCATGAAACAGTATTTAGATTTGGGACACATATCCATTTTGAACAATTGTCAACTCCTCTAGAACAGCATTATTATATTCCTCATCAATGTGTTCTTAGGCGTGAAAGTTCCTCCACCAAGCTTCGTGTAGTTTTCGACGCTTCTAGTAAGACGTCAACAGCTGTTTCACTTAACGAAACACCGATGGTGGGGCAGACAATTCAGAGGGAGCTATATTCAATCCTGATAAATTTTCGATTGAATAAGTATACCGTAACTGCTGACATTTCAAAAATGTACGGCAGATAAATGTCTCTGCAAAAGACAGAAATTTCCAACTTATTCTGTAAAGAGAAAATAAACTTAATAGAGTCACATACGGTACCTCCTCTGGCGATACGCTGCTTGTTTGAGCTAGCCAGCATGCACGCACAATCAGATCCTATTGGATCAGATGTGATTAAGAAGTGCTTTTATGTTGATGATATTTGGCAGGTGCAGATTGTGTTCAAGAACTTAACACTATTTGCAATGAAGCTCAAAAGATATTGGAATCAGGATATTTTCCACTTGCCAAGTGGGCAACCAGCTGTAGAGATCTGTCGTAAAAAACAAAAACAAGTGACTCTCAAAGTTGATGATCAGAGTTCCGTAAAAACTCTTGGGATGCGTTGGGTACCTCAAGAAGTTATATTTAAATATCATCTCGATGTGGACAGTTTTGCTTCGGCTAAGCTAACGAAAAGCAACATATTGTCCGCAGCTTCTCTTTTGTTTGATCCTCTTGGTTTGCTGTGTCCGATTGTTAACAAGGGCAAAATTTTGTCGCAGCAGTTGAGGAGGCTGAAAAATTTGGGTAGTAAATGCTCGCAATTGCATACAGTGTTTTCGATATAAACCAAAATTGTTGGGGCAACTAATAGCAAATTTGCCTGCTGATCGCCTTCGAGAAGGTCGGCCATTTCGAGTATGTGGGCCGTTCAATGTTTGTTTTATTATCAGGGGTAGACCACCTGTAAATATGTGGAGTGTTGCCAGAAGAGAGTTGCGAGAGAGAAGCGAAAGGGAGTCGTAGTCGGTTGTCTCGCGTATAAAGTTGACGTTACGTTTAAAAGTGGATAAAGTTGAACATTTGTGTAATAACGAAGAATAATTATTGAGTTGAACAGTTGAAAAGACAAAGGAATTTTTTGTCTGAACAGTCGCTGTCAAACTGTGGTTTTACCGTTGCTGAACGTCGAAAATTCAAATACGCATATACAAAAAAGCGAAGCGAAAAGCAAGAGGTAGAATGTGTGGCACCGCAAAACTTTTTTAGAATCGGAATTTATAAACAATTATAAAGAGTGGAAATTTAAATTGATTGATGAATTTCGATGCAGCTGGAACAGTGCTGATATTCATCAACAGCTGAAAGATCGCATAAAGAAAAAAACGGAATCTTTCCACGAGTACATGCTGAACATGAAGAAAATTGCAAGAGACAGCAGTGATTCGCCACATTGTTAACGGATTGCAAATCAAAAGCGAATTCAAATTCGAAATGTATCAGTGCAAGACGTATGAACAGCTTAAATAGGAATTCGAAACATATGAACTAGTTCACAGAAACGATAATTATCCGATAAACGATAATCACCAAAGGAAGGAATGCACATCAGCCACAAAATGCTATCGCTGCAACGAGGAGGGGCATATTTCACGCAGTTTTCCATCAAACGCTGATCGAGCTCGAGTTATTTCAAATAGTTATCGACTTAAAACAATTCTTTTAAATGGCTTACAGGTGGAGTGTTTAGTAGATACCGGCTCCGATGTAACCATTGTTAAGCAGAACATCGCAGATAAGTTGAAAGTGGACAATTGCATATTTGAACGCCGAAGTGGAAGTCGACACGAAGCACAAATTTTTGGTTGTGTCAAACTGCAAGATGGACTGCAATGTGATTCTTGGTTACAACTTTATAAAGAACTTTGAATTCGTAGCTGATTCGAACGGGTATATATTTAAACCAGTACTGAATGACCATAGTTCTACAGATGAGTATGCAATGGAAGTTTACAGCGTTTTTGAAGCACATAACAACATTACAGCGCCAACAAAATACTAGAAGGACGTGAAGGATATGATTGAAGCTGCATTTCAGTTGCAAGAAGCGGATCACGCGCAATGCCCGATTGTGCTGAACATTGTTCCAGATGGTAACATAGTGCCGTTTCGACAAGCACCCAGTCGTCTGTCACCGAACGAAGCAGAAGCTGTAACGAATCAGGTCAATGAATGGTTCCAGATGGGAATTGTACGCGAATCATTTTCATACGTAGCAGGTCGAGTGGTCGTGGTCAAGAAGAAGGATCAAACATTGAGGATATGCGTCGATTACCGTAAGCTGAACAGCATTGTACTTCAAGATTTGTTTCCTGTGCCACTTATTGAAGATGCTCTTGACAAACTACAAGCAGCGAAATTTTTCACAATTATGGACTTAGAAAATGGTTTTTTTCATGAGCCCATCGAGGAAAAGAGCAGACACTTCACGGCTTTCATCACACGAGAAGGCCTTTTTGAATTTAACAGGGCTCCTTTTGGATTTAAGAATTCGCCTGCTGCTTTCATCAGATATGTCAACCATGTTTTTCAAAAACTTATTAACGAATAAGTAATTGTTGTTTTCGCAGAGTCTGCAGACGTATGCATGCAGAAGAGCAGACAAGTTTTGGAAACAGCAGCCAGGTATGGCTTGAGAATAAAATGGAAGAAATGCAGTTTCCTACAGCAGAGTATAAACTTCCTTGGTCATACAGTGGCAATCGGACGAGATTGGCCTGGAGCAGACAAAACATCAGCTGTAAGACAATTTGGTTATCCTAAGAACATAAGAGGCGTTCAATCGTTTCTTGGTTTGACTGGACTTTTTCGAAAATTTATTCCGCGTTATGCAGAGTTAGCGCGCCCGTTGACAAATTTGATGAGAAAGGATGCTGTATTTACAATTGATGAAGCTGAAAAGGACGCAATCAAAAGATTAAAGGATCTGTTAACAAGTGAGCCAGTATTGCATATATACTCTAGGAAGGCAAAGACAGAGCTACATAGGACGTTTACATTGTATCGGAAAATGTGATGTTCCCCTCCAAACGTTGCATGAAGACCATCTTGGACCGATGGATATGACATCTAAGATGTACAAGTACATTTATCCTGTGAACTCAACAGGACAGGAGGAAGTCCTGAAGAAGCTAAAAGAATAGACAAGCGTTTTCGGATTTCCCACCCGTATAGTAAGCGATAGAGGATCTGCGTTTACATCAAACGCTTACAAAGAATTTCTGGAGGTCACATGGTGGAGCAGATTTTCACAACAACCGGAGTTGCAAGAGGCAACGGTCAAGTCGAGAGGGTCAATCGCTGCATAATTGACATTCTTGCGAAGCTGTCTTCAGACGAACCTGCTGAGTGGTATAAATATGTGCCACGTGTACAGATGGCAATTAACTCGCATGTACATTCGACAACGCTGTCAACGCCGTTTGAGATTATGTTTGGTACGAAAATGTGTAGCAAGGTGGACGATCGTTTGCTAGACATGCTGCAGCAGAAGTTGGTCGAGAAGATTAACGAGGAGCGAAGTAAAACCTTGAAGAGGCACAGAAGAATTACAAGATGCACTACGATAAGAAGCGTCGTACGGAGCAGATCTACAATTTGGGCGACTTGGTCGCTATAAAGCGAACTCAATTTATTGCAGGCTGAAAGCTGGCCAGCGAATATCTTGGTCCATATACTGTCATTAAAGTTAAGAGAAACGGGCGCTATGATGTGAAGAAGGCATCAATAAACACCGAGGGACCAAATATTACCGCAACAAGCTGCGATAATATGAAGTTATGGAAATATGTAGCCGAGAACGAGGATATTTTGTCATCCGGGACGGATGAGGAAGATCAAGAGGGCCGAATGTAAGATGGTATACTTTGATGCAGGCTGGCAACCCCACCAAAAGAGGATAGTTGGCATCCCTGCGAACCGAAGAGTGTTGCCAGAAGAGAGTTGCGAGAGAGAAGCGAAAGGGTGTAGTCGGTCATCTCGCGTATAAAGTTGACAGTAGAACGTGCAGAAACTGAACTGCTATTAAGTTGTAAAAGTTGCCAATTATTAAGTTGCGAAAAAACACTGAAGTTGTAACGCTATTATTTTGTATTAATTAACCACACTGAATTCATTTAAACCATTATAATAAACTATTTTTAATAATAACCTTACATGTATGTTGCCGTTTTTTTTTTGTTTTGCCTCAAAGGCGTTTCAATTAGTTCTGGTAACCGATCTATCAACTGATGCGTTTTTGACCCTGTAGCTGAGTTGTCTGGGCTTCCGACTCACAAATGTCACCTTTACAGGGGTTCCGGGTTCGAATCCCGGGGGGAAGGCATGGATGTTATGGGTGCCATGGATGTGTTTTCCACACTTCATAAAGAAAGAGAAGCCCCCAGATCTCAAGGCCATCGTCATCAATTGAGGTTTGGTTGGTTAGCGGCAACAAGAAGAGGACAATACAATCAACTTGGGAGTACACTACACTTCTAAGATATGGTCATATGGTGTAATACAATTCAAATGACGATGTTCAGTGCCAACGCGACGAATATCGTTGGTGCGAGCAACGTGCTGAGCGAGCTGCAGACGGCGTTCCACAACAACGATGAGAGGCTGGTGTACTTTGCAGCAGAAAGAAGAGTTCAGTGGAGGTTCATTCCCCCCGCGCCCCGCTCTTCGGAGGACTGCGGGATGCCGCAGTGAAGTCTGCCAAGCACGGTCTTCTGCGAGGAGCGACCAACGCCAACCTGACGCAGGACGAGTTGAGGACGCATCTGGTGGAAGTCGAGGCGCTGCTCAACTCCAGGTCGTCGACAGCAGCGATCCCAGCGATGGAGAGGTGCTGACGCCAGGCCATCTTCAGGATCCGATCCAGACGAAACCAGCAAAAGCAATCAAAGAAGCCAGCAGCAGAAATACAATGAAATTGGATTTAAATCCGACCCACCGCGTCCTTTTGGTTTCTTAGTTTCGTTCTCTAAAAATTCTTAGAGATTTTTCACACTATTGAATATATTTGATCATTTTTTTCTTTTAACACTTGTGGCTGCGGTGTAAATTTTTGTTACGTATGCATATATATAACAAGAGCAACAGTCGAGCTGCACGCGACAGTGGGATACCCTTCGACCTTTTTGAAACGTAAATAGTCAATAATTGTACAATACTTCTACTTAATAGAAATATCGTAAATATCGTATCTCGACAGTGTGATACCTTTCGACCTTTTTGAAACTTAATAGAAATAGAAACCTTTATATGCGTCTGTGTATGAATACGTGTATATGCGTGTATCATTTCATTGGTCAAGCACAAATGTATGTATGTCTTTGAATGCAAAAAATGCGTGTGTTTAGAAAAGAAGAGAAGAACAACAGATGGCGCTACGCGCTTTTCTTTTCTTTCCTACATGAGCATTGCAATGACGTCACAGCTTGCTGGTCTGTATACAAAATCAAAGCGAACAAGGTTTTTGTTTAATAACTTCTGTATTTGTTTTTCGATCGGATTGGAATTTTGACGTTATGTTGGTATTATAATTAGCTAAGTATAGTATTACTCAGAATGTTGTATCTTTCATATGTCGCTCGCAAATCAGCTTAAAAAAAGAAATTATTGATTTGCGTGGGCGGGGGGCGTCGCACCCAACATTTGAAATAAACTTCACCTGTCCCGGATAAACAAAAACCTTCATGCCAATTTTGGTGTCTCTAGCTTTTATAATAGCTGAGATCTGTGTGTTCATCTGGACATCCAGACATCCAGACATCCGGACAGACAGACACACATGGCTTAATCGACTTGGCTTGTGATCCTGAGCAAGAATATATATACTTTGTGGGGTCTCCCACGCCTCGATTTGCACAAAGTTAGTATACCCTTTTTTGACCATTTTCAATGGTCGAAGGGTAGAAAAAGGTGGGCAAGTATCATTGTTCAGGCACCAGCATGAACATGAAGTAATGCTACACTGAACCGCACGGCACTGTACCGTAGGACACTGCTAGTGCCAGCAGGTACAGGATTTTGCCCCATGCAGCGATCCCTTATCTATTTTTACGACAGGGACTAAACATTTTATGACCTCACGTACGATACATGAGAAGGGATCGCAACTATCCTGTACTTGTGTTACATAATATTATCCCTTGCTGCGTCTTTCAAGTGCAGCATTTATAAATAGAACTATATGTAAAACAACCACCACCGCGGTTCCTTACAACACCGCATTAGATTTTAAGATCAGTTGAAATAAACTCGTACAAGTGTTTAGAAGTGTCTTTTCTTTACATTTTTTGGTCCTTCGAGCCGTCCGCGGGTGCACCAAGTAAACCTAGTGAAAAATTCTGAAAAATTCTTTTGTATTCTTGGCTAACATCAACAAGTTGTGAGTCGAGGCACAGCTAGATCAACCAGGCGATCAAACAAAAAACACCTCCAACGGTTAGCCAAGTTAAGCAAAAGATTTAAAAAAAAAAAACAGTCAGAATGATGTCCGAACAAACGTTGGCACTGCTAAAAAAGCAAATTGAAGTGCGACAAAAACTCCTCGAGGAACTAGCGAAGAGAGGAAACTCATCGATCGTGAGGGAATTGAGTACTCAATTCAAAAACAACCACTCGGCGCTGGTAAGGATTGGGCCAGTCGATCATCAATACTTCAACGAGAAGATATATGATTCCACAATGGCTGCAGTCCCGACTCAGCTAGAGGAAACTGGACAAAGAGAAGTGCTGGATACCAGGCCAAGTACCTCTAAAGGATTAGGGGCAAGAGCAAGTGTATCACGAAGCACCCCAGTTCCCTTGGTAGATGCCACGGACTCCCTTACAAATATGTTAAGGCAGCACATAAACGAAGTCAAAGCCGACCTTAATCGAAGTGATGTGATAACGTTGCAAAACCAGAAGTTCAAATTAAACTTCCTCTGGTCCAAAGTGCAACTATCACTAAGTACCTTAGAGGCAGATTATGAAGGTAATGCCTTTGAGGTGACAAGGATAGTGGAATTGGACTGCGATGTCAACGTGTTATCTGATCTACTTGATAGGAAGATAAACGAAGTACGCAGCAGAGAGGACGACAGGCCGGAACTCCCGAAAACGACTCTGTCTCAATTTAGCGGAGATCCAAAGGAGTGGCAATCGTTCTACGAGAATTTTTCACTCATCATCGATTCGAGGGAAGATATCACCGATACCAAAAAGCTGAACTACCTACGGGCTTACCTCACGGGAGAAGCGAGATTAGTCGTTGGACACCTATTAGTTGGGTCGTCGGCCAATTACAGTTTGGCATGGGAGCTAATATGCAAGCGCTATGCCAATAAGCGGAAAATATTTGCCGATCGCTTCAATCAGCTGATGGACTTGGAACTGCTGAAGAATCATGACGAAGGCAGTATCCGCATGATCCTGGATACAGCGAGGGAAAACATATGCATCATAAAAGAGCAAATCGGCAAAAATTTTGATGCATTATTCGCCCAAATATTGATTCGACGTTTCTCTACAGAGGTTTTACAACTTTACGAACAAAACGTAAAGAAGGCCAGAGAGATTCAGTCTCTGCATGATGTAATGGGTTTTATTGAACAGCTACATATTTCAATAGACTCAATGCAGAATAATGCCCCCTATAAAGAAGCAAAAAGGACAATAATCAAGAAATGTCGATTTTGCCAAAAAGACGGGCATGAAATAGGCAAATGCTTGAAGTTTAAAGCGGAGCCTATTGCGAAGCGTAGAGAGTTTGTTAACAAAAACTCGCTTTGCTACAAATGCTTAGGAGCACACAACATTAAGGATTGCAAAAAGACCTGGACATGCGATCGGTGCCCTAAAGCACATCATAACTGGCTTCACGACGATGGAGCCAAGAATCAGGTCGTATCTAGTAATTGCCTTAAACAGAATAAGGGGCAAGATACGTTACTGGCCACTGCTGTTATCCTAGTAAAAAACAAAAATGGACATTATGAGCAGCTGAGAGCCCTTATTGATGGAGGCTCACAAAAAACACTTATATCTGAGGAAGCAGTACAACTTCTGAAACTTCGGAGGACAAAAAGAAATATCGAAGGGGATTTCAGAAGGAGTCGACGTTGTCAAAAGTAGCGTGCGACTAGAAATAAAACCAAGGTTTGCTAGTAGTTTTGAAACGACAACGCAAGCGTTAGTGCATCAAAAACTGCGAAGAGCTCTACCAAGCAACAGAATTAATATAAATATTGCCAAGGACTGGAAGGGCTGCGAGCTTGCTGATCCACACTTCAACGAGCCCAGCAGGATCGATCTTATAATAGGAGTTGACCTGCTGCCGTCGATCATGTTGGACAAAATCAAAAAAGTCAAACAGACCTTGGGACAGAAAACCAAGCTTGGATGGATAATCTCTGGGAGCATATCCAGAGAATGCAATAGCAAAGTGATCAGCGCTGCTACAACAATACGGTTGAACGATCTCGAGCGTTTCTAGGAATTGGAAAGCGATACCAACGAGCGACAGGAAGATCTTGAGTGTGAAGAATACTTCCAGAAAACCACGACGTGGGATAACGAAGGTCAACTTGTGGTTTCCATACCATTTCGGAAAGAATGTGAACTCGGAGACTCAAGGAAACAAGCCATGGCTAGACTCCTTCAAATGGAGAAACGCTTCAAGAGGAGTCCCCAAATATTCAACGACTATAGTGCCTTTATGCAAGAATACTTAAGACTGGGGCACATGGAGCCGGTCAACACAAGTGGTAAAGGAAAGTACTACTTGCCACATCAGGCAGTCATTAGACCGAACAGTCTAACTACCAAACTAAGGGTAGTGTTTGACGCCTCCGCAAAGACCGCCAATGGATTGAGCCTAAACGATGTGATGCTCGTCGGTCCTAGAATACAAAAGGACATTTTTGATATCTTGCTGAAATGGCGACAATGGCAATACGTGATGACAGCTGACATCGAAAAAATGTATCGCCAAATTAAAATAGCAAAAAAAGACCAAGAATATCAGCACATCCTCTGGAGAGATGATCCCAACGCAGAAGTCAAAGAATATAAGCTGACTACAGTAACTTATGGGACTTCAGCAGCACCATTTTTAGCCGTCAGATGTCTTCAAGAGTTGGCAAACCGATACTGCAAAGACAATCTTCGATTGCTGACGATCCTGAGGGAAGACTTCTACATGGATGATCTAATAACTGGTGGGGACTCCGTCGATGACTGCGTCAAAATACAAGTCGAACTCCGAAATATTATGGAGAAGGCTGGCTTGCACCTGCGCAAATGGGTCTCTAACGACGATCATATCATCGCTGGAATTCAAGGTGGCGACTCAACTGAGAAGATTACCATCCAGGAGGACGAGTCTATTAAAACTCTAGGCTTGCAATGGGACCCCCAAAAAGGATGTATTTTCGTTCCTAGTCGATTGCCCTAAAATAACACGCATTACAAAGCGTTTAGTTCTTTCACAATTGGCAAGGATCTTCGACCCACTCGGATGGCTTACACCTGTGACTCTACAAGGGAAATGCTATATTCAGGAGCTATGGAAATTGCCACTTGCTTGGGACACAGAGTTGGAACCCAATCTTGCACGGATCTGGAGAGAATATGCTAGTGAGCTTCCAAGTCTGGGAAATATTAGCATACCTCGCTGGACTGGAAGCTCAGCTGCGGACGACATGGAAATCCATGGTTTTTGCGATGCCTCTGAGAAAGCATATGCAGCAGTAGTGTATGCCAAACTTGGAGCTAAAATTACCTTGCTGGCTGCAAAAAAGCTAGGTAAATCCAATAAAAAAAAAAAAACCATTCCTAAATTGGAACTTTGCGCCGCTCATCTCCTGAGTAACCTACTATGTAGAATTCAAAACATAGTGGGAGATCGGATCAAATCACAAGCATGGAGTGACTCTCAGATCACTCTAGCTTGGATCCAAAATAAGCGAAGCAAAGACAAATTCGTCAAAACACGAGTTGACGATATACATAAAAAACTACCAAAAGTAAAATGGAGCTACGTGCAATCAGAGGAGAACCCAGCAGACGTGGCTTCAAGGGGAATATGTCCAAAGCAACTGGCAGCATGTGACATCTGGTGGAAAGGACCGCACTGGTTGGCGAAACCACCGAGTCAATGGATTCAGCCCGAAATACCGGGACTCATTGCTGTTACAACAGTAACAGAAGAGGAAAACAGCCTTACTTCGCTATTATGGAGGTATTCTTCGGTGGACAAGCTTAATAGCGTAATGGCGTATGTATTACGCTTTATAGCCAAACTTCGAGGAAGAGCACCCCAGTCAACCTATCTTACGGTTGATGAATTCAAGAAGGCCAAAACAACCGTTGTAAAATTACAACAACGGCTGGATTTTGGTCGGGAAATTCTGTTGCTTCAAAAGAGAAGACCACTTGAAGCAAAAAGTAAACTGCAGGCGCTCAACCCCTTTTTGGACGGAGATGGCGTTCTAAGAGTAGGCGGTCGACTTCAAAATTCATTGCTGCCATACGACGCAAAACATCCAGTTATACTTGGAAAGTCGCACTTCTCTTGGCTTCTAATAAGAAAGGCACATAATGAAACCCTACATGGCGGACTTAAGTTAATGCGGAGCCAAGTACAATCAAAATTCTGGATTTTTGGACTTCGAAACCAGTTAAAAAGTATCTACAAGAATGTGTTACTTGCATAAGATACAAAAAAGATGTGGCAAATCAACTTATGGGGAATTTGCCTGTTCAGAAGGCGCGAGACACTGCGACCAGAATGATCTTTTGTGCCTATAAGGCTTTCCCTATCTTGACACAAGCCGCTCTGCTTCCCTGATGAAGCCTAGCAGGTCTTTCGTCGAGGAACGGACAATTGGCTCGGGAACAACGATTTCCACGTGCAAATGTTTCCTCCTACTCCAAACCAAGGCTGGACAGTCACACAGTATGTGTTTGGTAGTTTCGTCGTCCTCTTTACAGAGCCTGCATTCTGCATTAGAGGATAGACGCATTTTTGTTAGGTGATAGTTCACCAGATGGTGGCCACTGAGGTAGCCAACAAGGAGATAGAGATCTCTCCTGGAGAGTGAGTCTGTTCTGCGTTTAACCGAGGGATGTGTAAGCTCTCTAGCCTGCCTCATCCCTGGTTGGAAGAACCAATAGCGTTCGGTCAACCTATCTGCCCATGTTTTCACAAGGGATGAGATAGTTGACCACCCCACGCCGTAGAAGGGTTCGGGGCCAAGCATAGGGGCTGATGACCCCGCCCTCGCTAGCTCATCCGCTAGCTCGTTGCCCTGGAACCCAGAGTGTCCAGGTACCCAAAGGAGGGTAACTTTATTTCTGTTGGACAGCCTCTGGAGGCAGTTCCAGCAATCAGCCACCATACGTGAACTTACTCTCTTTGATGAGAGGGCTAGTATGGCAGCTTGGCTGTCCGAGAAGATATAGATGTTCGCTCCTCTCATCCCCTTCTCAAGGATAAGACGGCAGCAGAACTCAATGGCATGAACCTCGGATTGAAAGACCTTGGGCCACTTGCCCATGGCAATCGAGGTTTCGGAGTTGGGACCATGTATCCCGGCTCCAACCCCCTGATCAGTTTTTGACCCGTCGGTATACCAGTGTATGCCGTGAGGGTCGCTGATGGGGTTGCCAGCATCCCAGTCCTTCCGGCGAGGGACGAGAGTGCTGAATTTTGCACCAATGAAGAGTTCCTTGGTCATAGAATCTGATCTAGTGCAGATCTCTAAGCCAAGAATATCTTTGATAAGTCTGCCCTGATTCGGTAGCTAGAAGCCCAGATTGGAGCTTGATTCTAAGAAGACTCATAGCAACGACTTCTTTGATTTTGATATGCAGCGGAATCAAGTTAAGTATTGACTCTATTGCTGCTGTGGGACAGGTCAGAGAAAGGCAAAGTAACCTATGCAATTTATTCCATTTGTTGATGGCAGTGACCTGCGTCACCTTTGGCCACCACACAAATGCAGCGTAGGTGACGATGGGTCTTACCATTGTATCAAATAGCAACCGGATGTTACAGGATTTGAGACCCCAGGTTCTACCAAAGAATCTTCTGCATGCCCACATGGCATGAAATGCCTTTGATAGAGTATTGTTTAGGTGGGAATTCCAGTTTGGTCTTTTATCAAGGGTCACCCCTTGATACTTATCTTCGCTGGAGAGACCCACAGGGGAGCCGCTAATGTTCAATTGACCTATGTCAATAGAATAGCGCTTAGTGAAGGGAACAATAATTGCCTTTTGGGGCAATATTTCTGCGCTCTAGGGCAGCAGAAATAGAGCCGTAGCCGGTATTATCAAAAGCACCCTCTATATCAAGAAAAGAGCACAGAGCAATGTTCTTGGATGCGAGGGCTTCTTCGATTTTACCTACTAATTTGTGGAGGGCGACCTCCGTCGACCTTCCGGCTATATACGCAAACTGCGTGGGATGCAGACGATAAGTTTTCTGCAGAGAGCACCGTATGTGCAGGTCTATAAGCCTTTCCGCTGTCTTAAGCAGGAAGGAGGTTAGACTGATCGGCCGATATGATTTAGTCTGGTCCTGGGGACGATTCCCTTGTTTGGGAATGAATACCACATTGACTCTCCTCCAAGAGACGGGTATGTATCCCCAAGTGAGACTAGCTCTAAACAGGCCAACCAGCGGAACTAGAATATGATCCAGGCTGTTTTGTAGAAGGGCTGGGAAGATTTGATCGCCCCCTGGGGCTTTGAAGGGAGCGAAGGAATCTACAGCCCATTTGACCTTTTCAGGGTCGAAGAGGGTTCCCGATGAACTGGAGCCACGTGAGTCCGGTGACGTGGTGGCGTCATCTTGACTAGATAGATCTGGATTCGCCATCGAACCTGGGAAGTGGACTTGAAGCAGAAGATCAAGTGCTTCCCTGCGATCTTGGGTGAAAGAGCCGTCTGCTCTTTTAAGAAGCCCTATACCATTAGATGACCCTTTAGATAATACTTTGAGCAGTCTCGCTGCCTCCGGTAGCGATTCAATTCTACCACAGTAGCTGCGCCACGTATCGCGTTTGGCACGTCTAATGTTTTTATTATAATTAGTTAGGGCGTCCCTATAGACGTCCCAACTGACACGGTTAGCTTTAGCCCTATTGAAAAGACCTCTAACCTTCCTTCTTTGTACGGATAGTTCCTCGTTCCACCATGGAACTTTACGGTTGACCTTTAGGGTCTTCCGAACAGAGCTGTCCTCGAAGGATGTGATGAGCACATCTTGAAGCAGGTTGGCAGCAAGTTCTATCTCACTGATAGAATTTGGGTTGCTGATCAACAAATCTGCTTTAAAAGCCACAGAGGCTTAAAAAAGATCCCAATTGGTCTTTTTGGGACAGAAGGAGTTCTGACGGATCTCGACTTGGCCAGGTAGGTCGAACATGATGTGCTGATGGTCCGACAAAGTGGCTTCGTCTGTGACCCGCCAGTTCACCAGTGAACTCCCAATAGAGTTACTGACCAGGGTAAGATCCAGAACCTCTTCCCTAATGGCATTAATATAAGTTGGCTTACACCCTATGTTAGCAACATCTAATTGACAGCACAATAGAAATTTCATATGAAAAATTTATTTGGCAATTTCCAAAGACAAATTTCATATGAAATGAAGTTAAATCACATAACATATTAAAATTTCAAATGAAAAATGTTCAAAGTGGTCAAGTTTTCCATTGACTCCTAATAATTTATCAATTTCAATGTATTTCATGTAAGATACACTTTAAATAACTTCATTATTTTTTCCTTCATATATATAAATAACATTGCCGGGAAAACAACACTCAACAATCAATGAAATTTCACTTTTAAAGCAACATCACTCTACCTATAGAGGTTTTTTGTCACGCCATCCGCAAACTGGTCCAATTTTCCATAAGAAAATTCAAAGTTTCATGATTTTATATGAAATGTCGCCTATATTCTTCTCACAACTCAAGTGATTTAACTTCTTTTCGTTACATATAAAGAATTATAAGAAAAATTTCATAGAAAATAAAAGTTGAAAAGATTTTATATGACATAAAGTGCAATCGAATTTCATATGAAATGAAGTAAACTAACAAAACATATGAAAATTTCATTTGAAAAAATGTTTAAACTGGTCAAATTTTCAATTGACTTCGACATCTTTATCAATTTTCATGTATTTCATATAAAATACACTTTAAATAACTTCATTATTTTTGCCTTCATAATAAAAGTTAAGAAAAATTTCATATGAAATAAAGTGAAGTCAAATTTTCATATGAAATGAAGTTAACTCACATAAGATATGAAAAAATTGTTTGTCAAATTTCAAAAGTTAAGTCAAATTTCTTATGAAATAAAGTTAAATCCCATTAAGAAAATTTTTTTTTGTCAAATTTGCAAAGGTAGATTCAATTTTCATATGAAATGAAGTTAAATAACATATCAAAAAAATTTCATATGAAAAATATATTTGTCAAATTTCCAAAGACAAATTTCATATCAAATGTAGTTAAATCACATAACATATGAAAATTTCATATGAAAACATGTTCAAAGTGGTCAAGTTTTCCGTTCATTATTTATTTCATGTAAAATACATGTTGCTTATTTCAGATAGTAAAACACACGCGCAGTGTTGAATTGTGAACGTTTAATGAAGAACTGACTTATGTTAAGTAAGAGAACATAAGAATGTGTAGTTAAAGCATAATAGAATACATGGTTGCCAGATAGTTGGTATGAAGCTTAAAACAAAAGATACTCGATATTTATTATAATCGAACACTTCCTCTTAAGCTACATACATTTATTTTGATTTAATCCAAGATATTTAAATAATTCATAATGCTTTAGCTTTCCTATGCTTTTTGTAAAGATATCAGCAACATTTTCATTAGTTGATACATATTTTAATTCAATTTCTTTACTTTCGACTTTCTCTCTTACGAAATAATACTTAATATCTATGTGTTTAGTGTGCTTGTGGTGTACAGGTTTTTTATCGATATGCTGCGCACTTATATTGTCTGCGAAGATAAACGGCTTCTTTGGCTGCAGTCGACAAAGCGATATACTCAGCTTCAGTGCTGCTTTGGGCAACTACGCTTTGTTTTGAAGATGCCCAGGAAAACGCGCTGCCTCCCAGCATAAACGCATATCCCGAATACGATTTTCTATCCGCTTGATCCTTTGCCCAATCAGCATCAGCAAAGCTCTTTACTGAGTCTCCGGTTTTGTGATATGTGATCCTCAGAACCAAGGTTCCAGATAAATATCGTAAGATATGCTTAGCTGCAGTTTGATGCTCGACGTGAGGATTCGTGTTCCGTTGAGACAACTTGCAAACGGCGTGCAATATATTAGGTCGGCTCAACACTGCTAAGTACATACATACATAGAGAACCTATTAGCGATTGATATTCTGTTGTATTTACCTTGGCGCAGTCGTTATCTTGGCAGGAAACTTTAAATCCTGGCTCAAGTGGGGTGGACGCAGATCGGCAGTTCTGCATCCCATAAGTTGCTAATAAAGATTCAATATACTTCTTTTGCGACATGGTAACAGTGTATTATTCCACGATCTTCCAGATTGTTTTAGGCCATATATTGCTTTTTGCAGCTTCAATACTTTCGTTGGGTGATTCTCGTCAACAAAGTTCTCCGGCTGCTTCATGTAAACCGTTTCTTCCAAAGTACTGTTTAAGTATGCATTAGAGATATCCACTTGGTGCATACATAGCTCCTTCTCTGCGGCGATGGTAAATAGCATTCGAATTGTTTCGTATCGTATTACTGGAGAGAATGTTTCCCAGTAATTGACTCCAAACTGCTGCCCGCATCCTTTGGCAACTAGTCTAGACTTGAATCGCTCGATTTCGCCATCTTTGTTTCGTTTTATACGAAAAACCTATTTTGATGCAATGGCCTTTTGCTTGGGAGGTAGGCCCACCAAGTCCCATGTCTCGTTTTTCCTTAAAGCGTCCATTTCCGTTGCATCGAAGCTTAACAGTTACGAACATACTGACCGCTCAACGCTTCTGCAACGGATTTTGGTGTTTCAATGTCGTCCGAACTATCCATATAACTTAGTACATTGTACTGCTTTCGAGGCCTGCCGCGTTGGCCTGTCCGTACAATTCTTGGTCTTCCTGGTCCATGACGTGAAGAAATTTCAGCCTGTTCCAATGGCTCTTCTGCATCGTTGGCGCTGACAAACTCTTTCCCTTCTTCGTCTGAGTCACTGCGCTCCGTATCTGGTATCTCTGAGTTTACCGGCTCCGGCTGTAAAACTTCCACAGGTGGCTCGAGACGAATAATGTTTGTCAATTCTTGAGTTCTGTGCAGCTGACTTAAACTTACCCTCCAAGAATTTTACGTCACGACGTACCACTACTGACCGTTTTTCGGGATCGTAGAGACGATACGCTTTTGTCTCAAATGAATATCCAACGAACACATACTCGCTTCCTTTTGCCTGAAACTTCCCCTTCTTAGGGTTTTCCAGTGCAAAAACGCGAGATCCAAAGGTGCGAAGATGCTTTACAGATGGCCTTCGCCCTTTCCATAGTTCAAAGGGAGTCCCTCCGTTGAGAACTTTAGTTGGACATCTATTACGCAAATAAACTTCGGTTTGCACAGCTTCAGCCCACAGAAATTCCGGTAAATTTGCGTGAATTAGGAGACTTTTTGCCATTTCTATTAACGTGCGATTTGCTCGCTCAGCAATACCATTTTGCTGCGGCGTGTAAGGAACCGTTAATTGTCTTTCAATTCCGCACTTCTTCAAAAAATCGTCAAATTGTTTATTTTTATATTCGGTGCCGTTGTCACTACGCAATACCTTTATTTTCTTATTTGTTTGATATTCAACATAACTTTTAAATATCTTGAACTTTTCAAACACTTCATTCTTTGTGCGCATAAAGTAAACAAAGTTCTTTCTGGTGAAATATCGATTTCCGGCGATCGAATTGATATTCATAGGCCGGCACACGTCGCTATGAACTAGTTCAAGAACACTTTTTGTTACTGGTTCCGCCTTTTGTGGGAATGGTAAACTACAAATTTTTGCCTTATTGCAAGTGTCAGAATTTGTTTTAATATCAACGTTTTTAATATTCAATCCATGTACAAGTTTTTTCTCACTTAAGTCTTTTAAATTTTTGAAATTTAAATGGCCTAACGGATTATGCCATATTGATACCCATGATGAATTTTGAGAGATATGCAATTCATTGTGTTCAAATTTATTTTCGTATACATTTTTTTAAATATTATTTTGACAGAGGGAGTCTCCCAGCAGAGAAGGCGCGAGACACTGCGACCAGAATGATCTTTTGTGCCTATAAGGCTTTCCCTATCTTGACAAAAGCCGCTCTGCTTCCCTGATGAAGCCAAGCAGGTCTTTCGTCGAGGAACGGACAATTGGCTCGGGAACAACGATTTCCACGTGCTAATGTTTCCTCCTACTCCAAACCAAGGCTGGACAGTCACACAGTATGTGTTTGGTAGTTTCGTCGTCCTCTTTACAGAGCCTGCATTCTGCATTAGAGGATAGACGCATTTTTGTTAGGTGATAGTTCACCAGATGGTGGCCACTGAGGTAGCCAACAAGGAGATAGAGATCTCTCCTGGAGAGTGAGTCTGTTCTGCGTTTAACCGAGGGATGTGTAAGCTCTCTAGCCTGCCTCATCCCTGGTTAGAAGAACCAATAGCGTTCGATCAACCTATCTGCCCATGTTTTCACAAGGGATGAGATAGTTGACCACCCCACGCCGTAGAAGGGTTCGGGGCCAAGCATAGGGGCTGATGACCCCGCCCTCGCTAGCTCATCCGCTAGCTCGTTGCCCTGGAACCCAGAGTGTCCAGGTACCCAAAGGAGGGTAACTTTATTTCTGTTGGACAGCCTCTGGAGGCAGTTCCAGCAATCAGCCACCATACGTGAACTTACTCTCTTTGATGAGAGGGCTAGTATGGCAGCTTGGCTCAAGGATAAGACGGCAGCAGAACTCAATGGCATGAACCTCGGATTGAAAGACCTTGGGCCACTTGCCCATGGCAATCGAGGTTTTGGAGTTGGGACCATGTATCCCGGCTCCAACCCCCTGATCAGTTTTTGACCCGTCGGTATACCGGTGTATGCCGTGAGGGTCGCTGATGGGGTTGCCAGCATCCCAGTCCTTCCGGCGAGGGACGAGAGTCCTGCATTTTGCACCAAAGAAGAGTTCCTTGGTCATAGAATCTGATCTAGTGCAGATCTCTAAGCCAAGAATATCTTTGATAAGTCTGCCCTGATTCGGTAGCTAGAAGCCCAGATTGGAGCTTGATTCTAAGAAGACTCATAGCAACGACTTCTTTTATTTTGATATGCAGCGGAGTCAAGTTAAGTATTGACTCCATTGCTGCTGTGGGACAGGTCAGAGAAAGGCAAAGTAACCTATGCAATTTATTCCATTTGTTGATGGCAGTGACCTGCGTCACCTTTGGCCACCACACAATTGTAGCGTAGGTGACGATGGGTATTACCATTATATCAAATAGCAACCGGATGTTACAGGATTTGAGACCCCAGGTTCTACCAAAGAATCTTCTGCATGCCCACATGGCATGAAATGCCTTTGATAAAGTATTGTTTAGGTGGGAATTCCAGTTTGGTCTTTTATCAAGGGTCACCCCTTGATACTTAACTTCGCTGGAGAGACCCACAGGGGAGCCGCTAATATTCAATTGACCTATGTCAATAGAATAGCGCTTAGTGAAGGGAACAATAATTGCCTTTTGGGGCAATATTTCTGCGCTCTAGGGCAGCAGAAATAGGGTATTATCAAAAGCACCCTCTATATCAAGAAAAGAGCACAGAGCAATGTTCTTGGATGCGAGGGCTTCTTCGATTTTACCTACTAATTTGTGGAGGGCGACCTCCGTCGACCTTCCGGCTATATACGCAAACTGCGTGGGATGCAGAGGATAAGTTTTCTGCAGAGAGCACCGTATGTGCAGGTCGATAAGCCTTTCCGCTGTCTTAAGCAGGAAGGAGGTTAGACTGATCGGCCGATATGATTTAGTCTGGTCCTGGGGACGATTCCCTTGTTTGGGAATGAATACCACATTGACTCTCCTCCAAGAGACGGGTATGTATCCCCAAGTGAGACTAGCTCTAAACAGGCCAACCAGCGGAACTAGAATATGATCCAGGCTGTTTTGTAGATGGGCTGGGAAGATTTGATCGCCCCCTGGGGCTTTGAAGGGAGCGAAGGAATCTACAGCCCATTTGACCTTTTCAGGGTCGAAGATGGTTCCCGATGAACTGGAGCCACGTGAGTCCGGTGACGTGGTGGCGTCATCTTGACTAGATAGATCTGGATTCGCCACCGAACCTGGGAAGTGGACTTGAAGCAGAATATCAAGTGCTTCCCTGCGATCTTGGGTGAAAGAGCCGTCTGCTCTTTTAAGAAGCCCTATACCATTAGACGACCCTTTAGCTAATACTTTGTGCAGTCTCGCTGCCTCCGGTAGCGATTCAATTCTACCACAGTAGCTGCGCCACGTATCGCGTTTGACACGTCTAATGTTGTTATTATAATTAGTTAGGGCGTCCCTATAGACGTCCCAACTGACACGGTTAGCTTTAGCCCTATTGAAAGGACCTCTAACCTTCCTTCTTTGTACGGATAGTTCCTCGTTCCACCATGGAACTTTACGGTTGACCTTTAGGGTCTTCCGAACAGAGCTGTCCTCGAAGGATGTGATGAGCACATCTCGAAGCAGGTTGGCAGCAAGTTCTATCTCACTGATAGAATTTGGGTTGCTGATCAACAAATCTGCTTTAAAAGTCACTGAGGCTTTAAAAATATCCCAATTGGTCTTTTTGGGACAGAAGGAGTTCTGACGGATTTCGACTTGGCCAGGTAGGTCGAACATGATGTGCTGATGGTCCGACAAAGTGGCTTCGTCTGTGACCCGCCAGTTCACCAGTGAACTCCCAATAGAGTTACTGACTAGGGTAAGGTCCAGAACTTCTTCCCTAATGGCATTAATATAAGATGGCTTACACCCTATGTTATCAACATCTAATTGACAGCATAATAGATATTCTAAAAAAGGCCCTCACCACGTTTGTTGACATCGCTGCTTCCCCAGATCGTGTGATGCGCGTTGGCATCACAGCCGATCACGAGCGGCTTGTTGTGTAAGCGGCAGAACTCCACCAGCCGCTGAACCTCTGTGGGGGGAACGTCATCCAAGTCCCCCGGGCAGGAGCAGCCATTCGTTTCGGGGTATACAACCCTCGAAACCTGGGCCGACTTCCGATGTGAAAGGCAGCCGCATCTCCTTAAGGATGCTCTCTTGCACCGTGGCCATATGCTCCGGTGTAAGAGGTTTAGTGGGGTCAGCCGAAATGAAACCCAATTTCACCCTGCTTGCCACTTGGCTGAAGAGTGGCTTTGTGGACTCCACATGAGTCTTTTTGAGGACCCTTGGGGTTCGGGGATAGTGTCGTCACCGCGCATTCGCTTAGCCTTGGTTTCCGCGGGTGCGCAGTGGCGATAGCAAGAGCATCTGCTCTGTCTTCAGTTTGATAAAGGCGTTCCCCGAGTCCAGTCGCAGAGTCTGGATTTAGGAGCCTGCTTCCGTGAGACCTTACCTCTGAGAGGCCACGGAAGCGTCGTCAGCAAAGCTGATCAGGTCACCTTCAGCTTCGGCGTCGGAGGATATCACCTCGACGGTCTGCTGCATGACTGAGCAGTTGTTGGACGAGAAGGCAGCACTAGCGAACTCAGTGTCCAAGGGAGTTCGTGGCCTGTCCGAGTCCCCCGGAGTACTAGGGTCGAGACCCGTAGTATTGGGGGTGGAAGCCAGCAGCCCAATGGGTGCAGTGCTGGTGTTGGGGTCGCCCGTGAAGGCTTCACCCTGGGTTGATGCGTTCAAAGCCGCTTCAGGCTTGTTGAGAAAATTTTGTTAATCCATAAGAAATTGATCCCACGAGTAAGCGGGAAGGGAAGGTCACCCAGGACATAGCCCGTTTGCCGTGGGAAGTGTAAATGAAACTGGAGGGCCACAGGTATCCAGAGTCCGCATACTAGAGACCGGGCTACCCCCCGGCCATGCTTTCATTAGCGTATGATTTATAGATTTACGATCTTCGCCCGACTACAATAAGTCAGCACCCCTAGCAGAGACATGACCGTGCTGGGGCTTTTTTCCCCCCCCCTGGGGGGGAGTTTAGCCCCACTTCCGTTAATAGGAAGGGAGCCCCCTTTTCTTTTTAAGGGGTTGTTTTAATTTTTATTCCCTTTTTTCCCCTGACGGGGGGGGGGCCAAAAAAAAAAAAATTTTTTTAAAGGGGGATTTTCCCCCCCTCATCTCCTGAGTAACCTACTATGTAGAATTCAAAACATAGTGGGAGATCGGATCAAATCACAAGCATGGAGTGACTCTCAGATCACTCTAGCTTGGATCCAAAATAAGCGAAGCAAAGACAAATTCGTCAAAACACGAGTTGACGATATACATAAAAAACTACCAAAAGTAAAATGGAGCTACGTGCAATCAGAGGAGAACCCAGCAGACGTGGCTTCAAGGGGAATATGTCCAAAGCAACTGGCAGCATGTGACATCTGGTGGAAAGGACCGCACTGGTTGGCGAAACCACCGAGTCAATGGATTCAGCCCGAAATACCGGGACTCATTGCTGTTACAACAGTAACAGAAGAGGAAAACAGCCTTACTTCGCTATTATGGAGGTATTCTTCGGTGGACAAGCTTAATAGTGTAATGGCGTATGTATTACGCTTTATAGCCAAACTTCGAGGAAGAGCACCCCAGTCAACCTATCTTACGGTTGATGAATTCAAGAAGGCGAAAACAACCGTTGTAAAATTACAACAACGGCTGGATTTTGGTCGGGAAATTCTGTTGCTTCAAAAGAGAACACCACTTGAAGCAAAAAGTAAACTGCAGGCGCTCAACCCCTTTTTGGACGGAGATGGCGTTCTAAGAGTAGGCGGTCGACTTCAAAATTCATTGCTGCCATACGACGCAAAACATCCAGTTATACTTGGAAAGTCGCACTTCTCTTGGCTTCTAATAAGAAAGGCACATAATGAAACCCTACATGGCGGACTTAAGTTAATGCGGAGCCAAGTACAATCAAAATTCTGGATTTTTGGACTTCGAAACCAGTTAAAAAAGTATCTACAAGAATGTGTTACTTGCATAAGATACAAAAAAGATGTGGCAAATCAACTTATGGGGAATTTGCCTGTTCATCGTGTAACTGGAGAACATCCTTTCTAAAATACTGACATCGACTACGCTGGACCATTTCATATCCGATGTTCGAACGGAAGAGGCCAAAAGACCTTCAAAGGATACATATGCCTCTTTGTTTGTATGGCAACGAAGGCAATTCACTTGGAAGCAGTCGGCGATCTCTCAACAGAGCGATTTCTGGAAGCGTTACGGCGATTTTTCCCTAGACGCGGGAAAAGCGAACACCTATACTCGGACAATGGAACTAACTTCGTAGGGGCAGCCAGAATACTGGACAAGGAACTTGTATCTGCTCTTAAAAACAACAACCATCTGGCGCCCATTCTCATCAAGGAAGGCATCCACTGGCACTTTATCCCGCTGGAAAGCCCCCATATGGGAGGATTGTGGGAAGCTGGTGTTAAGTCGGTGAAGCACCATCTCAGGCGTGTCATCGGCGAAAACAGCTTCACCTTCGAGGAGTTCACGACACTCCTTTGTCAAATTGTGGCAGTGCGAAACTCTCGGCCGTTGTTGAATCTCAACAATGACTACCATGGAGAGGACTTTTTGACACCAGGGCATTTCATCGTGGGACGACCCCTTATTGGAGCTCCAGAACACTTTGATGAAAATCAAAGAATTGGATCCCTGGATAGATGGCGGCATTTGCAGCGCATCAGAAAGGAATTCTGGAAAAATGGAAGGAGGACTACCTGATGTCTCTTCAACAGAGGACAAAATGGCGTCAAGATAGGCCAAACCCGGAAGAAGTTCAATTAGCCTTCATTAAAAATGAAAACACGCCTCCAGCCAGATGGCCAATGGGGCGGATCGTGAAGACAACGAAAGGAAAGGATAATAAAGTCCTTGTTGTCATCATGAAGACCAACAATGGCGAAGTTAAAAGGCCATTGAATAAGATCTGCCTGCTGCCATCGAATGAGAAGGAACAAAACAGCGAGAAAACGCAAGTTACTGACCACCAGCCAGGCGATGAAAAGAGGCAACGAAGAAATAAAGCGAAATTAACGCCAACGAATGTCATCTTGAGCCTTCTCATGATTCTCCAAGTAGCGAGCACTGCTGCAACGCCTGCAACCAATGTTAGCAGGCTAAGTATCCAAAATTTAGAGGATAAAACGACGATAATGATGGACAAAATTAAGAAAGTTGAAGTCGTATCGTCAAGTTGGCAGCTATTGTTCTACTATGATATGCAAGCCTACTTTACATTCCTTCGACAAGCCGATGATTTCCTGGATACAACCTCCTCAATTTGTATAAAATTGGGAGGATTCACCGATTATTGCTCATCAGTCTGCAGTACCATGAAGGCCAAGGTAGACAGCATTCAGGACAGGAATAAAATCATTACGCAATCGTCAAAAAGGAAAAGGTTCATTATGTTCTTCGACATCGGAACAGCAGAGCGACTAAGGGAGAACATGGAGAAAATTATTAAAAACGAGAAACAGTTGACCGAATATATGGACAGCCAAGCCTCCGTTATAAATGCAACGTCCGATCTAGTGCGAATAACCACAGAAGAAGTGAACAAAAACTTCGAACGCGTTACAAGCGAAATGAATAAAATACAGAACACGCTAAAGGATCATTTTTATGTGTATTCCGAAGCGATTAAATTCTTCATGCTGCTTAACCAAGTGAGGAACTGGGTTGACGACGCGGAAAAACTACAATCTGCGGCCATCACGCTTGTAACGGACGTTAACTTGGGAAAAGTACACCCCGCCCTGATTGACCCAAAGAAGATGGTAGCCGAGCTTGACAAAACCCAAAATAAATTAAAGAGAAATCAGCTCTTACCCGGCGGAAGGTCTCCTAGCAGGCTACAGCTAGCATACAAGCTGATGAAAGCCCAAGCTATATTTAATGAAAATGTACTTCTAGTCGATGCACGGTTGCCCATTTACGTCAATCAACATGCCAGTCTTTTCAATGTTATCCCGGTGCCACTTCAAATCAAGGACAGAAAGTGGATTCCGAAAATTAAAACGGAATCGCTTATCTACAGCACCGAGCTTAACGCTTATCACCCTATGACTGAGGGAGAAGTTAATCGCTGTCAACAGGAAAACGAGGAGACCTGGTTATGCGAAGGAAGCTGGGCCTGGAAGGATGCAGACGACCATAGCTGTGAGATATCGCCGAATCAAGCCAAACAATAAACAGTCCTGCGAAATGGATGAGTTTACCGAGGACATGTACTACTAAAGACTTAATGGAAGAAACCGCTGGCTGATCAAGACCTTTAAAAATACATCAGCCCATATGGCATGCGGAGACAACCATGAAGTAGTCAAATTACCAAGCCTGGGAATTATCAATGTACCTGGCGGATGTACTGCTCGGATAGCTGATATAACGATTATCTCTCCAGAGATAATTACTTCGACTGATACGGTAACCTTCTCACCCCATATTCTGAAGGTACTAGATGATGCCGAAACTTGGGTACCAACACCTATTCACCACGTAGTGGTTAACAATTCCATTGAATTGTATCACGTACGAAAGAGCCTGAAGGAGTTGGAAGGAAAAAGGGTACGCATCGAGGATCTGGTTTTTCATACCGCGAATGGACATATATCGCTTGGCCTAGTGACTATTGTGATAGCAGGAATAGTCATCTATTACAAGAAAAAAAAGGAATCAGAGGCGAGAGCTAATGGCCGTCGTATTTCCTGGCTCCCCCAGAATGTTCAGGCACCAGCATGAACATGAAGTAATGCTACACTGAACCGCACGGCACTGTACCGTAGAACACTGCTAGTGCCAGCAGGTACAGGATTTTGCCCCATGCAGCGATCCCTTATCTATTTTTACGACAGGGACTAAACATTTTATGACCTCAGGTACGATACATGAGAAGGGATCGCAACTATCCTGTACTTGTCTTACATAATATTATCCCTTGCTGCGTCTTTCAAGTGCAGCATTTATAAATAGAACTATATGTAAAATAACCACCACCGCGGTTCCTTACAACACCGCATTAGATTTTAAGATCAGTTGAAATAAACTCGTACAAGTGTTTAGAAGTGTCTTTTCGTTACAATCATAAAAGTTCACATATGTTAATTACTCACTGTTTTCAATCCCGCGAACAAAGCGCATTCGAAGAGGTGCTAAAGGAAAAATAATAATAAGCATTCATATAAATTAACAATAAAAGGGATAAGTTGCTTTTGTTAAATTAGTTATTTATTTGACACAGGGAGTCTCCCAGCAGAGAAGGCGCGAGACACCGCGACCAGAATGGTTTTTTGTGCCTAAATGCTCTCCCTATCTTGACAAAAGCCGCTCTGCTTCCCTGATGAAGCCTCTCTCCAAGTTTTCACAAGGGATGAGATGGTTGACCACCCCACGCCTTTTAAATTAGTTAATTAGTGTACAATTTTACCTAATAAGTGAACTATTCAGACGACATAAAAACCTTAGTATATATATATCGCTATCCTTTCCTTACTGCACTTTGTTATAAGGAGATGGCTATTTACATGTGAGCACCCTAGGACACTGCAATAGCAAAGGGATTTGGGCCGTCGCAAATATACGACCATGGTTAGAATCAAATGAAAAAACAAACATTAAATAATAAGAGATCAGGAGCTGTCAAGTCATGAAGGCCGAATTGTAGCAGCTGAGCACCTTAGCACACTGCAATAACCATATCTGTTAAATAAGATACTCTGTAAACATTATACATATATACAGTCTGTAAATATTAGCCATAAGTAAACGTAACGATATCTGTTACCATTAACATGAACTGTAAAGAGGAGAATAAGAAGTATAAAAAACAGTCTAGAACATAAAGCGAGAGAGACGAGACCTACAACTTCAGAAGTGGGAATAACGGAAAAAATTTTTCACACATTCACTTATACATACTCACGATATTCACATCTCTGAAAAAAAAATAATATCACACTGACAATTGCAAAAGAAATGATAACCGATTTCGACGGCAACTACCCAATCAAACTGCCAATAAATATTTGGGTGTCACAGTTAATGACAATCGCCAGCATGTATAAACTTAGTGGCAGATACAAATTTATTGACAATCCGCGTTGCAGAGTTATTGAGTCAGCTGTGCGTTCTGTTCCTCACAAAAGAGAGTAAAATATCAGCTCGTCGCAAATTCCTCGAAGAAGACTTTGCAGCATATTATAAAGAAAAACGCCGTTGGGAATAAATGTGCAGATGTACGGTGAAGAATGGATAGACAACATTATCGAAGTAATTCCTAATGACCAACTACGCAATCAAGCATACCTACAAAGCTTCACTTCATCAACACAGCTGCTGCATGCATTTTCAAAGGTATCGAATTTTCAAAGGTAGCGCTAAAGGATTTGAAGCGTAGGGAAAGACGTCAAAATAATAATAATCGATGCTTTAATTGTAAATGCCGCAAACCAGAACGCGAATATGGATCAAGCTACGGATGTGGAAGCTCGGACCATAATAGAATGTCCCAAAAAATGAATACCTAAGAAAATTTAAAATTTGTTTTAAGGAGATTAATCAATTTTTATGTTTAGAATGCCTAATCGATTCTGGAAGCCCAATGACTTTTGTAAAACAGCCCAGCTTGGGACACATACCAAACAATTTTGAAACTACAAATCTTAAGTCAAATGAAATGATAAATTTAAATTAATTCGGACTAAATAATACGCGTTTAAATATTATCGGAAAAATACCAAGTTTTGTAATAATGAATAAAAATGAATATAATTTTGAATTGCTTATTGTGGCTGATGAATCGATGGGTTACGAATATTTGTAAATTTAAAATTATACGTGAAAATGATAGATCAGAGAATGATAGCATAATAAACGAAAACCCACAAAGATCGTAAAAAGAATGATAGTATATTAAACCAAAGCTCGATGAATAAACATATGATAGATAGTGATACTAAAAATGATAGTACGCGAAATTACATTAAAACAAATGAGATGCAAAATGATAGTTTAAGAAATCGCAATTATGCCGATGTAACAAATGATTGAACTCAAAATGAGCGCGGAAAAAAGAATAAGAACAGTAGCTTAGTGGAGTGTGTGCCGGATTCGAAGACCAATGATGTTGACAGTGTTCGGGTGCAATTGCGTTATGTTGGTATTATATTTAGCTAAGTATAGTCTTACTCATCTTTTATATGTCGCTCGCAAATCAGCTTAAAAGATGAAATTATTGATTTTCGTGGGCGGCGGGCGTGGCACCCAACATTTGTAATAAACTTCACCTGTCCCGGATAAGCAGAAACCTTCATGCCAAATTTGGTGTCTCTAGCTTTTATAATAGCTGAGATCTGTGTGTTCATCCGGACATCCAGACATCCAGACACCCAGACATCCAGACATCCGGACAGACAGACAGACATGGCTTAATCGACTTGGCTAGTGATCCTGAGCAAGAATATATATACTTTGTGGGGTCTCCCACGCCTCATTCTGCCTGTTACATACATTTGCACCCTTTTTTGACCATTTTCAATGGTCGCAGGGTATAATAAGTTTTGTCACTTACATGAATCTCCACGATGAAAGGCCTTCTAACGATGCAGATGTAGGTGTGTGTTGGTGGTGTTTGTTTTTGTTAAGTTAATTTAGCACTTTTTATTATATTGTTCCTATTATCATGAATTTTGCAAATGTTCAATTTAGGGGCAATTTTATCTTTGCAGGTGCAGGCTGGGTAACTGGGACTCGTGTCAACCAGGTTATCTAAGTGCAAATGATGACTTTAGTGAAACGTTGAAATTGAACAAAATAGAAGGGGGGTGACATACCTTTACTTGTGCTGAGCACAAAGAAATCAAAAATGGGATCGTAAAGTGATCGGAAAGGCGGATGTGTCCAGATTTCCTTTGCCGAAAAATTGGCGTGGCAAGTGAGGTTACGTCTTCTTGTCTGGTAATTTTTGGTGATTTTTGGGCATTTAAATGCACCGACACGGAAATAATTTGAACGGCATATATGTTCACTATATGCAGTTTTTATTTTTTTTTTCACAGACTTCACAAGATTTTGACGCACGAGTATATGCTCGACACGTGTAGCAAACGCAGTGCTAACCGACGTAGAGTTGACACTTGGAACTCGACCGATCAGAAAGAGGGCAAATAGAGGAGGGCAGCAACATTTATAGAGCAGACTCTCTGCAAAAAAGAGCTTTTTCTATGATTTAGCCGTCAGCCGTCAGAGAGTGCAAGGGGAATTAAATTTAACCACAGCTCTGGCTGGGGTAAGTGCCGTCCTTGCTCCTACTGACGGAAGTGCGGCTATACTCTCCACGTGAGGGCGGCTGGAAGCAGGCCCCTAGCACGGTCATGTCTCTGCTAGGGGTGCTGACTAATTGTAGTCGGGCGAAGATCGTGAATCTATAAATCACCCCAATCCAAGGCGGAACAGCATACGCTAATGGATGCATGGCCGGGGGTAGCCCGGTCTCTAGTATGCGGACTCTGGATACCTGTCGCCCTCCAGTTTCATTTAGACTTCCCACGGCAAGCGGGCTATGTCGTGGGTGACCTTCTCTTCCCGCCTACTCGTGGGATCAAATTTTATGGATCTTTTTAACTTAAAAAACAAGCCTGATGCGGCTTTGAACGCATCAACCCAGGGCGAAGCCTTCACGGCCGACCCCAATACCAGCACTGCAGCTGTTGGGCTGCTGGCATCCACCCCCAATACCACGGGTCTCGACCCTGGTACTCCGGGGACTCGGACAGGCCACGAACTCCCTTGGACACTGAGTTCGCTAGTGCTGCCTTCTCGTCCAACAACTGCTCAGTCATGCAGCAGACCGTCGAGGTGATGTCCTCCGACGCCGAAGCTGAGGGGTGACCTGATCAGCTTTGCTGACGACGCTTCCGTGGCCTCTCAGAGGTCAGGTCTCACGGAAGCTGGCTCCCAAATCCAGACTCTGCGACTGGACTCGGGGAACGCCTTCGTCAAACTGAAGACCCGCGAGAAGAAGCTCTTCAAAGCTGCACTCGCAAAGGGTTCGAGCAGAGCAGAGGCTCTGGCTATCGCCACTGCGCCCCCCGCGGAAACCAAGGCTAAGCGGATGCGCGGTGACGATACCATCCCCGAGCCCCAAGGGTCTTCAAAGAAGCCCAAAAAGACTCATGTGGAGTCCACAAAGCCACTCTTCAGCCAAGTGGCAAGCAGGGTGAAATTGGGCTTCACTTCGGCTGACCCCACTAAACCTCTTACACCGGAGCATATGGCCACGGTGCAAGAGAGCATCCTAAAGGCGATGCGGCTGCCTTTCACATCAGAAGTCGGCCCAGGTTTCGAGGGTTGTATACCCCGAAACGAGTGGCTGCTCCTGGTGTGCGAGAACAGCAGCACTGCCGATTGGGTCAAGGAAGCTTTTGGACATATCAAGTCCATAAGCGGCCTTGATTTAAAGCTGTTGGAGGAAGCAGAGTTCCCAAGAGCTCACCTCATTAGAGGTTACTTCCCCAACAGCGCGCAATACACACCCGCCGAGATTGTGGAATACTTGGGTATCCAAAATCGTGAGCTCTCTACGGAGCTGTGGCGGGTCGTGCAACACAGCCTCAACGGCAATACGACACACCTCGCGATGATGGTCGACGAGAAGTCGTATAAGGCTCTGACGGACATTAAGGGTAATGTGAAATTCCGCTTTGGCAGGATTAAGCTTATCCTTAAGAACTCCGCCGTCAGGGCCTCCCCCGCTCCTGCTCCCTCCCCCTCCCTATCTCCAACCCCCCCTCCCGTCAGCGTTCCTCCAGCGGCGGTGACGGTGGGCCCTACCGGCGTGACAGCTGTGGCTAACGCTCCGGTGGCGTCCACCAGCGCCGCAGCTGCAGTGGCGCTGACAAAACCCATCCCCAAACCCCCAGTCATAGTGGTGACTGCCCCCAAGCCCACAGCGGACCGTACTAAGCCGGTGGTTGGCAGCGGACGCCCCGTCGTCCATTCCAGGCCCTCCACTGGCATAGTGCGGAGACCCCCCGCAAGGGCCCCTCCGGCGACCGTGGTTGCAAGGCGACCTCCCCCGAGTGGTTCCTCCAGACTGCCGAAGGGCATCCGAGGCAACGACTCTCGGGGGGCAAGGCAGGTGGCCTTGTCAAAAAGGCCCTAAAGGAGGATGCCGAGCGCCATTAAGGTGCTCCAGGCGAACCTGCACCACGCCAGAGGAGCGTCTGCCACCCTGTGCAGGGTCGTCTGCGAAGAGGAAATCAACCTGGCTCTCGTCCAGGAGCCATTGTTGATCGATGGCCACATCCGTGGACTATCATGCGGATCATGTAAGTTGATATATGACCGCACGGGAGGTGCCCCTCGCACTGCTATTATTGTTAATAGCAATGTGAGACACTTCCCTTTATCAAATTTCATCCACAGAGACCTGGTGGCAACGGCTATTGATGTAGCCACGGCTGAGGGCGTCCGGGAGGTTGTGATCGCCTCTGCCTACTTCCCGGGCGACGTGGATGACGTTCCCCCCACAGAGGTTCAGCGGCTGGTGGAGTTCTGCCGCTTAAACAACAAGCCGCTCGTGATCGGCTGTGATGCCAACGCGCATCACACGATCTGGGGAAGCAGCGACGTCAACAAACGTGGTGAGTCCCTTTTAGAATATCTATTGTGTTGTCAATTAGATGTTGCTAACATAGGGTGTAAGCCAACTTTCATTAATGCCATTAGGGAAGAGGTTCTGGATCTTACCCTAGTCAGTAACTCTATTGGGAGTTCACTGGTGAACTGGCGGGTCACAGACGAAGCCACGTTGTCGGACCATCAGCACATCAGGTTCGACCTACCTGGCCAAGTCGAGATCCGTCAGAACTCCTTCTGCCCCAAAAAGACCAAGTGGGATCTTTTAAAGCCTCTGTGGCTTTTAAAGCAGATTTGTTGATCAGCAACCCAAGTTCTATTAGTGAGATAGAACTTGCTGCCAACCTGCTTCAAGATGTGCTCATCACATCCTTCGAGGACAGCTCTGTTCGGAAGACCCTAGAGGTCAACCGTAAAGTTCCATGGTGGAACGAGGAACTATCCGCACAACGAAGGAAGGTTAGAAGCCTTTTCAATAGGGCCAAAGCTAATCGTGTCAGCTGGGACGTCTATAGGGACGCCCTAACTAATTATAATAAAAACATTAGACGTGCCAAACGCGATACGTGGCGCAGCTACTGTGGTAGCATTGAATCGCTACCGGAGGCAGCGACACTCCACAAAGTATTAGCTAAAGGGTCGTCTAATGGTATAGGGCTTCTTAAAAGAGCAGATGGCTCTTTCACCCAAGATCGCAGGGAGGCACTTGATCTTCTGCTTCAAGTCCACTTCCGTCTCTTGGAGGAGAGTCAATGTGGTATTCATTCCCAAACAGGGGAATCGTCCCCAGGACCAGCCCAAATCCTATCGGCCGATCAGTCTCACCTCCTTCCTGCTTAAGACAGCGGAAAGGCTCATAGACCTTCACATACGGTGCTCTCTGCAGGAAACTTATCCTCTGCATCCCACGCAGTTTGCGTATATAGCCGGAAGGTCGACTGAGGTCGCCCTCCACAAATTAGTAGGTAAAATCGAAGAAGCCCTCGCATCCAAGAACATTGCTTTGTGCTCTTTTCTTGATATAGAGGGTGCCTTCGATAATACCGGCTACGGCTCTATTTCTGCTGCGCTAGAGCGCAGAAATATTGCCCGTCCCCTAATCCGGTGGATTGAGGCTATGCTCAAACACCGGATCATTTCCTCTACCTTGGACACCACGACTGCCTTTATCAGTGCGGTTAAAGGATGTCCCCAGGGAGGGGTCTTATCCCCCCTACTCTGGTCTATAGTAGTTGATGAGCTACTAAGCATTCTCGCAGACCAGGGCGTGCAAGCAATCGGCTACGCGGACTACCTGGCTCTAATAGTGAACGGGAAATTTGCCAACACCGTGACAGAGCTAATGCAATCTGCTCTGAACACGGTTGGCAGATGGTGCGAAGATGTAGGTCTCAGCATCAATCCCCAAAAGGCAATTATTGTTCCCTTCACTAAGCGCTATTCTATTGACATAGGTCAATTGAACATAGGCGGCTCCCCTGTGGGTCTTTCCAGCGAAGTCAAGTATCTAGGGGTGACCCTTGACAAAAGACTAAACTGGAATTCCCACCTAAACAACACTCTATCAAAGGCAACTCATGCCATGTGGGCATGCAGAAGATTCTTTGGTAGAACCTGGGGTCTCAAATCCTGTAACATCCGGTTGCTATTTGAGATGATGGTAAGACCCATCGTCACCTACGCTGCAATTGTGTGGTGGCCAAAGGTGACGCAGGTCACTGCCATCAACAAATGCAATAAATTGCATAGGCTACTTTGCCTTTCTCTGACGGGTGCACTCCGCACCTGTCCCACAGCAGCAATGGAGTCAATCCTCAACTTGACTCCGCTGCATATAAAAATAAAAGAAGTCGCTGCAATGAGTCTTCTTAGAATCAAGCTCCAATCTGGGCTTCTAGCTACCGAATCAGGGCATGCTAGACTTATCAAAGATATTCCTGGCTTAGAGATCTGCACTAGATCAGATTCTATGACCAAGGAACTCCTCTTTGGTGCAAAATTCAGGACTCTCATCCCAGACCGGAAAGACTGGGATGCTGGCAACCCCATCAGCGACCCTCACGGCATACACTGGTATACCGACGGGTCTAAAACTAATCAGGGGGTTGGAGCCGGGATACATGGTCCCAACTCCAAAACCTCGATTGCCATGGGCAAGTGGCCCACGGTCTTTCAATCCGAGGTTCATGCCATTGAGTTCTGCTGCCGTCTTATCCTTGAGAAGGGGATGAGAGGAGCGAACATTTACATCTTCTCGGACAGCCAAGCTGCCATACTAGCCCTCTCCTCAAAGAGAGTAAGTTCACGTATGGTGGCTGAGTGCTGGAACTGCCTCCAGAGGCTGTCCAAAAGAAACAAAGTTACCCTCCTTTGGGTACCTGGACACTCTGGGTTCCAGGGCAACGAGCTAGCGGATGAACTAGCGATGGCGGGGTCATCAGCCTCTATGGTTGGCCCCGAACCCTTCTGCGGCGTGGGGTGGTCAACCATCTCATCCCTTGTGAAAACTTGGGCAGATAGGTTGACCGAACGCTATTGGTTCTTCCAACCAGGGATGAGGCAGGCTAGAGAGCTTACAAATCCCTCGGTTAAACGCAGAACAGACTCACTCTCCAGGAGAGATCTCTATCTCCTTGTTGGCTATCTCAGTGGCCACCATCTGGTGAACTATCACCTAACAAAAATGCGTCTATCCTCTGATGCAGAGTGCAGGCTCTGTAAAGAGGACGATGAAACCACCAAACACATACTGTGTGACTGTCCAGCCTTGGTTTGGAGTAGGAGGAAACATTTGCACGTGGAAATCGCAGTTCCCGAGCAAATTGTCCGTTCCTCGACGAAAGACCTGCTTGGCTTCATCAGGGAAGCAGAGCGGCTTTTGTCAAGATAGGGAGAGCATTTAGGCACAAAAGACCATTCTGGTCGCAGTGCCTCGCGCCTTCTCTGCTGGGAGACTCCCTCTTTCAAATGATAATAATGATTCAGCACCGACAAAGATGCATCTGAGCGGAACATGACCCTTACTTGAAAGCTTTGACATGCAATTCGAATTGGCGGATGCTGGTTCGAAACTAGGGGAACATTACGCACGGCAACAGCAAACATCATCGAACATGTTCGAAGCAACAAGTTTGATGCGATCTTGCTATTATGTTGTATGGACGTAATTATGTTGCTAAGCAAGGTTGATGACTTAGATAATTGAAATAAGATATATTTTTATCGCTACCAAAAATTATTGCGATAAAATGACACATTTTGAAATTCGTTTCAATGGTGCCACGGCGACCATTACACAAAAGAAGGGTGAATCATTTTCGTCCTTTTATGAGGCAGTTGCAACCTTGATCGACAAGGCTACCATTCGAGTGGAAGATGAAGAGTTAGTTGAGATCTTAAAAAGTAATATTCTACCAAAAACTCGTCAGATTTGTGCAGTTCATTCGGTAGGTCACTTGCGTCGCTTGGTGCTGCAGCTATGCATCCAAGCCGAGTGTACCTGCAGCTCGTCGACAAGTTTGCGCTTTATAACAAGAAAATTCAGAGATAGAAGACAACTTACAGGAACAAGCCGAGATCCACGCATTGCAATCATCTCACGGAATTGTGAAGAAGTAGGGCATGTTTGGGAGAACTGTTTAGCCGCACGTCGCGTCTTTTGCTACGGCTGCTGGCGGCCAAATATTTATAAGCAAAAAAATTATTATATACAAAAGTTACAAGCAATTTGATTTGAAGTTTGCTAAAACATTTAAAAATTGTTTAGGAGAATTAAAACCAGTCGAACGCTACAGTCAGGTGCTGACTGTAGAAGGCCATGGATTATTATAGTATCTTTTATTTTCCGTTATTTATAATGAAAATTTTGCATTATTTGGATTATTATTAAGCATTTAAAAATATAAACTTTTTATTCTAATTATTTTATTCGAACGACACGCACAAATTTAATTGACGGATAGAAGAAGAAGAACGCATAAACAATGCAAAAGCGAATACAAGAATTATAAGCATTAGGTACGGCGAGAGGGCAATAAGTTTATGTATACATTTTTGCTTTTGTCAAACAGTAGTGGTGTCCGCGGAAGTTGTACAGTAACTTAGTGGAGTGTGTGCCGGATTCTAAGACCAATGATGTTGACAGTGTTCGCGTTCGATTGCTGTCGCGGTCAATGTGTGATATGTTTATCTTCTTTCTTTTCTATTAAATAATTTAAAAGCTTAACAATAATTTTTTAATTTTTTGGTACGCAACATATTCTGTTAGACCACTTATAAACTTTGCCGAATGTTGCACAAATCTGACCGTTGCCAAATACGTCAATTGACGTGTGTTAGAGCGGGACACCGAAACATTATTATGCAAATGCAAACATCGGCGTCCTGCTCTAACATTCGAACCTTTTGATTGGCTTAAATATTGCATAATAACATGAAACTTAATTTTTGAAAACTACATTTATTAATATATCATTAAATAACTGTAGTTTTCCTTTTAATTTATGTTAATAAAAAAAAAAAAAAAAAAAGGAATTTAAATAAGAAATCGCACCAGCCGCGCGTGGGACTTGAACTCATGCACGCACACTCAAATTCTCTGAGAAATCCAGTCCGCCACTCTAACCACTAAGCTGCCTCATTTGGTTTACGTAATGCGCCGGCAGTATTCCAACGATTCATATATAGAATATTGAACGATCTAATCAGAGAAAGTAATACCGAAATATTTGGGGTACTTGGTTTCGGGAAGAGGACTTAAGCCAGATAGCAAAGGTCTACAGGCGGTAAAAAATTTTCCTACACCACAAAAGGCACACGACGTGCAATAGAATAGAATGTTTTGAGCTTATGAAAAATAACTTACTTGAAACACCTATTTTAGCGTTATATAATCCTAATGACCCAAATGAATTACATTGCGATGCTAGCGCACTAGGTTTCGGGGCGATTCTCATGCAAAGAAAGTGTGATGACAAGCTTCATCCAGTGTTTTATTTTTCGAAACGAACAACTGACGTCGAAACTAGATACCACAGCTTCGAAACTCTAGCAATCATATACTCCTTACAACGGTTCAGAATTTACTTGCAAGGTATTCATTTCAAGATTGTCACAAATTGCAGCGCACTTACCATGGCATTGAGTAAAAGAGATTTATCCCCAAGAATAGCTCTGGGCACTTGCGTTACAAAACTATGATTATACACTAGAGCATCGTTCAGGAAAACGTATGCAACATGTTGACGCGCTGAGTAGAAACACACACATATTAATGATCGACTCAAATTCTTTCAAGGAAAGTTTAATAATTTGCCAAAACAAAGATGAAAACATTATAAAGATACGCCAAATTTTACAAAACGTTACAGACAAACATTACGCAATGAGAAACGGCGTTATTTATAGAAAAAAAGATAGCGAATCACTTTTATTTTATGAACCCCAAGAAATGGAAAATCACGTCCTGTATAAGTACCATAACGAACTAGGAAACATAGGAATAGAAAAAAAAAAGTTACTGATTTCCAAATATAAAAGCAAAGGCGAAACAGCACATAAGCAATTGTCTCAAATGCATTGCTTACTCAGCACAGAGAGATAAAAGCGAAAGATTCTTACATAACATTCCAAAAGAAAGCATTACTTTTGATGTAATACATATAGATCATAACGGCCCAATCGATAATAGTAGGGCCAATAAACATGTACTAGTTATAATAGACGCATTTACAAAATTTGTAAGGCTATACCCAGCCAAGACAACAAAATCGCTTCTCTTGATTAGTAGCACTTAAAGATTATTTCCGAGCTTATAGAAGACCTAAATGTTTAATATCAGACCGAGGAACATGTTTGACATCAAAAGAGTTTGAAGAATTTTTGGAAGTAGAAGAAGGAGTGAAACATATTAAAATTGCAACAGGATCGCCACAACTCAATGGCCAAGTTGAAAGAATCAATAGAATTATAGGCCCAATGATTGCAAAATTAATAGAACTTGACAAAGGAAAAGATTGGGATACAGTATTTAAAACAGTTGAGTACGCACTAAATCACATAGTACAAAGGTCAATTGACGATCATCCAAGCAAAGTAATGTTTGGAGTATTGCAAAAAGGCAAATTTTATGATAAATTAAGAGCAAACTTACAAGAATTAGGGTGCAATCAGATATCGAGAGATTTGAACGAAATTAGGCAAGAAGAAGATAAACAAATCAAGAAAATACAGGAATACAATAAGAATGTAGTATTAAAGGGATAAATTGTTTTTGTTAAATGAATTAATTTGTTTCTTTTTCCCTGTGCCTTTTCCTAGGAGTTTAAAATTAACAAGGAAAGACTTCTCCAGCTTTAAATTTTTAAAAAACTTTCTTGGGTTATAAAATTGGGTTACAAAAGTATTCCGCCTTTTGGTTTTGTGGAATTTGGTGGATGCGGATACAAGTTCTCCGCTGGTTGGTTTTGGCGGGATATGGTTGATGGAGAAGCCAATAGGCAAAAGCTTCTGCAGGCGATGCGTACGGCCGTTACCTAGCCGAAGGATGCCAGGTCCACAAACAGCTGTTACCATTGATGGTTTTATTAAAGTTTCTCTCTCTTTTCCAGATCTCTTCCGAAAAACTGACCAACAATGCCCACAAGTAATTATTTAACACTTTATAAATCCTTTTTTTCTCACAAAATTAAAATCCTTTTTTTTTTCTTCGACCATTTGCATTTTCTGACTCTAAACAACTGTTTTAGACCATCTAAATTGTAACCTATCAAACCCTAGAATCGTAATAGCCTTATAACTTGCTTTTAATAATACCAATGACATTGATTCGAAAAAAAAATGTTAAATCAAGGGAGATGTTTCCATTTTCGATGTCAAGGAACACCCACACGAAAGGCCCAATTTGCAATGACTCTGGCGCACAAATTGGGCTGCATTTGAACGATAATGACTTTGAGGGCATCGGTGGCTTGTGGCTTGTTGGCATAGACCGGCGACTTAAGAAAAACCCACAAACAAAAAGTCCAGCGGAGTCAAATGGCACGATCTCTGTGGCCAGTTCACGTCGCCTTCGCGCGAGTTTATTCATGTCCGGAAATTGTTCGCGCAGAAAATCCATCCATCCATGATAGCTCGTTTGTTCAATACTACTTATAAGTATTAAATTTCACTAGTATCGGCGATAAACCTCATTAAATTATTAGACTTGCTGCTCCATGCGTTCTTAGACTCCTCAATGACGTTAAAATCGAGGATATTTTGGATCTCTGAGAACAAAAGCTTATTCTTCTTTAGCGTCACTTACGTCCATACTGTAATCAATTACTTCCGTACTGTCTAAACCGTCCTTTTCGAATGATGGAAGTTTTAGTTTAACTCGTTCTAGTTAGAATTAACTTTGGAGGACCTACATCAACATCGTCATCTCTGCCTACGTCAAGCTAATTTGCTTGTCTTGAAGTTTGAACTATTTGGTTTACCAGGCCAAAGTCTCGCCAAAAGTCGATGCCTAGATATGCATATTGCTTAAGGGTTGCAATTATGTAGAATTCAACTGGTTTGGTTATGCCACGATATGTTATATCATAAAATAATCGATTTACCTGTATCACTACGCAATCTGAGTTGTTCGCTGTCTTGATACGACCTGAAGATTTTTGAGATAGAGATTTCAACCGTGCTTCTGCTTCACCGCCAAGATAGCTCAATGAACTTTTAGAGGATCTTCGTCAAGATCCTCATCTCTGCTATTTGGTTTAGAAGGCCAAAGTCTCGCCAAAAAACAATGCCGAGACATGCATCTTGCTTAAGGATTGCAATTATGTAGAATTCAACTGGTTTTGGTAATGCCAACTGTGCTGCTGAAATTAGTTTATGTCGGCACGCGTGCACTATCTTTCAAAAGACGCGCATACGGGCTGTTGATGCACTACAACATTACAAATAGATATAAATGTAGCTAACCTAGTAATTAAGAGAAGTGTCGTTAAGTTTTATCTACTCTCTTGGTTTGACGATCGGCAAATGCCGACAGCGAATTTGGGGAATGTGATCGGATTGTGGCCCACTCTCCGTAATTAATTGATTCGTTGTAAAGCAATCTAGAAGCCAGCAATAAATTGTGAAAATTTTGAATTCTTAACCGAGCCACCTCGTTCTTTTTATTTTCTTTACTTTTCGTTCCTTGAAAAAGCTTAGAGATTTTTCACGGACCGTAGAACGTTTCGTTTTCTTCCGGGGTTCGTAATTGTCCTATGAAGTGGCTTAAATACTTTCTTATTAATTGCGTTTTCTTTGGTGTTATTTTGTATGGCTGGGATTCGGTTCAGATCTGTTGAATGTTGTTGGATCTGACAGCTTATTTTTGGGTGTATTGTCGACGGATATGGATACAATTGGGCTTGAAAATGTTTGCTGCCCCGCACCCTTAACAAAAAATAGGTCTAGGCTCAAGATAATAGTCATAGTGTGTAACGTTCGATGTGCCTCGTGAGAAGTCTGGGTCGTTATGCTCAGTGCAATTGTGGCCAAAAAGACTGCAAATACACTGGCGACTTACACGCATACATTTGGATTGCGGATGGAAGCGGACGGAATCCTACTGGTGCCTTAGCTCTTGGGCTTGGGGGGTTCTTGCTACCTTCCAACAACCACATCTACATACCTTTTAAATTTTTAAGGATTCCTGCTGAAACTACAAGTGAAGATGAACTTCACCAAACATACACAAAGAAAAGAATTGGGGCTAGTATACTAAAATGTACAAGGAGGCAAATAACTTGACAGGACTGCTGCAATATAAATGTTTGGCGAGGTCTGAGATGTTAATCGACACTCGCGGTCTCTACCCACCCTACCATAATCTTCATAAAAAAATTATGTATCCGAAGATTCCCAACAGAAAACGGACGACTACTAATTTATGTTGCCATGTCTATCCAGGAAAATTAAATCAAGTTAGCACATCATCTTTGTGAAACTGAAATTCATAATTTATTCCTATTCAAGAGGAGCTTGCATTCATTTTCTTATATCTATAATTAATAAAGTCCACCTTTTGAACTTAGTATTTTCCTTAACAAATATGTTGTTTTGTTTTCTAATTATTTCATAGTATTTATTTTTCAATTTACTTATTGGTCTTGACATACGAGGGTCGTTTGATAAGTCCGTGACTTTTTGAATAAAATATATTTTTTTCGTCAAAGAAGCGTTTTATTTCTCAACATAATCTCCTTTTAGGTCTATACATTTAGTCCAGCGTTTTTCCAATTTTTTTATTCCTTCCAAATAATAGGTTTTCTCAAGGCCCTCAAAATAGTCGTTTGTTTCTGTGTTTCTCTTCATTTGACCCGAATCTCTTACCGCCGAGCCATTTCTTCATGTTTGGAAACAAAAAATAGTCACAGGGGCTAAATCTGGAGAATATGCTGGATGGGGTAGCAGTTCGTAGCCCAATTTATGAAATTTTGCCATGCTGACACGAAATTCACTTTTTTCCATTTTCGTTAAAATTCACGAGATCGTCTGCTTTCAATGCCTATAAAACGCAAACCAAAAAACGCAGCTTTCTCAAAATTTTACAGTCAGCTGTTAATCGATAACTGCTGACAGGAGCAGTGTTGTATTTAGAGCAGGTGCGCGGCAAATACAAAAAGTCACGGACTTATCAAACGACCCTCGTACATTATTTTTTTTTGTTTTCATTTGATCATATAAGTTTGTTTGTTTTATTGTTGCTTAAATATTTTCTAAATGCTGTTACGCAGAGTATGTACTTGTGCTTTTAAATTTTGTTGCTCAAGGGGCTAACAACTTGTTCATATATTTCAGTATCGATATCATTTTAATTTGACTTAAATATGATTATTATTCTTTTTTTTTCTTGGATTCTAATTTTTTGTTTATTATCTAAATTTGTGTTTAATTTTTGCTAATCATTGATATTTAATTTTTATACGAAAAAATGTTTTTCTCTACCTAGGCAATTCAATATTTAATAAACATTAGCATAAGTTTTATGCTAATTTAGATTTGTAACTAGCTGGTTGTAATTGTTTTAAACATTTCTTTCACTATATTTTTTTAATGACTATTCTGAGAAAGATGTAATCGCATTCTATGCCATTTTTTTGAGACAATATGTATTTTTGTTGAGTGGTTTTTAAAGTGTTTTTTTTGTTGTTTTTGTTTCTTTAAGTTTTTTTTTTTTTTTTAAAGTGTTGCAATGTGTGTAAATGACTTAGGCATTTTTAATTGACATGTGATTACTATTTTTTGTATAATTTGGTTTGCTTTCTTTGTTGTATGTTGTAAGAATTAGAAAATAGTATCTTTCAGCAGAATAATCGAGTACTGGCATCTATGCTGAGCCGAATGCGCAGTATTCTACAAAACTATTTTACTAAAATTTACCATCTTCACCTTTTTACTCCTGAATAAGGTTATTCTCAAAACGAAGAAAAACGAGCAGTTGTTTTGTGAACGGGGATATATATAAACCTTGATATTCTCCTTTATTCTGACCTTAATCGTCTATTCAAGTTCTCGTCTGTTATCTGATTCAGAATAATTTACAATGGCAGGCCTGATATAGATAATTTATAAATAACTGTCATATCCTGCGGTAGTCAGACCTTGTCAATATTGATTACTTCAACAGGTATGACTCGTAAAGTGCTATGAAAATATTCACAAAATTTGGGGTGCTTTCTATGTTTCTTCATTTGTTTGCCCTCCTGAAACTAACATTTCCTTTATATATGCTCAGTAGAGAGAAGGCATTTAGTTACTGTGTGTTCTGTGTACACAAGTTTTAAAATTTCTTGTGACAGTCGTACAGCAACCCTGCCTACAATAATCTGCCTACAGCAGCAATCTCTCATAAACTCGCCGTTAGTCTCAAGAAGGACTTCCATAAAACAATGGACAAAATGAAGTTTAGGATTAGTTGTTGTTATCCTTTATTTTTGCATTAAGCTGCCCCACGTTGGGCGCCAAAAAGTATATGTAACGTTCGATGTGCCTCGTGAGAAGTCTCGGGTCGTTATGCTCAGTGCAATTGTGGCCAAGAAGACTGCAACTACACTGGCGACCTACACGCATACATTTGGATTGCGGATGGAAGCGGACGGAATCCTACTGGTGCCTTAGCTCTTGGGCTTGGGGGGGTTCTTGCTACCTTCCAACAACCACATCTACATACCTTTTAAATTTTTAAGGATTCCTGCTGAAACTACAAGTGAAGATGAACTTCACCAAACATACACAAAGAAAAGAATTGGGGCTAGTATACTAAAATGTACAAGGAGGCAAATAACTTGACAGGACTGCTGCAATATAAATGTTTGGCGAGGTCTGAGATGTTAATCGACGCTCGCGGTCTCTACCCACCCTACCATAATCTTCATAAAAAAATTATGTATCCGAAGATACCCAACAGAAAACGGACGACTACTAATTTATGTTGCCATGTCTATCCAGGAAAATCAAATCAAGTTAGCACTTCATCTTTGTGAGACTGAAATTCATAATTTATTCCTATTCAAGAGGAGCTTGCATTCTACAATCATATTATTTTTCTTATATCTATAATTAATAAACTTCACCTTTTGAACTTAGTATTTTCCTTAACAAATATGTTGTTTTGTTTTCTAATAATTTCATAGTATTTATCTTTCAATTTACTTATTGGTCTTGCCATACATTATTTTTTTTTGTTTTCATTTGATCATATAAGTTTGTTTGTTTTATTGCTGCTTAAATATTTTCTAAATGCTGTTACGCAGAGTATGTACTTGTGTTTTTAAATTTTGTTGCTCAAGGGGGCTAACAACTTGTTCATATATTTCAGTATCGATATCATTTTAATTTGACTTAAATATGATTATTATTCATTTTTTTTCTTGGATTCTAATTTTTTGTTTATTATCTAAATTTGTGTTTAATTTTTGCTAATCATTGATATTTAATTTTTATACGAAAAAATGTTTTTCTCTACCTAGGCAATTCAATATTTAATAAACATTAGCATAAGTTTTATGCTAATTTAGATTTGTAACTAGCTGGTTGTAATTGTTTTAAACATTTCTTTTACTATATTTTTTTAATGACTATTCTGAGAAAGATGTAATCGCATTCTATGCCATTTTTTTTTGAGACAATATGTATTTTTGTTGAGTGGTTTTTAAAGTGTTTTTTTTGTTGTTTTTGTTTCTTTAAGTTTTTTTTTTTTTTTAAAGTGTTGCAATATGTGTAAATGACTTAGGCATTTTTAATTGACATGTGATTACTATTTGTTTTTGTATAATTTGGTTTGCTTTCTTTGTTGTATGTTGTTCTATTTTTTTTTTTTTGTTGTTTTTGTAATTTGTTTGCATGAGCAGTTGCTCAGTAGTTAAGAGAATTTAACGAATAACACATCATTCTAGCCTAGGGACAAACACGATGTTTAGTACTCACAAATGTGTTTCCAGCGTTGAAAGGCCTTCCAGCGTGGTGATGATGATGCAGATCAGATGGATATTAACAAAAGCTAAATACATATGTTATTTCTTAAATTCTCTTTATACAATGTTTCAATCTTTTAGCAAACGATTAATTTATCATGGTGCCTGTCTTTAGATATATACGGTTATTCTTTTTGCTTTTTATAATTTTTTATACGTTTCTTGTTAGCTATTTACAACTTTAGATAATTCTTTCCCTATCGCACACTCAACAATTTTAAATTACATAACCGGCTGTTTGCATTTTTGTCTTGTTGTTTAATTAATTTATACAAATCAAAAAAATTTGTCTGTTGTTTCCCTAATAAGCAACAAAAAAAAAAAACAAACAAGCTAGCTCCTTGATCTGTCTGCTCCTAGCTCCAAGTGGCAAGGTGGCCGTTGAAGGCAGCGCAGCGGCTGCACACGTTGACGCAGAGCTCCAGAAATTATTCCATAAAATTGGTTGGAGCGAAGATCAGCTTAGCCCACATGCAGGGCAAGACTGGCAATTCCAACGGCGCAAAAACAAGAAGGCAAGGCAGTGACTAGGTTATGCCACGCCGGCCAGAGGTTATGACACGCCTTAAAGAGGTGATGTAACCTCAGCTAGAGGTTATGTACCCCGGCTAGAGGTTATGTACCCCGGCCAGAGGTTATGTCAATCCGACAGAATCCAACAGGATCGCCCTGAGCGCTGTGTCGGCCAGCTTAGTTGCTGCACGGCAATGACAGAGCCCAGGGATCGCTGTTTTCTAGCCGTATACGGCTTGACGGCAGAGTCTACCAATAAGGCGTTGCCGTGTATCGGCTTTGGGTGCCAAATGCACACCCTGTCAACGAGAAAATGGACTTTAGTATAGAACCTACGAGTTACTAACGTACCTTTTAAATTTAGATAACGCGGGCTTCTGGAACAATTATCTTTGACCAGAGCAAAGGTGAATCTTGTCTCAGAGTCTGGGTCTGCTTCCAGCATAATTTAGTTATATAGTTTTGGTTCGGGTAGATCCTCCGAATGCGGCTTCATGAATTTCGCATGCACGTACGTGACTTTGATAATCGACATGAAAGGTCGACTACCGAAAAGTGTGGACCTTTAAATACCTCCCAAAGATAAAACAGATGGCTTTATCTGGGAATGTATTCGGAGTTAACATGTAGTTGGCCCTGCTAAGGAATCCAGCTGATCTATCATTTCGAGCTTTAACGCTTCAAATGTCCGAAGAGGCACTTATCAATAGTTGAATGCCAAAATTGATAATTGCACCTTGCAAGTGAACTCATAAAGTCATTTTACACGCACATACTGTTTGCAAGGTGTTTTTCGAAACTAGCCTTTAGTACCAAATTCACTGCTGACAGTACAAAACCTGCCTATTTTACGTTATTGATTTAAAAAAAACAACCATGGGACGCATTGACCTAAACATTTTTTTGAAAATACTTCTTCAATTTTGATGTAATATTATCGGGAATTAGTGCGTATATCTTTAGCATGAAATGTACTCAATTTTAATTTCCCTTGTAATTTTCCAACTTTTAATAACAATTACAAGCTTTGAAGTAAAAATATTACTCATATTAAATTTTTCAAAATGTGAAAAACGGTCAAATTGAGGACCTAGTTTGGCATTAAAATATTGCGAAAATTTGCTTTGATGCAAAGCTACGACAATAAACTTCCTGTCCTTCCTTGAAATTGACTGGCTTCGCTACAAATTATACTGAGCTACGTTGCAGCATAAGCGCGACGGATATTTTTGAAAAATTGTTCGTAACAATGCTAAATTATCTGATCTGGATATGGGTACGATTGGCTCCTCAAGCAACGACAACTCTTTTGCAGCTTGTAGTCGGATCCGTGAGTAATCATATCCAGGCCAAACAGGGCTCGATAAGGTGAACATCCTAGCGATTGATGTAGTGACGATCTCAGAGAGCATGAAATGCTAGTGAGGCACATATCCCAAATTCGCGTTGGTCATGTTTTAAATATGATCGAACAGCAGCCAATAATGATCGATTAACTCGCTCGCCGCATCTACTCGGAGTAAAGGGCTGTATAAACATGTTTAATGCCGAGTTCTGTCAAGAAGGCATTGAAATCAGCAGCCTTAAATTGGCTGCCATTATCACTAACGATAATTTCGGGAACGCCAAAACAATGAAATATATTATTCAGCAGATACTTTTTTGGCCAACGAAGTACATTTCTTTAGAGGGTCCAACCAGTGAAACTTGCTAAAATGGTCTAGCACAATCTAGTAAGCCCACATGACCTTGTTTACTCCTGGGATATGGTCCTAGAAGATCAATATATAGCCGTTGAAAAGGTCGACAAGAAGGTACATGTGCTCCCATGAAGGTGGACGCAGACTAAAGTTCGGTGCTTTGTTCTGCTTTACACACCTCAAACGAACGAATATATATCTCGAGCATCTTTGGATAGACCTGGCCAGAAAAGATGACGACGCAATTTTTCTATTGTCTTTTGCATCCCAGAATGAGCGGAAGTAAGACTATCATGGGCTTGCCTAAGAGTATCGGTTCGAAGACTTTCAGGGACCCATAATTTCCAGGAAAGTTTTTCCTGAGCCTCGTCTCCTTCAGCATGTTCAATTGATGCACTTGATGCACTTGATGCACGTACGTGTGACTTTGATAATACTGAAAGGTCGACTACCGACGAGTGTGGATCTTAAATAGCTCCAAATTCCAAGAACAGATGGCTTTTTCTTGGAAGTATTCGGAGTAGGTGAAGTTGGCTGTGATAGGAACTCCAGCTGATCTATCACAGAGCTTTAAGTGCTTTCAAATGTGCCTCGAAGTAGGCACTTATCAATAGGTGAATGCAATATTGATAATTGCACTGCTTGCAAGTGAACTGCATAACTGGCTTTAGCACGCACTTTGCACTGCTTGCAAGGTAAGCTACGTAACTAGCTTTAGTACCCAATGTGCACTGCTTTACCTTTGGCTACAAAAAAGCCGAAGGTATTTTCGTTATTGATTTAAAAAAAGGAAACAATAATGGGACGCATTGATCAGCGCGGGCCATTACACCACCCGATAATATTTCTTCTTTTGATGTAATATTAGCGGGAATTAGCTGCGTATATCTTTAGCATGAAATGTACCAATTTCTTTCCCTTGTAAACTCTCCAACTTATAATAACAATTTCCAAGCTTTGTTCGAATGCGACACTTTACAAATTGAGGACCTAGTTTGGCATTAAAATTTTGCGCAAATTTGCTTTGTGCAAAGCTCCGACAATAAACTTCCTGTCCTTCCTTGAAATAGACTGGCTTCGCTCGCAAATTATACTGAGCTACGTTGCGGTCATAAGCGCGACGGATATTAGCTTGTATGTCTTTACGTAACAATGCTAAATTATCTGATCTGGATATGGGTACGATTGGCTCCTCAAGCAACGACAACTCTTTTAGCAGCTTGTAGTCGGATCCGTGAGTAATCATATCCAGGCCAAACAGGGCCCGATAAGGTGAACATCCTAGCGATTGATGTAGTGAAGATCTCAGAGAGCATGAAATGCTAGTGAGGTACATATCCCATTCGCGTTGGTCATGTTTTAAATATGATCGAACAGCAGCCAATAATGATCGATTAACTCGCTCTGCCGCATTACTCTGCGGTGAGTAAAGGGCTGTATAAACATGTTTAATGCCGAGTTCTGTCAAGAAGGCATTAAAATCAGCAGCCTTAAATTGGCTGCCATTATCACTAACGATAATTTCGGGAACGCCAAAACAATGAAATATATTATTCAGCAGATACTCTTTTATGGCCAACGAAGTACATTTCTTTAGAGGGTGCAACCAGTGAAACTTGCTAAAATGGTCTAGCACAATCAGTAAGCCCACATGACCTTGTTTACTCCTGGGATATGGTCCTAGAAGATCAATATATAGCCGTTGAAAAGGTCGACAAGAAGGTACATGTGCTCCCATAGGTGGACGCAGACTAAAGTTCGGTGCTTTGTTCTGCTTACACACCTCACACGAACGAATATAATCTCGAGCATCTTTGGATAGACCTTTGCCTAGAAGAAGATGCAAACGACCGCAATTCTAATTTTTTTTTTTTCATTTCTTTTGTCTTTTGCATCCCAGAGATGAGAAGGAATCAAGACTATCATGGCGCTTGCCCAGATAGACTTTTATCGGTTCGAAGAGAAAGAATCTTTCAGGGACTTCCATAAATTTTCAGGACAATTAGTGTTCGTTTTCCTCCTGCCAAAGACACTCGAGTGCTCCTTCAGCATGTTTAATTTTTTCAATTGATGCACTTGATGCACTTGATGCACGTACGTGTGACTTTGATAATACTGAAAGGTCGACTACCGACGAGTGTGGATCTTAAATAGCTCCAAATTCCAAGAACATATGGCTTTTTCTTGGAAGTATTCGGAGTAGGTGAAGTTGGCTGTGATAGGAACTCCAGCTGATCTATCACAGAGCTTTAAGTGCTTTCAAATGTGCCTCGAAGTAGGCACTTATCAATAGGTGAATGCAATATTGATAATTGCACTGCTTGCAAGTGAACTGCATAACTGGCTTTAGCACGCACTTTGCACTGCTTGCAAGGTAAGCTACGTAACTAGCTTTAGTACCCAATGTGCACTGCTTTACCTTTGGCTACAAAAAAGCCGAAGGTATTTTCGTTATTGATTTAAAAAAAAAACAATAATGGGACGCATTGATCAGCGCGGGCCATTACACCACCCGATAATATTTCTTCTTTTGATGTAATATTAGCGGGAATTAGCTGCGTATATCTTTAGCATGAAATGTACCAATTTCTTTCCCTTGTAAACTCTCCAACTTATAATAACAATTTCCAAGCTTTGTTCGAATGAGACACTTTACAAATTGAGGACCTAGTTTGGCATTAAAATTTTGCGCAAATTTGCTTTGTGCAAAGCTCCGACAATAAACTTCCTGTCCTTCCTTGAAATTGACTGGCTTCGCTCGCAAATTATACTGAGCTACGTTGCGGTCATAAGCGCGACGGATATTAGCTTGTATGTCTTTACGTAACAATGCTAAATTATCTGATCTGGATATGGGTACGATTGGCTGCTCAAGCAACGACAACTCTTTTAGCAGCTTGTAGTCGGATCCGTGAGTAATCATATCCAGGCCAAACAGGGCCCGATAAGGTGAACATCCTAGCGATTGATGTAGTGACGATCTCAGAGAGCATGAAATGCTAGTGAGGTACATATCCCATTCGCGTTGGTCATGTTTTAAATATGATCGAACAGCAGCCAATAATGATCGATTAACTCGCTCTGCCGCATTACTCTGCGGTGAGTAAAGGGCTGTATAAACATGTTTAATGCCGAGTTCTGTCAAGAAGGCATTGAAATCAGCAGCCTTAAATTGGCTGCCATTATCACTAACGATAATTTCGGGAACGCCAAAACAATGAAATATATTATTCAGCAGATACTCTTTTATGGCCAACGAAGTACATTTCTTTAGAGGGTCCAACCAGTGAAACTTGCTAAAATGGTCTAGCACAATCAGTAAGCCCACATGACCTTGTTTACTCCTGGGATATGGTCCTAGAAGATCAATATATAGCCGTTGAAAAGGTCGACAAGAAGGTACATGTGCTCCCATAGGTGGACGCAGACTAAAGTTCGGTGCTTTGTTCTGCTTACACACCTCACACGAACGAATATAATCTCGACCATCTTTGGATAGAACTGGCCAGAAAAGATGACGACGCAATTTTTCTATTGTCTTTTGCATCCCAGAATGAGCGGAAGTAAGACTATCATGGGCTTGCCTAAGAGTATCGGTTCGAAGACTTTCAGGGACCCATAATTTCCAGGAAAGTTTTTCCTGAGCCTCGTCTCCTTCAGCATGTTCTGTGCGGATATATAAAAAGTGATCCACCAACTTCATATCTGGAAACTTAGACTGGTTTGCATTATATTTGGTCTTTAAAGCAACATATGACTCTTCAGAAAACGCCTCTGATTGCAGATCAATCACAGGACTCATGTCTAACTCGGCAATCTCGGCATCATGAAGTCTAGACAAAGCGTCTGGTACCACATGATCTTTTCCTTTTCTATGCGAAAACGTAAACTTAAATTGTTGTAACCGAAAGATCCATCGTGCAAGTCTACCGGCAACGTTTTGCTGTCGCATCAGCCAGAGGAGGCTAGAATGATCGGTGACAACCTCAAATTCTTGCAATTCCAAATAACAACGAAATTTCTCAATAGCCAAAATCACAGCTAAACATTCTCGTTCCGTAACGCTGTAATTTCGCTGAGCTCTGCTTAACTTTTTTTGACATATACGCAATCGGCATTTCTGATTGGTCGTCTGCCAGCTGCACTAAAACTGCACCTATCCCAAAATCGCTAGCATCGCAATGTAAGTAGAACTTTTTGCTGAAATCGGGATTTGTGAGAATCGGAGCAGATGTTAAAACTTGTTTCAGTTTTTCCATCGCTTCTTGGGCTTCCTGCGTCCAGGTAAATTTCCGTTTCTTGGTTAACAAATCCGTAATTGGACAAGTTAGATCCGAGAAGTGAGGAATGAACCGACGGTACCATCCACAAACGCCTAGAAATCCACGAATCTGTTTTAAGTTCTTTGGCGGAGGCCAATTTTTAATACAAGACACTTTAGCAGGGTCAGTGCAAATGCCACCGCTACCAATGACATAGCCTAAATACGTAATGCTAGTAACACAGAAGGAACTTTTAGCTAAATTGAGGGTCAAATTGGCTTTTCGAAATTGTTCGGCTAGTCTTACTAAAATTGCAAGATGAGTTGCAAAATCTTCGGACACCACACACAGATCGTCCAAATAACCGAAGACACAATAGCGAAGCTCAGACGGTATGATCTGGTCCATTAATCGACACATAGTTGACGGCGCGTTGCACAACCCAAAAGGCATCACTTTAAATTGGTATAAAGGACGGCCAGGAACGGTAAATGCAGTTAATGGTTTAGATTCGTCACTAAGCTTAATTTGCCAGTAGGCATCTTTAAGATCCAATTTAGAAATGATGTTCGCTTTAGGTAGTCGAGCGAATATACCATCGATGCTTGGTAAAGGATAGGCGTCCTTTTTAGTGGCGTCGTTCAGTTTACGAGCATCCAAACAAAGACGTACTTTATTTGGTTTTACAACCATCCGCATGGGAGAACTCCACGGACTTGACGAAGGTTCAATTACGTCCAAGCTAAGCATTCGATCAATTTCTTGATAGAGCAGTTTCTCTACAGCCGGACTGACAGGATAATATCGCTGTTTACAGGGCTTCGTATCGCCAACGTCAATATGGTCCTCAGTTAGCGTGGTACGCCCTAGTGTTTCCGATACTTTTGGGAAGAGATCTTTAATAACAGCTAATTGCTGAATCTGACAAGGGGTCAAGGGATATGCATTTTCTACTGTTGGTTCTTCTTGCACCACTGATGACTCTAACGAACTGATAATATGAGGAGCAAGCTCGAAAGTTTTCCAAAAGTCAAGGCCTAATATCAATCTTTGCTTTATGCTTGGAATAATATACAATTTAATAAAGCGTATGACACCTTTGTAACACATTTCAATATTAAGCACACCTATAATTGGCTGAGTTTCTCCACCCGCAGTTTTCGCACTGGATCGCAGAGGTTTATAATGGGGAATATGAGAAAATCTTGTAGCGCCAGCTCAGCACCTAGGCAGCTTATATTTGCACCGGTGTCCAGCAAGCCTTGCTCTGTGAACTCTAAAAAGGATACTTCAGCATAACTACGCAGATCCTTGGAGCAATTAAAAATTGAAGACATTTGCATATTCCGATTTGCTTTAATTTCAGCATAGTAATTCTTAAGTCTTAATGTATGTTTACTAGGTTTATTTTCACTATTATTAAAAATACGATTTCTTACAGTTTGATAATGTTCGAAACGTTCTTGATACGAACGCATCCATAAAGGGACAATACTAGATGCAGGTGATTCTGCCTGCACTGAAATAGAGGAAGGGATAGGTGTAGAAACGTTATCCTCAACCTGATCTATCTTTTGATTTATGGTGTTGGGGGACTCCGGTTGTTGTGGGAAGCCCCCACACGACGGTTTTCCGACTTCTTGCTTAGGCAATTTTGGCATTGCGGCTTATAAATATTTGGCCGTCCACAGCCGTAGCAAAAGACGCGACGTGCGGCTAAACAGTTTTCCCAAACATGCCCTACTTCTTCACAATTCCAGCATTTGAATTTTCCGTGAGAAGATTGCAAAGCATGGATCTCGGCTTCTTCCTGTAAGTTGTCTTCTATCTCTGAATTTTCTTGTTCTACTGCGAAAACTTGTCGACGAGCTGCAGGTACATTCGGCTTGGATGCATAACGGCAGCTGATTTCGTATGCCAGATTTTCACTCATTTGCACCAACCGACGTAAGTGACCTACAGAATGAACTGGTTGAAATAGCAATTTCTGACGAGTTTCTGGTAGAAGATTACTTTTTAAGATCTCAACTAACTCTTCATCTTCCACTCGAATGGAGGCCTTGTCGATCAAAACTGCCTCATAAAAGGACGAAAATGATCATAAAGTCGGAGCGGTAGTCTTGGTACTGTTGACGCAGGGATGCACACATTTTGGTCCAATCAATTTGATCAACCTGCTTATGGTATCTCCAGTACCATGATCGAGCTTTACCCGTGAACAAAACGTGAATATGCCTGCACATAATTGAAAAATCATTGTCTAACGTTTCATTAGTGAGTGAAGTGATTCGATAAATAAACTCTTCTACTCCCAACCCTTCAACGGATCCATCAAAATGAACTCCCCATTTCTGCATTATATCGACTGTCTGCCGAGACTGCAAGGAAGATGCATTTGATGCGGGAGTTTCCCTTAGAACGGAAGTAACTGGCGGTTCAAGTTGCTGATGTTGTGCATTAATTGCCAACGATGACATCACCCTTGTGACCGTTTGCTCAATCATTCCTTGAATAATGTTGTAGTCAACAGGCTGGCTACGACGGTTATTTGTAGGACGAATGGGTCTGGAGGATCGGGGTGGTCTACCTCTAACAGGTCTCTCAGGAATAGCTTCACCTTGATTGGTGCTTTGGCTAGCGTCTAATGCTGACGAATTTGCTCCAATTGGATTCTCCAATGGAGGTTCTGGGTGTCGAATTGTATTTTGCTGCTCCGCGATCGCCATAGCTTTGGCCAGGTTTCGGGTAGTCATACCACGAGCAGCGGGCACAGCTTTAGAGTTTGAAGGAACTGGCTGAGATCTAGCTGGAGAACAATTGCCTACCACAACTCGAAGCTCCTCTCTATTAATTCCAACTCTGCATGTAAAACATTCAGAATTTTCGGTCAACCATGCATCTATGCAGTTCTTATGGAACACATGTTTACATGAAAGTAAATAACAAGGATGGGTGTTATCCATAACTGTTGTACATAGTGCACAAAGATTGTCTGCTCTTGCCGATGAGGCATGAGGAGGGGTATTAATTACTGGCATTTGGAAAAATATTTATTCATATAAATTATTCCTGGATAAGACGTATTGGCAACAAAAAAAAATAGTCGGTATTATTTATAAAGCTTGCAGTCCTTGTAAGAAAAGTTTTAACTATCCGGTCTATTGAAACTAAACTTAAAATGATGTTAATTACGTAGATTCTTAGTATTCGTTTTAGTGCTCTGTTCGGCACGCAAGGCCATGCAGCACTTAACCGAGTTCCTGAACGAGTTGGCTAAATTGAATACTCACAACCTATTCATAATTTAAGTCATTTTATTTCTGATTTTGAAATCATCCCTTCCAAATGTAAGAATTAGAAAATAGTATCTTTCAGCAGAATAATCGAGTACTGGCATCTATGCTGAGCCGAATGCGCAGTATTCTACAAAACTATTTTACTAAAATTTACCATCTTCACCTTTTTACTCCTGAATAAGGTTATTCTCAAAACGAAGAAAAACGAGCAGTTGTTTTGTGAACGGGGAATACAATTTCTATATTATATATAAACCTTGATATTCTCCTTTATTCTGACCTTAATCGTCTATTCAAGTTCTCGTCTGTTATCTGATACAGAATAATTTACAATGGTAGGCCTGATATAGATAATTTATAAATAACTGTCATATCCTGCGGTAGTCAGACCTTGTCAATATTGATTACTTCAACAGGTATGACTCGTAAAGTGCTATGAAAATATTCACAAAATTTGGGGTGCTTTCTATGTTTCTTCATTTGTTTGCCCTCCTGAAACTAACATTTCCTTTATATATGCTCAGTAGAGAGAAGGCATTTAGTTACTGTGTGTTCTGTGTACACAAGTTTTAAAATTTCTTGTGACAGTCGTACAGCAACCCTGCCTACAATAATCTGCCTACAGCAGCAATCTCTCATAAACTCGCCGTTAGTCTCAAGAAGGACTTCCATAAAACAATGGACAAAATGAAGTTTAGGATTAGTTGTTGTTATCCTTTATTTTTGCATTAAGCTGCCCCACGTTGGGCGCCAAAAAGTATATGTAACGTTCGATGTGCCTCGTGAGAAGTCTCGGTCGTTATGCTCAGTGCAATTGTGGCCAAGAAGACTGCAAATACACTGGCGACTTACACGCATACATTTGGATTGCGGATGGAAGCGGACGGAATCCTACTGGTGCCTTAGCTCTTGGGCTTGGGGGGGGTTCTTGCTACCTTCCAACAACCACATCTACATACCTTTTAAATTTTTAAGGATTCCTGCTGAAACTACAAGTGAAGATGAACTTCACCAAACATACACAAAGAAAAGAATTGGGGCTAGTATACTAAAATGTACAAGGAGGCAAATAACTTGACAGGACTGCTGCAATATAAATGTTTGGCGAGGTCTGAGATGTTAATCGACGCTCGCGGTCTCTACCCACCCTACCATAATCTTCATAAAAAAATTATGTATCCGAAGATACCCAACAGAAAACGGACGACTACTAATTTATGTTGCCATGTCTATCCAGGAAAATCAAATCAAGTTAGCACATCATCTTTGTGAGACTGAAATTCATAATTTATTCCTATTCAAGAGGAGCTTGCATTCTACAATCATATTATTTTTCTTATATCTATAATTAATAAAGTTCACCTTTTGAACTTAGTATTTTCCTTAACAAATATGTTGTTTTGTTTTCTAATAATTTCATAGTATTTATTTTTCAATTTACTTATTGGTCTTGCCACACATTATTTTTTTTTGTTTTCATTTGATCATATAAGTTTGTTTGTTTTATTGCTGCTTAAATATTTTCTAAATGCTGTTACGCAGAGTATGTACTTGTGTTTTTAAATTTTGTTGCTCAAGGGGGCTAACAACTTGTTCATATATTTCAGTATCGATATCATTTTAATTTGACTTAAATATGATTATTATTCATTTTTTTTCTTGGATTCTAATTTTTTGTTTATTATCTAAATTTGTGTTTAATTTTTGCTAATCATTGATATTTAATTTTTATACGAAAAAATGTTTTTTCTCTACCTAGGCAATTCAATATTTAATAAACATTAGCATAAGTTTTATGCTAATTTAGATTTGTAACTAGCTGGTTGTAATTGTTTTAAACATTTCTTTTACTATATTTTTTTAATGACTATTCTGAGAAAGATGTAATCGCATTCTATGCCATTTTTTTTGAGACGATATGTATTTTTGTTGAGTGGTTTTTAAAGTGTTTTTTTTTGTTGTTTTTGTTTCTTTAAGTTTTTTTTTTTTTTTAAAGTGTTGCAATATGTGTAAATGACTTAGGCATTTTTAATTGACATGTGATTACTATTTGTTTTTGTGCATGAGCAGTTGCTCAGTAGTTAAGAGAATTTAACGAATAACACATCATTCTAGCCTAGGGACAAACACGATGTTTAGTACTCACAAATGTGTTTCCAGCGTTGAAAGGCCTTCCAGCGTGGTGATGATGATGCAGATCAGATGGATATTAAAAGCTAAATACATATGTTATTTCTTAAATTCTCTTTATACAATGTTTCAATCTTTTAGCAAACGATTAATTTATCATGGTGCCTGTCTTTAGATATATACGGTTATTCTTTTTGCTTTTTATAATTTTTCATACGTTTCTTGTTAGCTATTTACAACTTTAGATAATTCTTTCCCTATCGCACACTCAACAATTTTAAATTACATAACTGGCTGTTTGCATTTTTGTCTTGTTGTTTAATTAATTTATACAAATCAAAAAAAATTTGTCTGTTGTTTCCCTAATAAGCAACAATAAGCTAGCTCCTTGATCTGTCTGCTCCTAGCTCCAAGTGGCAAGGTGGCCGTTGAAGGCAGCGCAGCGGCTGCACACGTTGACGCAGAGCTCCAGAAATTATTCCATAAAATTGGTTGGAGCGAAGATCAGCTTAGCCCACATGCAGGGCAAGACTGGCAATTCCAACGGCGCAAAAACAAGAAGGCAAGGCAGTGACTAGGTTATGCCACGCCGGCCAGAGGTTATGACACGCCGGTCAGAGGTGATGTAACCCCAGCTAGAGGTTATGTACCCCGGCTAGAGGTTATGTACCCCGGCCAGAGGTTATGTCAATCCGACAGAATCCAACAGGATCGCCCGGAGCGCTGTGTCGGCCAGCTTAGTTGCTGCACGGCAATGACAGAGCCCAGGGATCGCTGTTTTCTAGCCGTATACGGCTTGACGGCAGAGTCTACCAATAAGTCTACCGTGTATCGGCTTTGGGTGCCAAATGCACACCCTGTCAACGAGAAAATGGACTTTAGTATAGAACCTACGAGAGGTTACTAACGTACCTTTTAAATTTAGATAACGCGGGCTTCTGGAACAATTATCTTTGACCAGAGCAAAGGTGAATCTTGTCCAGAGCTCACGGATCTGCTTCCAGCAGAATTTTTGGGCCAATTTGTAGTGGTTCGGGTAGTCCTCCAATGCAATTTTTTTGCAATTGATGCACTTCATGCACTTGATGCACGTACGTGTGACTTTGATAATACTTAAAGGTCGACTACCGACGAGTGTGGATCTTAAATAGCTCCAAATTCCAAGAACAGATGGCTTTTTCTTGGAAGTATTCGGAGTAGGTGAAGTTGGCTGTGATAGGAACTCCAGCTGATCTATCACAGAGCTTTAAGTGCTTTCAAATGTGCCTCGAAGTAGGCACTTATCAATAGGTGAATGCAATATTGAAAATTGCACTGCTTGCAAGTGAACTGCATAACTGGCTTTAGCACGCACTTTGCACTGCTTGCAAGGTAAGCTACGTAACTAGCTTTAGTACCCAATGTGCACTGCTTTACCTTTGGCTACAAAAAAGCCGAAGGTATTTTCGTTATTGATTTAAAAAAAGGAAACAATAATGGGACGCATTGATCAGCGCGGTCCATTACAAGTGGTAACCTACTTTTCCGCATTTCCAACACTTCATAACGCTGAATCGAGGCTATTTCTATTTGTTCGTCAATCTCTGAAACAAAGGTACGCTGCGGTCTATAAGACTGCTATCTTGTTTGTTTGCAAAACTGCTCGTGAGTGCCGTATTCCTCACGTAGTCGAGCTAATGTTATTATGCCTAGATGCATTAATTCATAATGCAGCGAAATTTTGGAATTTCTAATTAAAATTCGCACTAATGATTCTTCTGCAATAAATTTACGCAAACGGCTACCGAGTTTTTCAATTTCAAACTGAAATACTTCAAACAGCTTTTTTAGTCTTATTTTCTGAAATCTGTCCTGCCCTATTTTGCTATTTTGATGTGCGTTCTTGGTCAGTAAAAAGGGTTTGTTAGGTTGCATTGGGTGGGGGCAGCTGCCGCAGAAGGGATCTTGTTGTAAAATGCTAATGAGATCTTCTGTGCTGTGTCTTACTGACATATTTATAGTTTTCATATAATTCATTGCTTTTCAAAATTAGCACTTCATAATGTGTTAAGAAATAAAAACTGCATATAGCATTGGTAATGTAAAGGATTCTATTGCTCTTCTACTGACTGTTGCTAATATTGGTCGAGTTTCCCCAAAAAAAATTCTAGGTGTTCGCCGTTCCTAAAATTTTCTATCGAAAGCCTTATAGTTTATTATAGACCAATAGTTTATTATTTAATGGATAATTATAATTAGCAAATTTTGTCGTCACTGACTAGAGGCTCAGTATGATCGACTGACCAGATTCAGTTACCACACCATATTGCTATACACATTCTCCCATTTCTAATATGGATATTTCCATACCTATCCCGGTCGATATATCTAAATAATTTGAATTGAATCACGATTCGCGAAAATAAGCTATTTGGTTGCATAACATCAAATCTGTGAAAATAAATTCTTTTGGATTTTTCAAAAAAATGTATAATAGTACGATAGTACGGGATTCATATTTAGGTTCTTCAAAGTAATTTTGGGGCACCCTGAAGACCATGCCCTGTCTCTTGATTAAGATTGAAACTACAAGGAATCGAGAAACTTTGCCTGTACTAATCAGACCCTTCGGCTTCGGCCTCAATTACATTTGTAATTGATAACCAGTCGAACGCTACAGTCAGGTGCTGACTGTAGAAGGCCACGGATTATCATGGTATACCTTATATCATTTATTTTCCGTTATTTATAATGAACATTTTGCATTATTTGGATTATTATTAAGCATTTAAAAATATAAATTTTATATCCTTAATATTTTATTCGAACGACACGCACAAATTCAATTGCAGGCAGAAGAAGATGAACGCATAAACAATGCAAAAGCGAATAGACAAGAATTATAAGCATTAGGTAGGGCGAGAGGGCAATCAGTATATGTATGCATTTTTGCTTATCTCAAACAGTAGTGGCGGTCGCGGAAGTTGCACAGTAGCTTAGTGGAGTGTGTGCCGGATTTGAATACCAATTATGTTTAAAGTGTTAGGGTTCGATTGCTGCCGCGGTGAATGTGTGAAATGTTTTTTTTCGTCTTTCTTTTCCTTTTAATAATTTAAAAGCTTAACAAACAATAATTTTTCAATTTCTTGGTACGCAGCATCTTTAATTAGAACACTTTTATAAACTTTGCCGAATGTTGCAGAAATCTGACAGTTGCGTATGTGTGCCGAATACGGCAAACAATTGAGAAGATTTCTCGGTATGACAGGATGGTATCGACGTTTCGTCGACGGCTATGCTTCCGTTACTCTGCCACTGACAGAAGTTTTAGAGAAAAATAAGCAATTAAAGTGGAATCCACAAGCTCAGGAAGCATTCGAGATGTTGAAAGGCAAGTTAACATCATCACCCATTCTGAGTACACCAGATTTCTCAAAACCAACTGAGCGTTGATGGCTAGGAGTTACCAATCGCATATATGTCGGTTAAAATAACCAAACAACGCAACTATACGTTGATTGGTTAAATATCGCATAAAATATGATATTTAATTTTTGAAAACAATTGTTGGTATTTAATTAAATAACTGTAGTTTTCCTTATAAGAATAAAAAATATAACCAAAAAAAGTAATTAAAATAAAAGTTGCACCGGCTGCGCATGGGACTTGAACTCACACACGCACTTATAAAATCTATAAGGACCGCTGTCCGCCACTCTAACAACTAAGCCACCGCCTCATTTTTCGTTCGATCGGCAAAGTTGCATTCTGAGCTAATTCTGTTACCATTCTATGTAAATAAAAACTTTTGTTAAATGCTGTGTGTCTGACGCTAGACTTGAACTTCGGTATGCTTGCGTTAATTAGGTCTTAATATGCGCATAAGTATACGTGCAAATTCAGTTAAATTCGGATCATATCTCCCTTATTTTTAGTCCGATTTAAAAATAAAAAATTTTCAGAAAACACCCGTTATTACTGATTATGGCTTTAGCTCTTACAGTTGCTGAGATCAAGGCGTTCACACAAACGGACAGACAGACATGGCTCAATCGACTCGGCTGTTGATACTGACTCAGAATATAAATAGTTTATGGGGTCGGAGATGCCTCCTTCTGCCTGTTACGCACATTCTGGTTCCGACAAACACAATAGAGCATGTATTTTTTTAAAATACTTGGCTAAAAAGAAATCCTTCATTTGGGCTCTAATTACTATCAGTAATTGATTAAGGAGTAGGATCTAAAACTTTTCGATACCTCTCGGGCCTTACGTTGGCCGCCAATTACTTTCTACCCTATGTAGCGTGTGGAATTGCTGTTAAAAGAAAATAAAAACCACGTGTACCGATTAACAAAATGAAACCAAACCCGCAGAGAATTATTTGAAAACTTAAGGATTTAATTCTTCCCCAGTGTATTCGTGAGGGTGTCGTGTACGTGATTGTGTGTATTAACAGAGCCGTGCTTTCTGGTATGCCGGTGCTCCGCTGACCAGTGAGCAACTCTGGGCATACACACCCACAGTCCGTGTCGTGAGTGAACGTTAGTTGACAAGTGGGTGCGTGAGCGTATGCTCTATCAGGTAGCGGCATGGGGGAGGGGCACAGGCGAAAGTAGAGTAGAAACAAGTTTAGGCAACGCGGTTACGCCGGACACCAAACAAACCGGCACAAGCTCAAGTGACACATCGCCGGCACCGGTGGAAGATGACTCCGAGGGTGTTATCCCTAAACCGAGTTTCGATGTCCGACATACAGTGAATCTTTCTAGCGGACCGGGCCACAAATGGATAGCCCTATATGAGTTGGCCGATCGTGTCCGGAAATAGGGCGTAGCCTTTAATGGCGACGCAACCGATCCTTGGGGATTCATCGAGCAGCTGGAAAAGAAAGCGGCATTATACAGCATCGATGTGCAACAACTACCACAAGCGGTTGCAAATGTGCTAACGGGACAGGGTGAAGATTGGTTTAGAGCCAATACTCTCTACCAAGTCACCTGGGAAGAATTCAAACAGGAGTTCATGGATTTCTTTCTTCGCCCATGATATTTTCCACGGCTCATCTTCCTCGAGGATCTGGACAGGATCTACGATAACATGATGCCGGAGAACCAGCTGTTCACCCGCCGTCACGAGCTTGGAACGAAGGAACAGCTGGACAAACTCGTGACCACCTACCAGACGACCAAGGAGTTGCAGCGACAAGGGGCAGTTGGATCAAAAAAGGGAAGGCCCGAATAACACACAACATAGCGGCAACAGCACCCGCAGAAGTAGGATCTTCCCCACACGTAGCACCACGAGGTGCCACCAAATGCGATGCACAGCGAGTGTGCCATAACTGCGCACAACCCGGACACATGCAGGCGGCCTGCCGAAATAACCGCGTGTTATTCTGATTGGACTGCGGGCGACACGGTGTACGCACAGTGGACTGCTGTCGACGGACCACGTCGGGAAATGCTGCGCGTGTTCAGCCGAGGGGAACAGCTTAGAGACGCCACACCGCAGCTCCCAGGAATAGCACCTCTGAGGTGCGGTAATGGCCGTGTCGTCGGGAATGTCAAGATCGAGAAGGTAGTGAGGGATGCAACAATCGACACGGGGGACTGCGGGCGACACGGCGTACGCACACTGGACTGCTGTCGACGGACCACGTCGGGAAATGCTGCGCGTGTTCAGCCGAGGGGAACAACTTGGAGACGCCACACCGCAGTTCGCAGGAATAGCACCTCTGAGGTGCGGTAATGGCCGTGTCGTCGGGTATGTCAAGATCGAGAAATGACGGGACATGCCAACGAGCAGCAGAGGACCTAGTGGCCCAGGGTAACCACCGGCTTGCCCCATGCCATGTCGGAAGAACCCTTTTAGGCGAACGGGGACACGACCAAGCGAACGAGGCGAGGTTGACCAGCAGCAAGCAGCACACGAGAAAACCACCAGCAAGAACCAGAGAAACTACCCAGGACACGAGGAACACATAGGCAGGAATCAACGGGATCACCGAGCGAACGAGGCGAGGTGCATCAACAGGAATCAACGGGACCACCGAGCGAACGAGGCGAGGTGTACCGACAAGGATCCACGGGGTCACCGAGCAAACGATGCGAGGTGCACCAGCAAGGATCAAGGGAACAAACGGCAAGACGAAACAGAACAAACGACCAGGCCACCGTGGGAGACCCGACTAGCCGGTGTCGCCGTAGGAGACGGCCCACGACTAGAAACGCCGCCTTGCGGGGTAATGGGATAATCAAGCAATCCACGAGCCCATACAGTGGACCCATTGTACTCGTTGGGAAAAAGACGGGGAGATGCGCATGTGTGTGGATTATCGCTAGCTCAACGCAAAATCCATTCCAGACGCCTACCCGTTACCACGGATCAATTAAATCTTGGAGAAACTCAAGGACGCAAAATCGTTCGCATATCTCGATGATGTCATCGTAGTGGGGCGTTCCCTGCAGAAGCATATGGACAACCTTCGAGAGGTGTTCCGGCGGCTCCGACACGCAAACTTGCGTCTGAATAAGGCCAAATGCAGCTTCTTCAAGAAAAGTATCATCTACCTCGGGCATCAGGTCAGTGAAGGTGGTATACACACCGATCGTGACAAGATCGCCGCGATCAAGGAGATCCAGCCACCAACAACCGTCAGAGAACTACGGATATGTCTAGGTATCGCGTCCTGGTACCGGCGATTTGCGCCAAACTTTGCCACCCTGGTACAACCCATGTCAACATTGCTGAAGAAGGGCCGCAAATGGGTGTGGAGTGAGGACCAGCAGCAGCCAGCCGTCGAGGCGTTGAAGACGAGTCTCACGCAAGCGCCAGTCCTACCCTAGGAGCAGTGCTGACGCAACAGATTCAGGGAGTCATCGCATTCACAAGCCGACGCCTTTCAGTAGCCGAAAGTCGCTATTCGACTACGGAATTGTGTTGGCGATAAGGAAGCTGCGATGCTACCTGGAGGGCTACGAGTTCGAAGTAGACACGGATCACCTGCCATTAAAGTGCCTAAATATTATCGAGAATGCTACTGGAAGGATGGAGCGCTGGGCGTTAGATCTTCAACAGTTCCGTTTCAACGTGCATTACCGCCGCGGGGACCAGAACATAGTGGTGGACGCCTTGTCCAGAGAGCCCCTGGGTTACCTACAACAGGTGGAAATCCTACCCTGTGAGGGGATAACTTGAATGCTGGCGCTGATTAAAAAGGAACCCGAGAAGTACCCGGAATACCAGACGGAGAACAACCAACAATATCGACGAGGAGGATTCTGTAAATTGAATACTAATTGTTGATAATATAATGTTCAATATTCTTTATTTATTTGAGGAAGCGGCCAAGGTGCCGCTTTCAACGTTCAGTTGTATCTGATTTTTAACATACTTCCTTAGGTTCTAAGTAAGCTTAAGTCTCATTGCTGCGCTGCCCTCAGTTGGACAGCGAAGACAGACGGTTATATATATTAATGTATTTATGCTCTCTTAACCTGGAGCGCAGGGGTATATGCATATGTATATATGTTTGGTCAAGCAGTCGGCGAGTGTAACAGAATGCTGACACTTGCACTTTCTATGTGCGCGCCGATCGAATCATATTTTGGCCACTTGGGCTTGTGTAAACACTGCAACAAAGTATTACAGTGTGTTCTCTTTAAGTACTCTTGGTACAGTAGATATTTAATATATATGCATACTACATCTCCGTCTTTTTGAAAAATAACGTAATATTATGAAGTTATTTTATAAGATTAATGTTTAATTAAAAAGAAAGATTTTCTTAGAAAAAAATTTTTTATATATTGTTTGTGTTGTTTTTTTTTTGTTAATATATTAAATTACAAATAGTATTCAAATGTAAAGAAGTATTTTTGTCTTAGCATGGCAATACTAATTACAATTATGGAATAAACATGTTTTACCTATCCTTATGTACTGTCTGTTCTTTGTTCTTTTTATTTCTAATTACTATGTTATTATTCTTTTCTATTCTGATTACTTCAAATGGTCCTAGATACATTGGTTCTAGTTTATGACCTGTTTCGTTTTTTATTAAAACGTTATCTCCTACATTTAGTTTAAAATCGCTAACTTTCTCATCATTATAGTGTTTTTGTTTTATTTTATTTACTTCTAATGTAAGGTAGTGTCTCGGGCTGAGGTGAGCTCAGTCGCGCCAGGTCCCTTTACAGAAAAATTTGTAAATTTGCGGGGACCCGAGACGAAGAACGGAGAGTGGCCTCCTGAGGTGAGGGTCACCTTTTTAGCGAACGGCGAAAGTTTTCTCAGACGGCGTGGCCGCTTTGATACCCTACCTATCAGCGTGTGGGGAGTGGTGTCAGCGACAGCGTGCAAGGTCTAAGAACGCGCGACCTGTGGCCACCTCCGCTTCTCGAGTGACCTCGGAGCCGGGTATGAACCAACAGCTAGTGAGATCACCGACTTGCGGCTGCTCCAGGGACTCCACTGTATGCGCTGGGTATTGACCTTCTGGCGCACCAGTGAGACTCCGGAACAGTTGGGCCACGCGGTCTTGCGTTCCGCCTTCACACGCGATCACTCACACACACACACACACACGCCTCTTTAC